>JAZHEH010003013.1:1800000-2287500 GCA_036589455.1 Ateles fusciceps | reverse complement strand
TTATGATTGGAAAATGACTTCTTTTAGTTTTGGGCATAGAGCAAATATTGGTTCTTCTTTTTTTCCATTCTTTGTCTGTGTTGTGTTTACAGAATACTTAACCATCCTAGCCATGATATTTTAAAGACAAGAAAGAAGAACTATTAATTCAAAAGTTAATTAAATGCTTTTTGTTCATATACTTTGTTTAAAGAAGCATTGTATAACTGAATAAATATATAAAATACTCAGGTTATTAAACTTAAACATTTGTTCAGAGGCAAATTTTAATCAAGCTATAGGAAGTCATTTATTCAACATGTTTTTGTTTTTCATTCATAATGGGCAGGGAAAAATTTTGGCATAGGGTATAGCAGTAAACAGGATAGACAGGGTCCCTACATGTGGGAGAAGATAGACAATAAATAAATAGATGAAAAAATAAGATTTTCAGGTAGTAATAAGTGCTGTGAAGAATATAAAACAGGGTGATGTGCTAGAGGGTGGTTGAACACCCTGCTTTAGCCAGAGTGGTCAGGGAAGGACTCTCTGAAGAGAATACTGGTAAGCTGAGCCCTGAATGATGAGGAGGAGCCAGTCTGCAACAATCTAGACTAGTAGTCCAGGCAAAGGGATGCTTGAGTTCAGGATCCCTAAGGCTTATAATAACAAGTCAAAAACTGTCAAAAGGCCAGTGTGGCTCTTCAGCATGCAGGAGGGAGGTAAACTTGGAGCAGCTGGATGGGACCAAGACATGTCAAGCTTTGTAGGCCATGGTAAGGAATTTTGGATTTTATTCTGTTGTGATAGGATGCTTTGAAGAGGGGAGTGACATGATCTATTTTGTGTTATAAAAAAGGTCATTATGGCTACAGTATGGAAAATATATTGTGGGGGGCAAGACTAATTGCAAGGTGACAGGTGGCTATGGCATTCATCGACGTAAGAGATTATACTGTTTTAGACTGGAGTGGTAACAGGAGAGATGGTAAGAAGTGAACAAGATTAAAGATGTGTTTTGGAAATAGAGTTGACAGGACTTCTGATATAGTGGATATTAAGGATGAAGAAAAGAAAAGAATCAAGTGAAATCCTAATAAAGCAGAACCACAATAAATATTCCCAAACTCCTCAAAACAAATTGGAAACATGATGTGATGTCAAAGAAACAATGCCTGGATTTTATGAAAGGTGCACATCAGCATTATACTTTAGTGCTAAGGAATGTTAGGATTTGTTATGTGGCTAGGGCATGTGGGAAGAGGGAATAAAATCAATCCCAGAAGTAGGTAGGGGTCAGACCATGTGAAACTGTGGAAATGTGATGGAAAACCATTAGAGTGATATAACATTCTTTTTAAACAGATACTTGGCTGCAGCATCAAGAACAAGAGTGAAATATAAGGAGACCACTTAGCAGGTAATTGTAGTAGTCCAGGTGCAAGTCACTTTTGGACATTTATTTTGAAGTTATTGAAGCTTTTGACCACAAGTTTGGTTCTTATGTTTTCTTTCCTCTCTATATTTTAATGATGTGTGTCTGAACACAGTATATTCATGCATATACAAAGTTTTCAGAAAGATTTAGGTTTAAAGGTAAAGTTTGCAAGCTTATCTTCTTTTTTCAAACAATGTTTATTCAAAAGAATATCAATCCTTTTATGCTATGTTACAGGTAACATAGCATAATATACAAATAACAATTATAAAATGAACACCCATATACTTATAGTCAACTTAAAAAGAAACAGAATATTACCTAAAACTTTGACATCTCTTATGTGCCCCTGATGATTCCCAGATCCCTCTTTCCTCTTTAGCTAAATAAAAAATTGTTTTAAATGTTTTTGAACATCATATTTATTGAATCATATTATATATGTGTACTGTTCCATAGCTTGTCTATAGTTTTCTCAGCATTACATGAAGGAGTTGTAGCTTGTCTGTATTTTTCTCAACCTATGAAGGAGATGACTGTCCATCATTTTCACAGGTCCCATCCACACTGATGGACTATGCAAAGGATGAGGGGGTGGGTATCTTGGGGATTGTTTTATAATTCTGCCTGCCACAAAGAGTTGCTCCAGAGTATATACCTAGGTATTGAATTACTGAATTATATACTATATGTATTGTATTAGTCCATGCTCCTGCTGCTAATAAAGACATACCTGAGACTGGGTAATTTATAAAGGGAAGAGGTTTAATTGACTCACAGTTCCACATGGCTAGGGAGGCCGCAGGAAACTTACAATCATGGTGGAAGGAGAAGCAAACATGTCCTCCTTCACATGGCAGCAACAAGGAGGAGTGCAGAGCAAAATGGAGGAAAAGTCCCTTACAAAACTATCAGATCTCATGAGAACTCACTATCATGAGAACAGCATGAGGGTAACCACTCCCATGAGTCAATTACCTCCCACCAGGTCCCTGCCACGACACATGGGGATTATGGGAACTACAATTCAAGATGAGATTTGGGTGGGGACACAGCCAAACCATATTAATCTTCCCCTGGCCCCTTCCAAATCTCATGTTCTCACATTTTAGAACACAATCATGTCCTTCCAACTGTCCCCCAAAGTCTTAACTAATTCCAGCTTTAATTCAAAAATCTAAGTCCAAAGTCTCATCTGAGACAAGCAAGTCCCTTCTCCCTATGAACCTATAAAATCAAAAGCAAGTTATTTCCTATATACAATGAGGGTACCGGCATAGGGTAAATGCACCCATTCCAAATGAGAGAAATTGGCCAAAACAAAGGGGATACAGGCCCTATGAAGTCTGAAATCCAATAGGGCAGGCATTAAACCTTAAAGTTCCAAAATGATCTCCTTTGACTCCATGTCTCATATCCAGGGCATGATGATACAAGAGGTGGGCTTCCATGGACTTGGGCAGCTCTGCCCCTGTGGATTTTCAGGGTACAGCCCCAATCCTGGCTGCTTTCATGGGCTGGTGTTGAGTGTCTGAAGCTTTTCCACATGCACAGTGCAAGCTGTCAGTGGATCTACCATTCTGGGGTCTGGAGGACAGTGGCCCTCTTCTCGCAGCTCCACTAGGTGGTGCCCCAGTAGGGAGTCTGTATAGGGGCTTCAGTCCCACATTTCCCTTCCACACTGCCATAACAGAGGTTTTCCATGAGGCTCCACCCCTGCAACGAACTTCTGCCTGGATATCCAGGTGTTTCTGTACATTTTCTGAAATCTAGGTGGAGGTTCCCCAACCTCAATTCTTGACTTCTATACACCCACAGGCCCAACACCACATGGAAGCTGCCAAGGCTTGGGGGCTTGCACCCTCTGAAGCCATGGCCCAAGCTGTACCTTGGCCCCTTTTAGCCACAGGTGGAGCAGCGTGGGTGTAGGGCACCAAGTCTTGAGGCTGCACACAGTAGGGGGGCCCTGCACCCAGCCCAGGAAACCATTTTTTCCTCCAAGGCCTCTGGGCCTGTGATGGGAGGGGCTGCCTCGTAGTTCTATGACATTCCCTGGAGACATTTTCCCCATTGTCTTGGTGATTTACATTTGGTTCCTTGTTACTTATGCAAATTTCTGCAGCTGGCTTGAATTTCTCCCCCAGAATAGGAATTGTTCTTTTCTATTGCACCGTGAGGATGCACATTTTTCAAACTTTTATGCTCTGCTTCCTCTTGAGCACTTTGCTGCTTTGAAATTTCTTTCTCCAGATACCCAAATTATCTCTCTCAAGTTCAAGCTTCCACAGATCTCTAGGGCAGGGGCAAAGTACCTTCAGTCTATTTGCATAGCAAGAATGACCTTTACTCCAGTTCCCAAGAAATTACTCATCTCCAGGTGAGACCACCTCAGCCTGGACTTTATGGTCCATATCACTATCAGTATTTTGGTCAAAGCTATTCAACAGGTCTTTAGGAAGTTCCATACTTTCCAACATCTTCCTGTCTTCTGAGGCCTCCAAATCTCTAGGAAGTTCCAAACTTTCTCACATTTTCCTGTCTTTTTCTGAGCCCTCCAACTATTCCAAGCTCTGCCTGTTACCCGGTTCCAAAGTTGCTTCCACATTTTTTGATATCTTTACAGCAGCACCCCATTCCTGGTACCAATTTACTATGTTAGTCTGTTTTCATGCTGCTAATAAAGACATACCTGAGACTGGGTAATTTATAAAGGGAAGAGATTTAATTGTTTCATAGTTCCACATGGCCCAAGAGGCTTCAGGAAACTTACAATCATAACAGAAGGGGAAGCAAACACGTCCTTCTTCACATGGCAGCAGCAAGGAGAAGTGCAGAGCGAAGCAGGGAAGAAGCCCCTTATAAACCCTCAGATCTTGTGAGAACTCACTATCACAAGAACAGCATAAGGATAACTGCCCCCATGATTCAATTACCTCCCACAACATGTGGAGATACGGGAACTACAATTCAAGATGAGATTTGATTGGGGACACAACCAAATCATATCATGCATCCGCAGCTTATTAGGTGATACCATGTTGACTCTATGTGATTATACTAATTTGTACTCCTATTAGTTGACTTCCCATTACTTTACATTCTTGCCTACACTTGTATTGTCAGACTTAAGTTTTTGCCAATGTGGTGAATACAAGACTATCAAGTTATGATATTTTAATGCATTTTCCATATTATAAATACAGGTGAGCATCTTTTTTAATGTTACTAGGCATTCATGTTTTCATTCTTGCGCAAAGGCTGATCATGACTTTTGCCCATTTTCTATTAGATTGTATCTTTTTCTTCTTGATGTTTAGAATGTTTCTGCATGTTTCTCCACACCAATCCTTCATTATAATATGTATTACAAATATATTCTCCCAATTTGTGGCTTATTCGATACTATATAAAAAAAGAAGCTCTCACATTAAATGTGGTAAAAGTAATCAGTATTTCCTTGTATGGTTAGAATTTGACTTTTGTTTAAGAAATGCTTAACTTGAGGTCATAAAGATATCCTCTTTTTTTCTGAGTTTTAAAGTTTTAACTTTCCTACTTAAGTCTTCAATCAGCGATGAAATTGATTTAAGGGTATGGTGTAAATTAGAGATCCTTTCATTATTATTATTTTGTGTATGTGAATAATCACTTGTTCCAGACCACTTATTGAATAATCCCTTCATTTCTTCACAGTTCTGCAGTGCTAGCTCAGTTGTAGATCAAGTTACCTATCTGGTCAGGTCTATTTCTATACTATTTTCTGTTCCATTGTCTTATTTTTCTGTCCTTGGGCTGATAGGTAACCACTTATTCACTGCAGTTTTATAATCAGGCTTGGGAGTTGGTAGGGCAAGTGTTCCGTCTTACTCCTCTTCTTTAGGAGTGTCTTATTTCTTTTTTGCCATTGGCACTTTCATATACCTTTTAAAATCACCTTGAGCTTTCCCAAAACCTTATTAAAATTTTTATTGGGATGGCTTTAAATCTGTATATCAGTTTGAAGAGAACTGACATCTTTACCATATCAAATTATCCTATTTATGAAGACTGTAGAGTCTTTCCTCAGTATGCTAGGGAGATTGGTTCCAAGATGCCCACATATACCAAAATCTACACATCCTCAGGTCTTTGAGTTTACCCTGTGGAACCCAAGTATATGAAAAGTTGGCCCTCCTTATATACAGATTTCACATCCCCCAAATATTGTATTTTCAATCTGAGTTTGCTTAAAAAAAATCCTCATATAAGTGGACCCATGCAGTTTAAACTCATTTTATTCAAGAGTTACTATGTAACTCTCCATTTATTTAGGTCTTCATTAGTGGCTCAGTTAAGTTTTATAATTTTTTCTTTAAATGACTTGCATATTTTACAACTTCCTAAGTACATTATATTTTTGGTCATTGTTATAAATAGTGTGTATGTGTGTGTGTGTGTGTGTGTGTGTGTGATATGTGTGTATGCATTTTTTTTTTTTTTAGAGATAGGATCTCACTGTGCTGCCCAGGCTGGAGTACAGTGGCTCTTCACAGGTGTGATCATTGTGCATTACAGTCTCAAACTCCTAGGCTCAAGTGATCCTCCTGAGTAGCTGGGACTACAAGTGGTGCCACTGTGCCCTGCTAAATAGTATATTTTAAAATTAGGTTTTCTAACTATATGTTTGCTAGTATATAAAAATATATTTGTCTATATGTATATTGATCTTTTATTTGGTAATCTTGCCAAACTTACGATTTAATAGTAATAATTGCCATTTGTAAAGTTTAAGGGATTTTTTTCTGTGTAGATAATTATATCCTTAGGAAATTGTGATAGTTTGTTATTTCCTCCTCCACCTTTTACCTTTTATTTCTCTTTCCTTTCTTACTGTGCTGGCCAGGGCCTCCAGTGCAGTGTTGAGTAGAACCATTGATAGTGGACATCCTTGTCTTATTCATGTTTATAAAGGGAATACTTCTAATATTTCACCATTGAGGATGAGATTGTAAGTTTTTGGCAACTACCCTTTATCAAGTTAATGCACTTCTCTTCCATTTCACAGTCGCTAAAAGTTTTATTTGATTTTTAATCATGAGTGAATGTTGAATTTTATCAGATGCCTTTTCTATATCTGCCGAGGTTATTATATGATTTTTTATTTTAATCTGGTAATGTGGCAAATTACAGTGATCTACTTTCTAATGTTAAACAAAACTTGGGTTTATTTGGATCAATTTTTGTGACACATTTTGTTTTTTATACATTGTAGGCTTTGGGTGACTGCTAACTTCAGTACTCACTCAGCTCTGGACTTTTGCTAGCTTTTGGTCTCTGAGGATTTCTATTTCTTGCTGGCCCAGGGGTGTGCTTAACAAGATTTCTTTTTAAAACATATTAATACAGCCATTTGGAGGTAGTTGATAGCAGAAAGGATTTTGAAGTGTCAAGTTCACCTAATTTGTGGAACTAAAATTCCACTTTATCATACTTTTAGTTTAAAAGCTTCTGTTAGTATAAGATATGGTTTAAATAATCACTTACCATCATGTCTGCCTCCTCTTGTTTTTCTTCTTCTTGTCTCTGCATAACCATGCCACTCTCTACTGAAAAGACAAAGAAATAGACTAGCGGAAAGAGGATCATACCAGGAGTCAGAAGGTACAAGTTCTAGTGCCAGCCCCATCACTTCTGAGATCTTGACCAAGCCACTTTCTTTTGTTGTTGCTTTTAAATAAAGTTTTTGTGTTTTTTGTAGAAACAGGGTTTTACCATGTTACCAAGGATGGTCTTGAACTCCTAGGCTCAAGTGATCCACCCACCTCAGCCTCCCAAAATCCTGGGATTACAGGTGTGAGCCACCACGCCTGGCCAACACTTTCTTTCTCTAAGTTTTACTCAATCATCTGCTTAGTGGAAGCACTCAAGATTGAAATGAGATCACGTGTTTATAAATGTGAACATGTTATAAGGGGAAAGAATGAGAAGCAATGATATACAGTACATTCTCTGTTTGGAAAATGTAACAGAAACAGTGAGTTTGGGGAAGGGAGAGGTTTAAATCAGTCACACGGGATTTTTTTATGGTGGTGGAACTATTTTGGTATTTACATGACACCATGCCTGTGTTAAAACCTATAGAGCTTTACAGCACAGAATGGAATTTAACGTATGCAGAATTTTTTAAATAATATCAGGAGTGTGGGAATTCCAGGATGGAATGCAGAGTGACAAAATAATCTAACTGTATTACAAATGTATGCAATAACCTCACTGAAAGGGGCCAGAGAAAAGGTGTTGACCTGAGTAACTTTGGAAATTAGACTGTAAGACTGAAGGCAGTGGGAACTGTACATAAGCACTGTACTGCAGTTGATAAAGTTTCCTGTGGAGGTATAGGTAATAATTCTGAAACCACTATACAGTGTCTCACTCTGTCATGCTGCATGACTGTACTCACTCGAGTATAGTCACCCAGGCTAGAATGCAGTGGTATGATCTCGGCTCACTGCAGCCTCTGCCTCCCAGGCTCAGCGATCCTCCCAAGTAGCAGGGGCCACAGGCACGTGCTACCATGCCTGGCTAATTTTTCGTATTTTTGGTAGAGATGGGTTTTCACCAAATTGCTCAGGCTGGTCTTGAACTCCTGAGCTTAGGTGATCCTCCAGATTCGACTTACCAAAGTGCTGGGATTACAGGCATAAGCCACCATGCCTGGCCTGAAAGAGCTCTTAATGGCCAAAGCTCAAAACATCGAGCAGCACAATAAATTAGTATTTCGTTGTAACCCAAAGTGTAACATAAATATCCCTGGTCTGTACTGATATAAATAAAGGATTGAATAAATAAATAAATTGGAGACAAGAGACAAATCTTCCATGCAAAAGAATTCCAAATATTCTGTATAGATATAATGCCCTTAAGGAGGTAGAGCCTAACTCCCTACTTCTTAAATGTGGGCTCTGCATAGTGATTTCCTTCCAAAGAGCATACTGTGTAAAATGGGTGTATACCTTAACAGTGGAGAAACCTGTCAAACTCTGACCAGTATACTTAAAAACTGTCAAGGTCTTCATAAACAAAGTCTGACAGACTGTCAGAACAAATAGGAGCCTAAGAAGACATGATGACATGATCTCATGTAGTAAGGGATCCTGGAACAGAAAAAGGACGTAAAAAATTAACAAAAAAAGTAAAATTAACAAAAAAAGTAAAAACGAAATTGAATAAAGTATGAACTTAAGTTTATAATAATGTATTACTATTGAGTTATTAATTAAATATACCATAATAATGTAAGATTTAATAGTGGGGGAAACTATATCAGATGTATGGAAACTCTGCACTATTTGTAACATTTTTGTAAATCTGAAACTGTCCAGAAATTGAAAGTTTACTTTAAAAATGCAAAAGAAATATGGTAGAAACCACTATATAGGCGTAGCATGACTTGGTGATTAAGAATGTGAACTCGCCGGGCGCGGTGGCTCACGCCTGTAATCCTAGCACTTTGGGAGGCTGAGGCGGGTGGATCACCTGAGGTCAGGAGTTCAAGACCAGCCTGACCAATATGGTGAAACCCTGTCTTTAAAAAAAAAAACAAAAAAAAAAAACAAAAAACAAAAGAATGTGAACTCGTGTACCAGCCTGCTTGGATTCAGATCTTAGCCTCACTGCTTACTAGCTGTGTAACCCTGGTTAACTTAAGTAACTAGAACTATTTAACTTCTCTGTGCCTCAATTTCTTTATGTGTTAGTAAAGACTCTTGGGAAGATTTAATGAATTTGTGTGAGTGTGCATGTGTATGACTTAGAGTAGTGCCTAGCACAAAGCAAACCCTCTATAATTGTTTGAATCTATTTGTTGTTACTACTTTTGCTGTTTAGTTTTGGGGATTATGGCTAAATTTCACTGCAACTCTCTTCAGCATACTGATTTTTAGCTTGGCACTCCAACAAAACAGTATCCATAATGCTTTGTTCTCGCGGGGGAAATCATCAAGATTATAAAGATTCAAGAGAAAGCAGAACCAGAACTTGAGAATTTCCAACCCAGTTTCATGCTTCATATATAGCATTTACTTAGTATATGCAGAAGTTACAAAGCCTGACTGGATCTACTTTTTATGGGCATAGACATGCCACACAGAAATTCTGAAGTTGAGTTCGATCAGTAGTGGGAGCAGAGAGGGGGACCCCAGAGACCCCTGAGTAGCTCCACCGCCGCTGCCGGCCTAGTTACCATCATACCCCTGGAGGAGCCGCAGCTGCCGCAGCCGGCCCCAGTCATCATCACCGCAACCATGAGCAGTGAGGCCGAGACCCAGCAGCCACTGGCCGCCCCCGCCCTCAGCGCCACCAACACCAAGCACGGCACTATGGGCAGCGGCGCAGGGAGCGGTGGCCCGGGGACAAGAAGGTCATCGCATGAAGGTTTTGGGAACAGTAAAATGATTCAATGTAAGGAACAGATATGGTTTCATCAACAGGAATGACACCAAGGAAGATGTATTTGTACACCAGACTGCCATAAAGAAGAATAACCCCAGGAAGTACCTTCGCAGTGTAGGAGATGGAGAGACTGTGGAGTTTGATGTTGTTGAAGGCAAAAAACGTGCACAGGCAGCAAATGTTACAGGTCCTGGTGGCGTTCCAGTTGAAGGCAGTAAATATACAGCAGACTGTAACCATTATAGACGCTATCCACATCGTAGGGGTCCTCCACTCAATTACCAGCAAAATTACCAGAATAGTGAGAGTGGGGGAAAGAACAATGGATCGGAGAGTGCTCCCAAAGGCCAGGCCCAACAACGCTGGCCCCACTGCAGGCGAAGGTTCCCACCTTACTACATGCAGAGACCCTATGGGCATCGACCACAATATTCCAACCCTCCTGTGCAGGGAGAAGTGATTGAGGGTGCTGACAACCAGGGTGCAGGAGAACAAGGCAGACCAGTAAAGCAGAATATGTATCGGGGATATAGACCACAATTCCGCAGGGGCCCTCCTCGCCAAAGACAGCTGAGAGAGGACGGCAATGAAGAGGATAAAGAAAAGGAGATGAGACCCAAGGTCAGCAGCCACCTCAATGTCGGTACCGCTGCAACTTCAATTACCAAAGCAGACGCCCAGAAAACTCTAAACCACAAGATGGCAAAAAGACAAAAGCAGCCGATCCACCAGCTGAGAATTCATCCACTCTGGAGGCTGAGCAGGGCGGGGCTGCGTAAATGCCGGCTTACCATCTCTACCATCATCCGGTTTAGTCATCCAACAAGAAGAAATATGAAATTCCAGCAATAAGAAATGAACAAAAGATTGGAGCTAAAGACCTTAAGTGCTTGCTTTTGCCCGTTGACCAGTTAAATAGAAATATCTGCATTATCTATGCAGCATGGGGTTTTTATTATTTTTACCCAAAGACATCTCTTTTGGTAATAACAAACGTGTTTTTTAAAACAACCTGGTTTTTCTCAATACGTCTTTAAAGGTTTTTAAATTGTTTCATATCTGGTCAAGATGAGAGTTTTAAGAACTTCATTTTTAATTTGTAATAAAAGTTTACAACTTGATTTTTTCAAAAAAGTCAACAAACTGCAAGCACTTGTTAATAATGGTCTCAATTGTCAAAAAAAATTCTGAAGTTAACTTTATTTGATTTTCAGTAGATTCCTTATTAAGATATCCACTTCCCTTGCTAAGCTGATGTTCTTTTGGAAAAAGTACTGCTTGCAATGCACACCCCTCAGATGTAGGGTTCAGCATCTAACATTTAGATGACATTTGAAGCAAAAGTGGGATGTATTATGGAAACATGTATTTCGGGTCTTTTACCTGTCTACCTAAAATTCATACCAACTCTTTAGAAAATTTTTTTTTTTTTGAGATGGAGTCTTGCTCTGTCACTTGCTGGAGTGCAGTGGTGTGATCTTGGCTCACTGCAGCCTCCGTCTCCCCAGTTCAAGTGATTCCCCTGCCTCAGCCTCCTGAGTAGCTAGGACTACAGGCGCATGCTACCATGCCCAGCTAATTTTTTGTATTTTAGTAGAGATGGATTTTCACCGTGTTGGCCTGGATGGTCTTGATTTCCTGACCTCGTGATCTGCCCACCTTGACCTCCCAAAGCGCAGGAATTACAGGCGTAAGCCACCGTGCCCTGCTGGAAAACTTCTTATGGATCGGCAGCTCAGATGGAATAGCATACTGAGTAGAACATAGAATTTGGAGTCAGGAACCTGCTTGGAGAGTGGGCTCCTGTGGCTATGTGACCAAGTGTTTGAGCCTCAGCTCCTGCATCTGTACAACAGTGATAACAGAAATGCTTTTCCCACCTTCCTCCCTCACTTACAGGATTGTTGAAGATTAGGTGTGAAAATGAATGTGAGCTTTTGTAAGTTATAAAATCTATGCAAATATACTCTGTTAGAGTGGTTCTCAGATTTTCAACCAGAGTAAACACTAATGGAGCTTTATAGCCATATTAAGTGTTGCAGCCATCTGGGTACCTTTAATTATTAAGTAATAAGGTGAAATCGTTTGAACTTAAAATGCTTTTGATGGAAAATTTTCTCACAGCACTTTACTTTTTAGGATGTTTCTCTTTGACATAACAAAGGAGGGCATTGTTTTAGTCTGGAATCGTGTGTTCCAGGTGGCAGTTTGAGGAAATCGTTCCCAAAGTCTTTACTGAAATTAGCTGAAGAATGCAAAGGTGAATCCCTGTAATATGGGAAGCTACCTACCTCCTTTGGACACAGATCACCTTGTCCTAGTGTAGAGATGACCAGCAGAGGGCGCACGAGCTTTCCTAGGAGCTCACTCCAGCTTCAGCAGCAAAGCTGGGCAGACCTGACTGGTACCATCTGTGTTTGCTGTCTGTTAATTAACAAGTACTATAAATGAAACCATCCTGGCATGTCAGAAACAGTCACCAAATGGAAAGAGAGAGCAGCCATAATGTCAAGCGACACTGTAGCAAGTGCCTGCCATACTTGATGACTAGGAAGTTTCTAGATAACTGGAATTCAGCATTCTAGCATGGGCTGTTTGTTTCCCTCATGCTCCTGCTACCCTTTTCCTTTTCTAATAATTTCTTTGTACTTCCTGGTTCTTTGCTCCACCTTCATCAGCATCCATAATCATCTGCCTTATCTGGTCTGACAATTCGCAGTCTTTTAAGCAACTGTTCTCTGGAAATTGGCCATTGGGTATTTGGGTCCTGAATCCAGCATTCTGTCCTGTTAACCAGACTCTTACAGATTTGACAGCATCTTTTCCTCCATATAAATGGGTGACCACCAGAAAAGTTTTGACAGCTTTCTAGTGTTGCTGTTCTAGTCACCTATTGCCCATACCATCTTGTCTTCCCTAGAATGGATCCTCTACTCATAAATATTATATAGAATTTGTACACTACCATGCCCAGCTAATTTTTTATTTTTTGTAGATATGTGGTCTCATTATGTTTCCCAAGCTGGTCTTAAACTCCTGGCCTCAAATGATCTGCCTGTCCTGGCCTCCCAAAGTGCTGGTATTACATGTGTGACCCACTGGACCCAGCTTTAGCAACTTTTTTTTTTTTTTTTTAAGACTGAGTTTCACTCCTGTTGCCCAGGCTAGAGTGCTATAGGGTGATCTCGGCTCACTACAACCTTCGCCTCCCAGGTTCAAGCGATTTTCCTGCCTCAGCCTCTTGAGTAGCTGGGATTACAGGCATGCACCACCATGTCTGGCTAATTTTGTATTTTTAGTAGAGACAGGGTTTCTCCATGTTGATCAGGCTGGTCTCAAACTCCCGACCACAGGTGATGTGCCCACCTCAGCCTCCCAAAGTGCTGGGATTACAGGTGTGAGCCACCGGGTCAGCTTTAGCAACATTTTAAAGCAGTTATATAATTTTCCTTTCTATGGATATACAATAATTTAGTCCTCTAAAGATGAGTATTTTTATTGTTGCAGTTTTTCACTATAATGTACAAATAATGCTGTGACGAATCCTTAATATATTCTTCTGATTCTATTCATAGGATGTGTTTTCAGAAATGAAATTTTATATCGAATTTTTTCTTTAAAAATCTTGATACATATTACCAAAGCCCCCTCAGGAAAGGTCTTTCAGTTCAGTGTCCCCTCAGTTTGTGAGAATACCTGTTCCTGCACCATTTGTCACCGTGTTTTCACCTTCACCAAAATGACAGAAGATTATTTTACTGTTTTCCATGTGATGGGCTTTCCACTATCCATATTGCACAGAAAATTAATCTCAAGCTTTTTGGTCTCATGACCTCTTGACACTGAAAAAAGGCTCCAAAGAACTTTTGTTTATGTGACTTGTAGCTATTAATATTTACTATATTTGAAACATAACCTAAGAAAAAACTGTTTAAATAATTATTAAGTCTTTTTTAAATCACAACACTTGTAAAAACTGCATTAAGTCATTTAAAAATAAGACTGATAAGCCCATTGCATGTTAGTATGGCATGTTTTTATAAAAAATATTTTCCAAAGGAAAAAAATGAGAAGAGTGGCATTATTTTATATTTTTCTGCAAATCTTAATGTCTGGCCTAAGAGATGACTGGATTCTTATATCTGTTTCTGCATTTAGTCTGTTGTGATATGTTGTTCTGGTTGATATATGTGAGGAAATCTGATCTCACACAGATATATTAATATAAGTGGTTGGGAAGACATGCTTTGTCTCTTCAGATGAGTATGGGTATTCTACTTTGATACTACACCAAATCCCAGTATCCTAAAGGTTAATTACAATATAAAATTTGAAGCCTTGTCAGTGAACTTTTCATATTCTGCTACATTAAAATCCATTGGTCTGTCTTGTATTATACTTTGGATTTTTAACCCATGTGTGATTTTGTAATATTATATATTGGTCATCTGGAAAATATTGCCTCATTGAATTGTGTAGGTCTTCCAAATGTTGACACATTCCATTTTATAGTATCAAAAATGTCTTATTCTCATCAGAACAGTGTTTAAAAATTAGAAAGCTGTTAAGTTCACAGTGATAGACACAGGTTTCCAAGAATTCTAATTTTTGCTTAAAAGCTTAAATTTTACCAAGGGCAACAAATGGTGTCAGTTGTTTTCCTGACAGGCTTACTTGGTTTATTTTTGAGAAAATATCAAAGTAAAAATGATGCTCCATGAAAACAATTTGTATTGCTTCATCAAGGATATGCTTACGTGAAACTGGCTTTTTTTTTTCTTTTTTCTGTGAATCCGTAGTTGGTGAAGAAGACAATGACCTTCTGTATAGTTCGATGCCACCGTTTTGATTCAGGGAAAGGCGCTAATGCTTTTATCCACATTGCCTGTGCACCATCAGTGCAAATGGCACAACAGCTTTTTTTCTTAAGGCAAATAATATGTTGACATTATCATGAAAATAATTCTAACCTTTTGAAGACTGTCTAAAGGGGGGTAGGAGTCCCCAGGAATTCATGGACCATACTCTGAGACCTTTTAGCTTAAGGTTCTCTTACCAGATGGAAATTGATTTGGGAATAGTTTGTGACCAAATTCTGGCCAGTGAAATCTGAGAGCAAGTCTGCCTGGGAAGTGGTGGATAAGTTTCCTCCTCCCTAAAAAGAGACAGAAAGAGATGGTCCTTTTCTCTCACTGGATGTTGCCATGGCTTTGTGATGCCTGGAACTGCTGCAGCCATATTGTAGTTGACAAAGGGACTCAGACTTAGGATGCAGGTGATGCTGCAGAGAGCAAGATGGAGAAATGGCAGGAACCTGGATCCTTGATGACATTGTAGAATGGCAGATGAAACCTCACGTGGAACTTGCCCAACCTTTGGACTTCCGGTTATGACAGATATTATTATCATTTAAGCCAGTTTGAGTAGTGCCTTCTGTTATTTGCAGTCAAAAGAATCCTAAAGAGACATTTATTATTAGTATGATGAACAGTTTCAAGTGTAGTGGCCATTTGCATTTCTTTAATAAATGCTTATTCAGGGCATTAGCACATTTCCTACTGAGGTCATTTCTACTTATTATTTTCTAAGCACTCCTAATAAATTAACACATTGTAATATTTTGCAGATTATTTCTACCAGTGTCTTTTATAGCATATTTTCCCATACATTTAAATGTAAGCAATCTTTTTATCTTGTTCTCTTTTTTTTTTTTTTTTTTTTGAGACAGAGTCTGGCTCTGTCGCCCAGGCCGGGAGTGCAGTGGTGTGATCTCGGCTCACTGCAACCTCCACCTCCGGGGTTCAAGTAATTCTCCTGCCTCAGCCTCCCAAGTAGCTGGGATTACAGGTGCCTGCCACCATGCCCAGCTAATTTTTGTATTTTTAGTAGAGACTGGGTTTCACTGTGTTGGCCAGGCTGATCTTAAACTCCTGACCTCGTGAGCTGCCCGCCTCCGCCTCCCAAAGTGTTGGGTTTACAAGCATGAGCTACCACACCGGGCCCTTGTTCTCTTTTTTTAAATAGTTCATGGCTTTGGTGTCATGTTTAAGAGTCTTTCTACCCCATTTTGGGGTAAATATTCACTATTTTTTGTAGACTTATAAAGATGAAATTTTTTTACATTTCAAAGTTTAACTTATCTGGAATTTATTTTGATATTAGATATGGAGTAGCGATGTACCTTTTTTTCCAAATGGGTGGCCCATTTTCTTAATATACATCTTTGAATAGGCCAGCTCTAACCCACTGATTTGAAATACTAGCTTCATTACAAATGGAATTCTTATATATGTATTCTGGCTCGTTTCTGGACTTTCTATTCTGTTCCATTTGCTTTGACTGTATCTCCTGCATTAGAGGTATGCCCAGGACTTACTTGTTTGACTGTGTTGTAATATCTGGAAGGATAAGTACACACCATCCCCCAACACCACCCAACACAATCAACATCACTTTTTCTCCCTCTAGTATTTTTCTGGCACTTCCTGCATGTTTATTTGTCCAAATGAACTTTTAAATTATTTGTTAAATCTCCCCCAAAACATTTTTGGAATTTCAGTTGGAATTACTTTAATTTTATAGATGATTTTGGTGACAATTTATATTTTTACAGTATTGAATCTTCAGCCCCAGAAACCCATCTTCTGTCTTCCTACTTATTAAAATTCTCTTCCGTTTCCCTCTGTACAGTGGTATAGCTTTCTTCATACTGGTTTTGTACATTTCTGGCTAGGTTTATTCCTAGGTATTTCATATTATTTTGTGTTGAATTTGTAGAGGATCTTCCCCCTGTATGTGCTCCATTTAAATAAAAACACTTTTTAAAAACATTCAGCTCATATTTCCAGATAACTTTGGCTTCTTAGAAAACAGTAATATATAAGGATATTATCTAAGTAATATCTAAGGATACTATCATTTGTGGTATTACAGTATATACTATGTGAACTGGATTTATGAGGTATGACTGCTTAAGACTGTTCAAGGAAACAACATACCAGAAGCTATATCTTAATGAGTGTTATTCTTCCAAGCTGTTTATGTTGGGAGTTTATACGTTTATGGCAACAAGAACAACAACTTACTCTGAAAGCAAAAGGTATTCTCCTAAAGCAAAGAGTTTGCCATCATTGAGGATATGAAAAGAACAATAGCTTGTTATGAGGTGGTCTGAAAATGGAATTTCAAAAATGTTTTGCTATTATTGGAATAAATAGTAATCTCTTAAAGTGATTTATTTGAAGGGACAACACTTTTTTGAAGTACAAGTCTAGTTTTTAGCTAAACAACATTACCTTCTAGACACATATTGTCAGGTGGCAAGGAGACGGTTGACAGGTTTTATGTGTTTTGTTGTTGTTGTTTGGAAAGAATCATTTTATCAGATTGTTTTTGTATTAAATAAGATTCAAGTTGCCCCAGGCAGTATGGATTGGCAATGTTTCAGCTATTTGGGAAAATGGGATTTGCCAGTTTCTAAGACCATTTAAAATAAACAAGCACATTTCTTTTCATCCACATTATGGATTTAAAAAGCATGTGTGGACTAGCCTGGTTTCTTAATCACCATTTAAAATGTTCCTATACAAAATGTGGTTCTGAGCTCTTAACAACTGTCTTACAAATGAGCGTAGGAATAAGACCTTTCATAGGTGAAAGATTACTAAGGTTTCTCTATATGATGTGTTCCTTGGAGATTAAGAACATAATTAATATTCTCAGTTATTCTTAAGCAGCTTGCTGTGACACTATTCATGGGCTTTTCTAAACCTTTCTTAAATTTGTTGATTTTTAAAGTTTATATAGTTTCCTGGGATAAGGTTTACTTTTTTGTGGGTGAGGAGTTTGGCTCTAGGTTGAAATTCCACATGTGATCTTTCTGGCCTGACCATAGGTTATTACAAGGCTCTGCCTGGAAGGCCTCATGGGGAGAAGCTGCCTTCCCCACATCAGAGTTGGTGAACAGCTAGAACTCTGCAGTTTCCTGGAGGGATTGCAGTCTAGGAGTCAGCTCCCTGCTTTCCTAGCCCAGATGCCTCCAATCAGAGGACTTCCTTCCATTCCAGGCTTCTTCCCCTGCCCTCTGGCCTCCCTGACCACCTCCACCCCAGGGGTCCATTTAAAACAGGGAGAGAGCCTTCTCCCACCCCTCCTTGACAGTGAGACAATTTCTTCATCTATGCTGTGTCTACTCATTCCTCACCCAGTGCTGCCATTCAGTGGGGGAGAACGGAAAGCTGGGGAGCTGGCACTTCTTTTTGCCTCTTCCTTGCACTGTTGCAGAAAGTGAGACTTGATTGTTACTTTGGTTTAGCTTGTGGTCCTCATTGACTGCCTCAGCACCTGATTACTAGACAGTGGGAAATGGGATGGTGTTCCTAATTATTTATTAATTTTATTTTGTGGGTTTCTTTCGTTTCAGGTTTTAGAGGTGCCCCTTAGCAGTGTTTCTGGAATTTGTTGAATAATAATTTGAATTTACATTTGTAAGGCACTATGTAGTTTATAATTTTCTTTGTAAGAACGTTGTGACTTAAGAATTCTCTCCATTTTACGAATGCACTGATAGGCTTAAGCAAAGTAACTTTCCCCCAAAAATCATGAATTGACAACAGACTTAGTCTCAAGTTCAAGTCTTGGCTCAGCTACCTTTTAAGTGACTTGAACTTGGGACTAAGTCTGTTGTCGGTTCATCCTTCTACTATACCATCCTGCTTCATTGGTAAATTAGTCTTTTGCCCCTCTTGAAAATTTGAACTACTTAGAGCTGTTCAAACTAAGCAGCATCTTAGTGGAAGGCTTGATCCTGTGGTATTCACAAAGCCCTGTGGAAATTGTGAGGAGACGCAGACTAACAATAACAACAGCAAATGCATTAACTCTGATTGAACACTTACCACACACCCAGCACTAAGCTACATACATTACCTCACAGAAGCTTCCTATCTTTAGAAATAGGAATTAGCCACATTGTATTAAGGAAATTGAGACTAGTGAAGTTAAGTATCATGCCAGAGGTTATACAGCTAAGACAAGCTCTGGCAGTAAGTGATATAACCTGTGGTAAGTGGCAGATCCTAGTCCAAACCCTTCAACGTCACCTGAAATTGCTTTCCAAGGAGAATTGAGGTGATGCTGCCCTACTTAGGGATATTTCTGCTATTAAGGAGCGGTAAGAGTAGAATTCTCTGGAACAGAATCTTCTAATACTCTTTCTAAATGCTGAGAAATAAATATTTAAAGGAAAAATATTCTCAGATCCCTCATTTGACTTAAAATATTCTTACTATGTTGTTTATGAACACAAATCTACATGTAAGTTCCTTGTGCATACAGCTTCTATTCGGCCATAAAATCAAAATAGGTAGAAGTACAACCACAAAACCAATAAAACTCAAATTAACAGCAGTATAGTGTGACTGCTGATGTTTTACTGAAACTAAATTGCAACTCTCATGATAAAGAAGCTACTGACCATCACCATGCAGGTTCTTTGACTTCAGCCCATCTGTGCTGTTGTGTGCTATGTGTCTTCCCAATTCCCTCACCACTTTTCTCTGTTCAAAATACTGCAGAATCTTTTTACAGTGTGCTGTACACTCAGATGCATCATTTATGTATTACATCTGTGCTGCTTATTGCCAACAAGATCATAAATGCAAACACGGGCACTGAAATTAAGTAGCAGTTATACATGGCTCCTATCGAATTTTAGATTATTATCATAATAAAAACACAATTTAAGTAATTGTCATAGGACCTTAGTTTGACAAACCCTGTTTTAGCAGATGTGTCCAGTGGGGGACTGTTCCTGAAGAACAAGGGATAAAGAGCTATTATAATGACTTTCAGGAGATTAACATAAGATGGTGGATGGGAGTCCATGTTTTAGCTTTTCTCAATACTAAAAGCTTTCTCTTTCATAGGCATTTGTGGCTTGTGGTTTTGGCCATACTATAAGAGCCTCACGTTCAAAGCAGTAGTTCCTTCTCATTGTTACAATGTTACTGTTTTTGTTACTATGTGACATAGGTTAACAAAAAACTTACAAGGCCTCATTCCTAATCAGTATCTCCTATCTGTCTTCTCCTTCCTCTTGTTTCTTTCCTTTTCCCCCTTCTTTTAGGGTTGGGGTCTTGCCCTGTCACCCAGGCATGATCATGGCTCACTGCAGCCTCAAAATCCTGGGCTCAAGCGATCCTCCCACCTCAGCCTCCCAAGTTGCTGGATCCCTCCCCTTGTTTCTTTTAAACCCAGATCTCAGCCACTTCAAGTCCATCAGCTCCTCTAATTCCTTCTACTCTCCTCTTTATTATTTTTTTCCCAGTCAACGTGGGCTTACTTTGTGGTTACTAGTTATATTTTCCTTTACTTCCATCTTGAATCACCATTGTTTTCCATTCTGCAAACCTAAACAGTCCTAATCCAGATCAAACCAAATATTTTGCCCCCTAAACTAGGTAGTACAGGAAATCAATAACTGCCTTATCAGTTAGGTTACTTTTGGTTGCAGATAACAGAAAACTCAGACTACCTTAAACAACTGAGAAATATATTGGCTCGATAACTGAAAAAGACAGAGGTAGTACTGGCTTCAAATGAAATTTAATCCAACTACTTAACAGTGGGACTTATTTATTAACCTCTTTTAGCTTCCCAGTTTTCTTTCCTCATAGTTAGCTTCATCCTATGTTTGTACTATGCATTGCTAACGCCAGGCCCACTCATGGCTCCAAGGTGGCTTTTGTTATGGACTCATTGTGTCCTCCCAAATTCATATGCTGAAGCCCCACTCCCCCAATGTGACTATATTTAGAGATGGGGCTTTTATGGATGTAATAAAGATTGAGTGAGGTCTTAAGGGTGAGGCCCTAATTCAATAGAACTAGTGTCCTTATAAAAGAGGAGATATCAAAGATATCTCTCTCCCTCTGCGAATGTGCAGAGGCCATTTGAGGACACAATGAGAAGGTGGCTGTCTATAAGCCAGGAACCAAATTGGTCAGCACTTTGATATGGGACTTCTAGCCTCCAGACCTGTGAGAAAATAAGATTTCTGTTGGTTTCAGCCTTTGGGCTGTTGAAAAGCCCCTCTTTCAAACATAACAGGTGCTTCCTCTATTCCTGTAAGGTCTCTAGCTGTAAAACAGAAAGGTACTCTGTTGGACAGGTTTGGCCACATGCCCACTTCCTAACCAATCACTATGTCCAGAGGTGTAGAATGTGCCAGTTGGCTTAGCATAGGTTATACGTTCACCTCTGGCTTCAATCAGGTCTACTCTGGCTTCTCAGAAAATGTACAGAGTTCAAGTCCATGAACTATGGGAAGTAAGGAGTGAATACCTGAGAGACAGCGAATAGATAACCACTAATTTCAGCTGCATCTTCAGATAGGCAACTTATGTTGTTTGACATTCCTTTATTCAAATGTTATTAGTGTCCTTTTCCATATTGTTTTTTTGTTCTTCCTTTTCTTATGCTGCCTACCTTACAGAAGAGCCCATTGAGAAAGGGCTGCCTTAGCCATCGTCTCTTCCACTACAAACTCACCTGTTCTTACTTATCAGAGCATAAAGTTGTTTTTTTTTTTTTTTTTTTTTTTTTTTTTGAGATGAAGTCTCTCTGTGGCCCAGGCTGGAGTGCAGTGGCATGATCTCAGCTTACTACAACCTCTTCCTCCTCATTCAAGCGATTCTCCTGCCTCAGCCTCCCAAGTAGCTGGGACTACGGGCACCTGCCACCATGCCTGGCTAATTTTTGTATTTGTTTTTCAGTAGAGACAGGGTTTTACCATATTGGCCAGGCTGGTCTCAAACTCCTGACCTTGTGATCCACCCACCTCGGCCTCCCAAAGTGCTGGGATTCCAGGTGTGATCCACCGGGCCCAGCCATGAAGTTTTTCTTGCCTCACATACCTAATGTGTTTTCTGTGTACTTATTTCCCCTTTCTTTGGCCTACTTATTCTCCAAACTTGCTTTGTCAGCAGTTTTCTCTTTCGGTATCTTCAGTCTTTGTGTGTGTGTATATTCTCTCATCCTGCAATGATACTCAAGATTCTTTGCAGCTTAATAAATACCCTTCTTTGACCACGATCTCTCAAAAGACAGCCCTACTTCTCTCCTTCTCTCTCGTCTGCCTATCAGTCATCTACATTCATTACCTCCTTTACTCCAATGACTTATATATTCCTTAAACTGTATTCTGCTGGCAGAGCCAGGGTTCAAATCACCTTGATAAAGGTCACCACTGATCTCCTATATTTCTAAAACTTATTGTTTATTTTTGGCTTCTTTTAATATTCTTTAGTATTCAGTCCCGTAAACTCACTCCTCTTCTTCCTAAATATCAGTATTACCATTAGTTCCATCTCCTCTATTTTTTTTTCTTGATCAAGTCTCTTGATTTCAGCCACCATCTGTAAACCCAGGACTTTACTCCCAGATCCACATCTCTAGCACCTAACCACTCACATGAACTCATTTCTTACTACCTATTGGGGATATCCATTTGAATATGTTGTGGGATCCTTAAAGTTTGTCATGTGATAATTAAACTCATTATGTTCCCTTCCCTACCTTCACCTCATCATTATCCAGCCTTTTTTTTGTATATGAACTCTGTTTTGAATATTATCGTCATCTACTCAACTACCCAAGCCACAAACCTTGTCTCCTATTTCACTGCAGAGAACTTCTACTTCTAGTCGTTGCAAGAAATTCATTGATTCTGCCTCTGAAATGTTTCTTGAATTTTTACCCTCCTTGATACTCAAGGCCACTGTTTTCTTTCGCTCTCGTGATCTGATAGACTTGGTGTGTAGCCCTGGGCCTCTTTCTCTTCTCATTAATTCTGTATCTGAGTGGTTCTCAATCCTCAATGTACACCAAGATCATATGTGGAGATTTTAAATGCTACACATGCCCTGGTCCCAGAACTTTGGTTTTCACTCATCAGTGATTGGTACTATAAGGCCATTATAATCAATATAAATATATTTTATAAATGTAGATTTATAAATCTTTATAGTCTTTATAAATAACATCACCTATTATCCATGGTTTCACTTTCCATAGTTCAGTTATCCACTGTCAACCGTGGCCTGAAAATATTACAAGGAAAGTTCCAGAAATAAACAATGCAGAAGTTTTAGACTGCATGCCAGAACAGCATGATGAAATGTCATACCATCTCACTCTGTCCTGCCCAGGAAGTGAATCACTCTTTGTCCAGTGTATCCACTCTGTAAATTCTACTTACCCAGTAGCAGTAGTCATCATCTGCTCCTGACAGCCAACCATTGACACAGTCATAGCTCCATGACCCAGGGTTACCTGAAGCAGCTGATCCTCCTTCAGATGTAGGTCAATAGTAGCTTAACACTATGTCACAATGCCTGCGTCATTCATCTCACTGCATCTTATCACATAGGCATTTTATCATCTCACATCAACACAGGAAGGGTTAATACATTACAATAAGATATTTTGAGAGAGAGGGAGAGACTACATTCATATAACTTATTATGGTATATTGCTATAACTGTTGTATTTTATTATTAGTTATTGTTGTTAATCTCTTGTTCTGCCCAATTTGTAAGTTAAACTTTATCGTAGTTGTATATATATAGGAAAAACCATAGTATATCTAGTGTTTGTTGCTATTCACAGTTTCAAGCATTCACTAGGGATCTCGGAACCTATCCCCTGCAGACAGGATGAGGGGGGGACTACTGAACAGATCTCATCATCTTGCTCTCTTATTTAAATTCTGTTTGTTGTCATTGCCTGTGAGAAAAATATTCAAACTGCTTAATTTGGTGTACATAAAGATTCCTGTCTGGCCCCTGCCTAACTTTCCAGCCTAAACCTCCCCACCCCACCTGTCTACCCCCTCACATCATAGTTTGTAATCGTACAAAATTATTTTGCTTTACATTTTAAATTTTAGAACACTTTTAGATTTATGAAAAAATTGTGATGTTAGTATAGAGAATTTCCATATACTCCATACCCAGTTTCATCTATTGTTAACAGATTTGTATGGTACATTTGTTATAATTAATGAAGCAATATTAATACATTATTGTTAATTAGAGTCCATATGTTATTCAGATTTCCTTACTTTTTACCTAATGGCTTTTTTGAGTTCCAGGATTCCATCCAGGACACCACACTCCATGCAGTCATCATGTCTCCTTATTTCGCTTGGCTCTGGCAGTTTCTCAGACTTCCTTTGTTTTTGATGACCTTGACAGTTTGGGGAGTATTAGTCATATTTTATAGAATGTCTGTCAACTGGGGCTTACGTGATAGTTTTCTTATGATTAGACTGAAGTCGTGGGGGTTGGGGAGGAAGAACATAAAGGTAAAGTGCTGTTTTCATCACATCACATCAAGAATACATACTATCAGCACTATCACTGTTTATGTTAACCTTGATCACCTGGCTGAGGAAGTGTTTGTCAAGTTTCTCCACTGCAGAGTTATTTTCTTCCCCCTTTCCACACTGAACTCTTTAGAAAGAAGCCACTGTGTGCTGCCCACACTTAACAAAGAGTTATGGTCCACCTCCTTAAGGGAAGAGTATTTATTTATATAACTCATTTAGAACTGTTTTGCATGGAGGATTTCTGTCATCTCCCTCATTTGTTTGTTTATTTAATCATTTATATCAGTATGGATACAAAGATACTCACTTTATATTTTGGGTTGTAATCCAAAACTACTTTTTATTTAGTTGCTCAGAGTGTTCTAGCTTTGGCCATTGGGTGCACGTTCAGTTGGCTCCTGTGTCCTTTCGATAACAGCCTTAGCACTATGTGTCTTTTTTGTTTTTGGGGGGTGTGTGTGTGTGTACTTCCTTATTTTCTGGCACTATAAGATGCTCTTGGCTCATCTTATATTCTCTGCCTCAATCCTAGAATCAGCCATTTCTCCAAGGAGCTATGGTTCTGTTTTATTAGAGAGTAGTTAGAAACAAAGATCTGGGTACTAGTTGTGTTTGTTGCCACCGGGATGTGGTGACTTCTAGGCCCTCTCAGCTGACAGAGTAAGGAAATATATGTGTGTATACTAATCAATGTATATATACATATCTACAGATATTTCTATATGTAACATATGTATATTAAGCTAAATATGAGTACATACAAATGACTTGTATTCTAAGCCATTACCATATAGATTATTCTAGCCTTTTCTTCTCTCTTGTTTGTAACCTCCCACTCTAACAATGAGAAACCCGGCTTCTGCCAAGTATTACGTACTTACTAATTGTTCAATTCTGATTTCCTTGTATACGGATTTCAGAATTGTCACTTCTTTATCAACTAGGGTACAGTGCTTATTACCATTCCTGTTGCCTTTAGACATTATTCATATCCAGAATTATTTAGGTCAGCACCTTTTTCTATATACTTTTTATTCTCTGAATATTCCATATGTTTTCACACCTCTTTTATCTTTATTTGTGCTAATCCTCCTGCCTGAAATACCTTAGCTTTTACCCTTTTCTCTGTGGAATGTTACTCATTCTTCTATACCCAGCATACATGTTGTCTCCACCAGAAAGCTTCTCAGAGCCACCACTAGTAGACATAATAATTCATTCCTCTGTGCCCCAATAGCATTTTATACCTACCTTTACTACACATTATGTCAGGATTCTTTGTTTGCATCTCTTTCCTATTCACTTGATGGTAATTCTTGAGAGCAGAAACCAAATGGATTTGTCTCTGAATTTCCAGGACTTAACAATAATATATATTACATAACAGAAAACCTAAAAAAAAAAAAAGAAAGAAAGAAAAAAAAAGAAATCTAAATGTTTTAGGTGAATTAAAAAAAGAAAGAAAACCTAATAGTGGCTAAAATACAAAAGGATTTATTTTTTTCACCTAGCAAGAAGTCCAGAGATGCACTAGCATTGGTTTACCTGTTCAATGATGCCGTCAAGAATTCAGGCATTTTTCCTCTTCCGTACACAGAAGTCTAAATGTGAAATGCCAGATAAATGACTTAAAATTACTTTCATTCTGGCCCAGTATAATGTGTTTGAAGACAACTTCCAGAGAAATAAGAATAATATACCCTTCCCATATTTTGGATTGAGGTGTCTTTGAGATGGGCCTCCATGAAATCCCTTAGAGAAATAACTTCTGAGTCCCAATTACCTCTTTTTGTGTAAGTGAGTGCATCATGTAGCCACCATTCAGGGCAACCATGGAGAACAAACACAAAGCATGAGGTTCCCGTTTTTAAGCTGCAGAGTTACTGACATCATAGTGTGATCAAAGTGCTCTGCAAATACTTACTGTAATTATTGTTGTTGTTCTGTTCTTGCTAATAACCTTATTTATACCCTGAAATTAAAATCATCCAAAGAAAGATTAAAACAAGATGTGTGAGTTGCCTAAGCTGTTTGCCTGGCAGATGGTCACCCTCCGAGTGCTCTGAAATTGCCAGGGTTAATAGAAGCTTCAGTTTTCACTGCAGTGTAGTTGATACTTAACTGTTTCTTACCTGTCAGCTTTCACTCTCCCAAAAAGTACAACAGTAGCGCTTAATTTGTTCTCATTAATGTGAGCCTCTCAGGTAACATTTAGTGCAACTTCATTCTAGATGTTTGCTCCTCTGAATGAAACCTTTGCACCAGCTTCCCAGCCTAGAAGAAATGCTGAACAGTTACAAAGGTAAAAACATGAATGTCTCACTAATTTATTTATTTAAAGATACTCGAAACTCAGGAAACATTGAAGGGAAATTAACTTTTAAATGGTAGACTGGCATTTAGTGTATGGTTAATAGCAGTTCCTCTCCCTGGGGTTGCAGCGAGCTAAGATAACTGGGAATCATTCTTGGGGGAGTTTTACAAATAGTTTTTCCTAGAGCTAGCTAAATGCTCCAAGGATAATCGTTATAGATTCACACAAACAGCAGTACTATTTGCTCTATTTCTTTGGTGTTCCTCTAGTAGTATTAAAATGCAAGAAACCAATCTTAGGAACCAGCTTAAAAAGCAAGGGAACTAAGAAGCATTCTTTGCCTCTACTACTCAGCTCTGCAAAAGCAAAGCAATGAAAAGACCCGGGTGTTAAAATGTGGCATTATTCAGGTGATGCAAGAGCCTTTTGTCTGCACCTTGAGATTTGAGTACATATTACAATATATGGGTTCAGCATATATAATAGTATGACAAGCCAAGTAAGAAAATGACTGTGCTCTCCTAAATCTGGGGACTCCTGCCTCCCGATGGCATTGCTTGCTATTTGATTAAGGCCCAAGAGAAAAACAGAGTTGAGAGAAATGAAGAGAGAGAAGGAATTCTGGGCCTCTTTAAATCAGTTACAACAAATTAGCAACCCCAGTAAAGACTGGGGAATCAGTAACATGATCCTTCTTGTATATGTGGTTTACAAAAGTAGAAGGCAAATGGGTGAATTATATGTATGTGAATAATAATGCTGTTCAAAAAAGCAAAAACAAAAATCCAAAAAGGTAGACTGTGGATTCTTTAATTAGACTGCTTGGACTAGAATTGAATCTTTATCAATTTTTAGCTGAATGACTTTAGGCCTGTTTAGTTTATGTCGTCTATAGGTTTTTTTTTTTTTTTGCTTAAAATAGCACCCCTTGATAGGGAAATGGAAGCTACATAAGATAATATACTGTATATAAATGGTTAGGATAGGTCATCACACATTAAATACTTAACTTTTTTTAAAAAATTAAATTTATATGGAAGACATATTGGAATTGGTGCTTTATTTCCTTTTATTTATTTATTTGTATTTTGAGATGAGGTCTCTCTGTGTTGTCCAGGTTGATCTCAACTCCTGGGCTCAAGCAATCGTCCTGCCTTGGCCTCCAAAAGTGCTGGGATTTCAGGCATGAGCCACTATGCTCAGCCTTTACTTCCTAAAATATTTTTTCAATTTGTAAAATATACTATGGAGTCTTTCCTTTTATTAAAATCCTTCTTTTAATAAAAAGTATTACTTAAAACTATTGCTCCACAATAATAAAATTTGCAGTTAAGAGGTATTTTGTCATGTGTATTACATGTATTTTACCTATTCCTGTAGCATATGTTATAGTTTGTTGGTATGGTCAGGCAGATGTGTGAATCATTGTGAAAAGGGCTCCATTTTAGTGGTAGGCAAAGCATCTAGCCAAAATTTGTAGCTGGGGAGAGATATTCTCCCCCACAAGTTGTCCTTCTGTACCAAGGCTGTGCTTTTGCTACTATGTTTATTGTGGTGGTGGTCTGCTCAGAAAACTGGTAACTATTAAAACCACCTTCTCCTTGGCTTGTCGTATCACTATGTATGCTGAACCCAAGTCCTTTTATACATTTGTTCTTTTCCTTACATTCTAAAATAAGCACATACCTACCTACACCTAGGACTGGCAGGAAGTCTGTCAGCTTTTCTTGGTATGCCTCTTTATACTTGGTAGCATAATAAATGCTATTTTTAATGACACTGTCAATCTAATACTTGAATGAGCTTCATTTCCTTTCTCGTCTGTTCCTTAGTGATTGCTTTAGCCATTGCCTTTTCATAACTGAGCCTTGGCATTAAGATCTCATAGGGCCATGGCCCTAAAGTCATGCTTGTTTTGTTTCATTTTGGCCTTCTTAGGATTCAAGAGGAAGGACCTTCATAGGATGGTGAGCTGAAAGTGGGAACCTGTGGGCAAAGTTAGTACAAGAAATGCCTTTGATGTGACATTAGTTTGAGTTAAGTGAAGGGTCAGGACCACGGTTTCAGATTTTTCACAAGTAAATTAAAAAAAAAAACTTAAACATCTTATCAGCATTTGTTGAAATTTTTGTTGCCTTCTTCATAATCTTCATACTTCATCCATCTCCAGAACTTTTTCATCTTCCCTAAATACCTTTTTTTTTTTTTTTAACTTTTTTGGGATCTAGCTTCTTTTCTTTATGCATATAAGGTATTCAAGAAGATGTTTAATATACATATACACAGGCCAGGCGTGGTGGCTCACGCCTGTTATCCAAGCACTTTGGAGGCCAAGGCGGGCAGATCACCTGAGGTCAGGAGTTCAAGACCAGCCTGACCCACATGGTGAAACCCCATCTTTAAAAAAAAAAAAAATACATGTACACAGTGAAGTGGTTGCCATAGGAAAGCAGATTAACAAATATTTCATCTCACATAGTTACCTTTGTGTGTATCTGTGGCAAGTGTGCCTAAAATCTACTCTTTGAGCGAAATCCCAAATATAATACAACATTATTGACTATAGTCCTCCTATTGTACAATAGATCTCTAGACGTGTTCATCCTACATATCTACAACTTTATATCCTTTGATCTACGTCTCCCCCATTTCCTCTCACCCCTCCTCATATCTATTAGAAACTTAATTCCCCATTCCTCTTCCCCAGCCTCTGCCAACCACCACTCCACTTCCTGTCGCTATCTTGGACTACTCTAGGAACCTCATATAAAAGGAATCATACAATATTTGTCCTTTTATGACTGGCTTATTTTAGCATAATATCTTTAAGATTCATCCATGGTTGTAGCATACATCAAAATTTCCTTTCTTTTTAAGGCTGAATAATGTTCCATTGTACATATATGTATATATCACATTTTGTTTATCCATTTATCTTCAATAAACACATGGGTTGCTTCTAACTTGTGTCTATTGTGAATGATGTTATGAATATGAGTGTACAAATATCTCTTTGGTCTCTGCTTTCACTTCTTTTGGGTGTATGCCCAGAAGTAGAATTGTTGAATCATATGGTAATTCTATGTTTAATTTTTGAAAATTCACTATAATGTTTTTTCATAGCCGCTGCATCATTTTACATTCTAACAGCAATGAATAAGGGTTCCAATTTCATAATTTCTCCACATCCTCACCAATACTTGTTATATTCTGTGTTGTTGTTGCTGTTTTTAAATACCAACCATCCTATTGAGTGTGATGTTTGTTTTTATTTTAATTACAAATGTAATTAATTTAATAAGTTTAGGGCTATTTAAAGTGTACCTAAAATCTGCTCTTATGTTATTTTGTTATTACTGGTAAGTTATGGTTTTCAGGGTTATGGTTTGCATCTAATGAATGCAATAAAATTGTCCATAATATCCCAGTACTAGCTTTTCAGTGTCTGTAGGGTCTGTGGTGATATCTCATTTTTTATTCCTGTTAATAGAAATATGTGTCTTGTGAAACACATTTGATATCAGTCTTGCCAGAAGTTTATCAATTTTATTAATCTTTCCAAAGAACTTTTTTTTTTTTTTAATAAAGACGGGGTTTCACCATGTTGGTCAGGCTGGTCTTGAACTCCCGACCTCAGGTGATCCACCCACCTTGGCCTCCAAAGTGCTTGGATTACAGGCATGAGCCACTGCGCCCGGCCTCCAAAGAACTTTATTTCTTCCTTCCTTCCTTCCTTTCCCTCTTTCCTTCCTTCCCTTCTTCCTTCCCCTCTCTCCTTCATTCTCTCCCTTTCTTCCTTTCATTCCTTCCTTCCTTTTGAGACAGGGTATTGCTCTGTCACCCAAGATGTAGTGCAATGGCATGATCATAGCTCACTGCAGCCTTGAACTCCTGAATTCAAGTGATCCTCCCTCCTCAGCCTCCCAAGTAACTGGGACTACAGGAACTTGCTAATTTTGTTTGTTTGCTTGAAGTTTTTTTCTTTTTCTTTTTTTTTTAGAGATAAGGTGTCATTATTTTGCCTAGGCTTGTCTCAAAGTCTTGGCCTCAAGCAGTCTGCCCACCGTGACCTCCCTCTCGAAGCACTGAGATTACAGGCATGAAGCACCATTCCTGGCCCCATTTTCTATTTCACTGCTTTCTGTTTTTATTTTTTATTGTTTCCTTCTTTCTACTTACTTTGGGTCTAATTTATTATTATTTTTCTAGCTTGTTAAGATAGAAGCTGAGGCCAGGTGAGGTGGCTGATACCTATAATCCCAGCACTTTGAGAGGCCGAGGTGGGAGGATCACTTGAGCTCAGGAGTTCAAGACTAGCCTGGACAACATAGGGAGACCTTGTCTCTTAAAAAAAAAAAGGTAGCCAGGCATGGTGGCACATGCTTGTAATCAACAGCTACTTGGAAGGCCAAAACAGGAGGATCACTTGACCCTTGACCCCAAGAATTCAAGGCTGCACTGAGCTACGATCATGCTGTTGTACTCGAGGCTGGGTGACAGAGCAAGACCCTGTCTCAAAAAAAAGAAAAAAAAAAGATAGAAGCTGAGATTATTGATTTGACATCTTTCTTGTTTCTAATAAAATTGTTTAAAAATTTCTCTCTATATACACTACTTCAGTTGCTTCCCATAGATTTGGATATTTTGAGATTTTGTTATTCAGTTCAACATATTTTCTAATTTCTCTTCAGATTTGTTCTTTTACTCATAGGTTATTTATAGCTGCTTAATTCCTTAACATTTGGGAATTTTTATAGCTATTTTAATATTTTGAATTTGGATAAAAAAGCAAAGATTGACAATATGCTGCCTATTAGTAAAGCACTTTAAATGTAAACACACAAATAGACTAACATTTTTTTAAAAGATACACAACATGCCATACACAACATTACATTAGACAACTGGTGGGGCTGTATTGATATCAGGCAAAGTAGACCTCAAGAAAATGGTTATTACCTGAGATAAAAAGGGACATTTATTAATATAAGTTAATTCATCAAAATATTAACATTTAATATTACGGTCAAAAAGCACACTCTTTATGATTTTAATATGTTGGAATTTATTTATTTATTTTTATTTTTGAGACAAGAGTCTCACTCTGTTGCCCAGGCTGGAGTGCAGTGGCATGATCTCGGTTCACTGCAACTTCCTCTTCCTGGGTTCAAGCAATTCTTGTGCCTCAGCCTCCTGAGTAGCTGGGATTATAGGCATCTGCCACCACGCCTGGCTAGTTTTTTTTTATTTATTGAGACTTGTGTTTATAGCCCAGCATATGGTCTACCTTGGTGAATGTTCCACGTTCATTTGAAAAGAATGTGTATTCTTGCTATTGCTTAGTATGATGTTCTTTCTATAAATATCATCCAGGTCAAGTTAATAATGTTCAAATCTTCTTTATCCTTTTTGATTTTTTGATAGCTTATTGCTGATTATTGTTCTATTTATTACTGGACAAGGGTTTTTTAAATCTCCAAGTATTACTGTGAATTTGTTAAGTTCTCCTTTTAGAAAGTTCTATTTTTGCTTCATATATTTTACAGCTTTGTTATTAGGTACATGCATATTTAAGACTGCTGTGTCATCTTGATGAATTGGCTCTTATCATTATTAAATGCCTCTCTTTATCTCTATAATAGTAGTTTCAGTGAAGTCTACTTTGTTTATTAATATAGCCCCCCCTCCAGCTTTCTCATGCAATGTTTGCATGGTATACCTTTTTTTTATGTTAATCTGTTTGTTTCTTTATATTTAAAGTGCTTCTCTTATAAACAGTGTATTGCTGGGTCCTACTTTTTTTAATCCAAGTTAATAGTCTGCTTTTTAATTGGAGCCCATTTATATTTATTGTAAGTATTGATATGGTTGGGTTTAAATATGCCATCTTGGTATTTGTTTTCTATTTCGTCCTATTTGTTTTTTATTCCTCTGTTCTTCCTTTCTTCCCTTCTTTTGGGTGAATGAAATATTTTAAACTGTACCTCTTTGTGTTGTTTCAAATAAAAATACTACTTATTTACACAGTTTTGTTATGCAAATAATATCTGAGTTAAGCTGTTATTCAAATTAGAGTATGCCAAAAGAGAGCTAAGAGAAGATACGTAAGGGATTGGGTCATTCTGGTGGCAGAAACCAATTTGTCCTACCAGAATTCTATTTGGGCCTGGCCCTGCCCTTCTTTTCCCATCACAAAATTGAACCATGACCTAGCAAACCTTAAGCTAACATGGTAGTAATAATACAAAGCACATATTCGTTAATCATTGCAGTTAATATAATTGGAAAGCTACCTATATATTGTCACATTCTTCTGTCGCTTTCTTCTCACTCAAAGGATCTTAGGATCCACCCTGGAAAATATGAAGTAACGTCCATCCAATTAGATTTATATCAGACAAATACCATTTTTTATGTATCAGTCAAACAATTCATGAGCAGCTTGGTGCTGTCTCTAGAATCTTGCAATTTAAGTGAGAAGGCATTTATATAATTGTATTATGTATTTATATTATATAGTCTCATATGCATTTATTATATAGTTATGTAATTAAAAGATAAATAGCAATGCAAGGCTGTGTGTAACTTTTAGAGATAAGTAAATGAAATATAGATGTTTGTGTGGTTAATTAAAGAAACAGGCTGGGCGCAGTGGCTCATGCCTGTAATCCTAGAGCTTTGGGAGGCCGAAGTGGGCTGATTGCCTGAGCTCAGGAGTTTGAGACCAGCCTAGACAACACGGTAAAACCCCACCTCTACTAAAATATAAAAAATTAGCCGGGCGTGGCAGCGTGCACCTGTAATCCTAGCTACTCAGGAGGTTGAGGCGGGACAATTGCTTGAACCCAGAAGGCAGAGGTTGCAGTGAGCCGAGATTACACCACTGCAAATGCACTCCAGCCTGGGTGACAAAGCAAGACTCTGTTTCCAAAAAAGAAAGAAAGAAAGAAACAGCTGCCTAAGTAGGGAAATTGCCACATATTTAGACCCTGGCCACACCATGCTTTCTCCACAGGCTAACAGCCTGCAAGGTTCACATTTCTCTGACATTTTCCTGAATTGCCTCATATCCAATCTGGTTGTATCTTTTTGTCTCTCTCTACAGAGGCTCTTGGTCATTTATAGTGAGAGAAACTCTTACTTTTTTTCCTTCCCCTCTTCTATATATAGATGGTTATAGATAAGTATCACATGATTATTTAAAGGATTGAAATTCCATTTTGATTTGCCTTTCCTGGGTAGGAAACGTTTACATCATTTTATACTTTTGAGCATGAATTGCCTCTCTTTCTAGGTGTAATCAATTTCTACTTTTCAGCATACAGAGGATTTTATGAATACTATTCACTGCAGAAGAGCGCTAAAAATAATTTTGCAGGTAGGGTTTGTGGAACACTGATAGTCTTATGTGAAACATTGGCAGGCAAAAAGAACAAAGGCACATCAGGGTAAAGGTGGTAGCAGGCAGAGCATTTCATTTCATTTGCCTCCACCAAAGGAGAATATGCATTTACTGGAGAAGGAAAACAAGTAAGAAACAGGAGCATCTGCACTAGCTGTTGAAGGTTTCATTTCTCATCACTGTTAGTCACATTTGAATGCAACCATTACACTCTTGTTGGTATGTACAACTATGCCCCCACTTCTTTTTTTTCTAAAAGGAAAATCTTGAATTTTATTTTTAAAAGTACAAAGAGTTGTATTTGACATTCTGTAGTTCATTTTGGAATTGACAATCTTAAACCTATTCATTTTCAGTAGGGCAGTAGAGAGTGTACAGTATGTGGCATTTTTACATCTAATAGCAACTCCAGTAATCTGTGATGTATATTACATACACACACCTTTTAGCATCTGTTTCCACCTGACAGCTGACAGCATTAGGCTGAATGTTGTGATGAACAACTGAAATGTCAAGCAGTATTACAATGGTTTCTTACTGGAAAAAGTAAGCCCCTTAGAGCTTCTTTTTAATACTTTTCCATCAAGATTTTAAAGTGACATATTTACAGGTACATAATTAAAATGACATACTCTTTAAATGTTTGTTATTCTTCTAGAAATGGAGATGGATTTGGGCTAATCATTAGATGATTATTCTCTTGAGCTAGGGTGTAAGCATGCTTTTTTTTTTTTTTTTTTTTGCTCTTTGTAAGACAGGGTCTTGCTCTGTCACCCAGGCTGGAATGCACTGGCCCGATCATGTCTCCATGTCTCACTACAGCCTCGACCTCTGGGCTAAGCCTCTCGTGTAGCTGGAACCACAGATGTGCACCACCACCCCTGACTCATTTTTTTTTATTGTTTTCTAAGAGACAGGGTCTCATTCACTATGTTGCCCAGGCTCGTCTTGGATTCAAGCAACTCTCCCCCCTTGGCCTCCCAAAGTGTTGGGATTATAGGCGTGAGCCACTGCACCTGGCCTTAAGCGTGCATTTTTGTTTTGTTTTGTTTTGAGACAGAGTCTCATTCTGGTGCCCAGGCTGGAGTGCAATGACACGATCTCAGCTCACTGCGATCTCCACCTCCTGCGTTCAATTGATTCTCTTGCCTCAGCCCCCAAGTACCTGGGATTACAGGAGCTTACAATTACACCCAGACTTTTTTTTGTATTTTTAGTAGAGGGGGGGTTTTCCCTATGTTGGCCAGGCTGATCTCGAACTCCTGACCTCAAGTGATCCACCTGCTTTGGCCTCCCAAAGTACTGGGATTATAGGCGTGAGCCACTGTGCTCAGCAAAGCATGCATTTTGTTCAGGGAAATCTATTTTGCATCCGTATTACTGACTATTCTTAGAAATATATGTATACAGAATTGTTAGAATTAAGAATTGATAAAATTTTGTCTTAGTATAGTATTTATTTATTTGACTGATTTTCAGATTATTCAGTTCAGCACAGAGAATGAGATTTATAGGTTTGTTTTCTTATTCTTCTGCCACACTTGGGATTTTGGTCTAGTGGTCACAAAATATTTCCCAGAAATACATTTTCCTAGAATTACCCCCCGAAAAATAAAATTACTTTTTTAAAAAAAACTCTCTTTAGTACACAAAATTCAAATTTTAGACTTATATGCTTTGGTCATGTGCTAAAAATTAATAAGCAAAATATCTAACAAAGCAAATTTGGTCAAGGCTATGGCTTTCAAAAAAATTCCAGCCAGTGTTGCCCACCCTAAATATTTCTTTCCCATCTCTTGGCCTGAATATACTTCAGGAGAGAAGCTGTTATGCTCATTTTTCATTAAAAAGTTTCTAGTTTTCATGTGCTTTAGAACCAGATTTTGGGTATTAGATAAACAATATACTGTTTAATCTATGTTGACTAATTAATCATTTATAACTTTTCAGGTGCTGCTTAGGATGAATATGATTTGGAGAAACTCCACTTCTTGTCTAAGGCTAGGAAAGGTGCCACAGAGATATCAGAGTGGTTACCACCCAGTGGCCCCTCTGGGATCAAGGATTTTAACTGACCCAGCCAAAGTTTTTGAACACAACATGTGGTGAGTTTTCTTTTTAAGCCTTATATTATGTGTGTTTCTTAAGTATCACCAGTGGTATTATTTTCATTTAGAACTAAGAAAGGATTTTTAAAGCTGATGACCTAAGTCATGTTGTAGAGGTCCAGAAGCTAGGGTAACCGATCCCGACGTAAATGTTGCTGATTCTGAATTTCATTGCAAATGGAATTGGAAAAGCAAAACTTCCCATGTGCTTTTAGTAGCTTTGGAGTTCTTGTAGGCCCTTCATGCTTACCTCTGATCCTGATTTGCCAGCTGTCACTGGGTGGGGGTGAGGACGCCTTCCTAGGTGAGGCCCTCCTCCTGCTCCACAGTCCTTTCCCTCTTTTTCATACTTGTCAACCGGCAAATGTGTGTTGGCACCTGTAGCTTACTGAGCACCAAGGAGATCACATTGATATGATTCTTGTCCATGCTTTCAGGAAATCCACACTATTTGGAAAGATGGATATTTACAGAAAAAGCTGATAATTACCCATACAAGGCAGTAAGTTGTGAGGCCTCAGGGAGTGTTACAGGCTATATGCCGTATGAGAACAACTCAGCAATGGAAAACCACTTCTGTTTGGGCATAGTCAGGAAGATTTCTTAAAGTGAGGGGAAAACTGAGATTAGGACTACATACAGGCATAGCTCAGAAATGTTGTGGGATTCGTTGAGACCACTGCAATAAAGCAAATATTGCAATAAAGTGAGTCACACACATTTTTTGGTTTCCCAGTACACATAAAAGTTATGTTTACACTATGCTGTAGTCTCTTAAGTGTACAATAGCATTATGTCTAAGAAACCAGTGTACAAACCTAATTAAAAAGTAATTTGTTGCTAAAAAACGATAACAGTCATCTGAGCCTTCAGTGAGTCATCATCTTTTTGTTGGCAGAGGGTCTTACCTCAGTGTTGATGGCTGCTGACTGATCAGGGTGGTGCTTGGAGTGGCTATGGCACTTTCTTAAGAAAACAATGGAGTTTGCCTCATCAACTGACTCTTCCTTTCATGAAAGATTTCTCTGTAGCATGTGATGCTGTTTAATAGCATTTTACCTACAGTAGAACTTTCAAAATAAGTCAGTCCTCTCCGATCCTGCCACTGTTTTATCAACTAAGTATATGTAATATTCTAAATATCCTTTGTTGTAATTTCCACAGTGTACACAGTGTCTTTACCCCCCAGTAGATTCCATCTGAAGAAACTACTTTCTTTGCTCATCCCTACAGAGGAACTCCTCATCGGTTCAAGTTTTATCATGATGTTGCAGCAATTCAGTCACATCTTTAGGCCCCACTTTTAATTCTAATTCTCTTGCTGTTTCCACCATATCTGCAGGTACTTTCTCCACTGAAGTCTTGAACCCCTCAGAGTCATCCATGAGGGTTAGAATCAACTTCTTCCAAACTCCTATTGATGTTATTATTTTGACCTCCTCCCATGAATCACAAATGTTCTCAATGGCATGTAGATTGGTGAATCCTTTCCAGAATGTTTTCAGTTCACTTTGCCCAAATCCATTAGAGGAATTACTATTTATGGCAGCTATAGCTTTATGAAATGTAGTTCATAAAGGAATTACTATTTATGGCAGCTATAGCTTTATGAAATATAGTTCTTAAATAAGTCTTGAAAGTTGAAATTACTCCTTGATCCATGGGCTGCAGAATAGATATTGTGTTAGTTGGCATGAAAACAACATTAATACCCTTATACATTTCCATCAAACTTTGGGGTGACAAGGTATATTGTCAGTGAGCAGTAGTATTTTGCAAGGAATTCCTTTTTCTGAGCATTAGGTCTCAACAGTGGGCTTAAAACATTCAGTAAACCATGCTACAAACAAATGTATTGTCATCCAGGCTTTGTTGTTTCATTTATAGAGCACAGGCAGAGTAGATTCAGCATAACTTTTACGGGCTCTAGGATTTTGGAATGGTAAATAAGCACTGGATTCAGCTTGAAGTCACCAACTGCATTAGCCCCTAACAAGAGAATCAGCCTGTTCTTTGAAGCTTCGAAGCCAGGCATTGACTTCTCCTTTCTGGCCTTGAAAGACTTAGATGACATCTTCCAAGAGAAAGCTGTTTTATTTACATTGAAAATTTGTTTTTTAGTGTAACTACCTTCATCAGTGATCTTAGCTGGATCTTCTGGATAACTTGATGCTACATCTTCTCCATTAGCACTTACTGCTTTGCTTTGCACTTTTATGCTATGGAGATGGCTTCTTTCCTTAAACCTTATGAACCAACCTCCACTAGCTTCACTTTTCTTCTGCAGCTATATCATCTCTCTGAGCCTTCATAGAATCAAAGAAAGTTAGGGCCTTGCTCTTGATTAGGCTTTGGTTTATGGGAATATTGTGGCTGGTTTTATCTTTTATGTAGACCACTAAAACTTTCTCCATATCAGCAATACTATTTCACTTTCTTTTCATTCATGTATTCACTGGAGTAGCATCTTTTTTTTTTTTTTTTTTTTTTTGAGACAGGGAGACTCTGTCACCCAAGCTGGAGTGCAGTGGTGCAGTCACAGTTCACTGCAGCCTCAACCTCCTGGGTCAAGTGATTCTATGGCCTCAGCCTCCCAAGTAGCTGGGACTATAGGCATACACCACTATGCCTGGCTAATTTTTGTATTTTTTGTAGAGGTGGAGTTTCACCATGTTGCCCAGGCTGGTCTTGAACTCCTGAGCTCAAGTGATCTTCCCAGCCTGGCCTTCCAAAGTGCTGGGATTACAGGCATGAGCCACTGCACTCAGCCTGGAGTAGCATCTTTAATTTTCTTTAAGAACTTTTCCTAGCCAAGTGTGGTGGCTCACGCCTGTAATCCCAGCTCTTTGGGAGGCTAAGGCGGGCGGATCACCTGAGGTCAGGAGTTCAAGACCAGCCTCACCAATATGGTGAAACCCTATCTTAAAAAAAAAAAAAAAGAACTTTTCCTTTGCATTTCACAACCTGACTGGTGTAAGAGGCATAGGTTTTGTCCTGTCTCAGCTTACAATTGGCCTTCCTTACTAAGCTTAATCTTTTCTAGCTTTTGCTTTAAAGTGAGAGATATATGACTCTTCCTTTCACTTGAACACATAGAGGCCATTGTAGGGTAACAACTGGCCTCGTTTCAATATTTTTATGTCTCAGGGAATAGGGGAGCCTGAGGAGAGGGGGAAGAGACAGGGAAAGCCAGGTCAGTGGAGCAGTCAGAACACACATAACATTTATCAATTAAGTTTGCTGTTTTATATGGGTATGGTTCATGGTGCTCTAAAACCATTATAATAGTAACATCAAAGATCACTGATCACAGATCATAACAGATATAATAATAATGAAACATTTGGAAATATTATAAGAATTACTAAAATGTAACAGAGACATGAGGTGAGCACATGCTGTTGGAAAAATGGTGTCGATAGACTTGCTCAATGCAGGGTTACCAGAAGCCTTCAATTTGTAAAAAATGCAGTAACTGTAAAGAGTGATAATGCAAAGCACAATTATACAAGGTATGCCTCTATTTATATTGCCTTCAGTATATAGCACAATGCCTTACACACAAATATTTGTTGAATTAATGTTTACTAGGTAAACTGAAATAAAGGCATTCTAGGTGGATAGAAAATCATAAAGCACTGAGATGAGGAAATGTAAGGTATTTTCAGGAGACAGGGCACAGGACAGCTTGCCTTAGGAAAGGCTTTTCTAGGAGATTGGTGAAAGATAAGGTTGGAATGACATAGGCCAGATGACGGGGAGGGGTAGGTTTAAGATTGTGCATGGTCCTGAATTCATAGCTGAAATATAAGGCATTATAGAGCCACTGAAGATAAATGACATTATACTTAGTGTATTAAATGTATGTATTTGGTAACACCATACTAGACTGATCAGCAGGAAGAATTAGAAGCAGGAAAGGACCAGTGAGCAAGAGATCATGACAGAAGAATAAATAGAACTTGGTCCTTGTGCAGAATAAAGGAAAAGAAAGAAGTTGACTCTGAAGTTTTGATCTTAAGTAACTGATAGAAATAGGAAAATCAAGAGGTAAATTTATTTTATTTTGGAAGAAAGATGGTATTTAGACATTTTGAATAGGCTTTGTGAGCAGGACATTCAGGTGTGAATGTCCAGCACATAGACACTGCTGCTGGGAAAAGGGAGAGTGGTCAGAGCTAAAGAAGTCAAGTTGGGTATGAATCTGCAGACAAGATTGTTATCAGACTAGCCTCTGGAACAGCATCTCTGGAGCTAGGAAAGTGATTCATGGGCTTTTTATGTTTTTATTGCAACTGAATCTCAATTTTGAAAGGGAATACATTGACTTTTTAATTACTTAGTTCTATACTGTACAGTATGGTAGCCACTAGCCACATGTGGTTATTGAGCACTTGAAATACATTACTAACTGGGTTGGATTGAGATGTGCTATAAGATTTTAAAAACTTAGTACAAAAAATAAGGTAAACAATCTCATTAATAATTTTTATATTGAATTATACATTAAAATGAGTGGATATTTGGATATATGCTGTTAAATTGTATATATATACACACACATATATATATACACACATATATGTGTGTGTCTGTGTGTATATAAAATATATATATTTAAATGTATATATTATATATAAATAAACCTTTTTATATATATACACACAGACACACACAACATATATATATATACACGCATATATGTGTGTGTGTGCTGTGTATGTGTGTGTGTGTGTATATATATATATATTTTTTATAAGGCAGTCTCACTCTGTCACCCAGGCAGGAGTGCAATGATGCAATCTCAGCTCACTGCAACCTCTGCCTCCCAGGTTCAAGCAATTCTCCTGCCTTAGCCTCCTGAGTAGCTGGGATTATAAGCATGCACCACTGAAATGGGAAATGTTTCCATGTCCCCTTCGCAGGGCATGCAGTCAGGGTGTGGCTCGCTTCTTCAGTGCTCCGCTGCTCAAACCTCTAGGGTAACATACAGACAGGCAGGCTGTAGGGCTCCAACCCCATGGCAGTGTCTAGGGGTGAATGTTTACAGCTCCTGAAGCCCCAGTGGTCGTGTGTTATAGGGTGCTCTTTTAGTTTAGCCATCCTCAGGCAGTTTGTGTTAGTCAGCTCAATCAAGAACCCTGCTTTATCATAGACAGAGGGCTTTCTGTATCCCAGGGTTCTTGCCTTGGTGTACTGGAAGAATCGGATCACATGTGATCTTGGAGAATGAGTGCAAGGTTTTATTGAGGGGGAAGTAGCTCTCAGCAGATGGGGGAGCCAGAAGGGAGATGGTTTTCCTCTGGAGTAGAGCCACTTGGTGGACTGGACTCTCCTCAGACTGCCCTGGCCAAACTTTGCATCGTTCTGCTGGTCGGTGGCTTGCCAGTGTGCGGGTGCCTGCTGATGTGCTTCGCTCAACGTCCAGCCGCCTGTGTTTCTGCCTGCTGGGGTCTCAGGGGGTTTTATAGGCATAGGATTGGGGTGTGGCAGGCCACGGCAGTCTTGGGAAATGCAACATTTGGGCAGGAAACGCCCATCCTCACCTAGGTCTGTGTGGGTGGAGCCCTAGCCAGGGACCATGTCCTCCTCTACCCAGCACTTCCCTTCCCCCGTTCCGTATCATTTAAAGAGACCATGCTCTTTACTTCCATATTGCCGCTATGCCCAGCTAATTTTTGTATTTTTTGTAGAGACAGGGTTTTGCCATGTTGGCCAGGCTGGTCTTAAACTCCTGGCCTCAAGATCTGCCCACCTCGGACTCCCAAAGTGCCGAGATTATAGGCATGAGCCACTGTACCTGGCGTAAATAAAATGTATTTTTAAAATTAATTTCACCTCTTTATTTTCACTTTTCTTTATCATGGCTACTAGAAATTTTAAAACTACATATGTAGTTCACATTATACTTTTTTGGACAGCTGCTCCATTAAACCATTTTGACTACCATCACCGATATGGATAGTTATCACAGGCTATAAGATAAAATGGGCCCTTTGCCAGGTAATTAAATCTCCAGAGCAACTTCTGATCTTAGGCAAGCTCCTCATTTACCAATTTTTTTGTTTTCTTCATTAGACCCTAGTGATTTAGCTAACTATATTCTCTTTTTCCATCTGCTACCACCTGCTATCTTTCCTGAGCTGTTTTGTCATAGATTCTCAGGAAAGCAAGGATCATCTGGTCCAGCGCTCTCAAACACGGACTAGCTTTGGGCCGGCTGCACGAGAATCCTTTAGGGAGTTACTATTTCAGTAGGCTAGAGGTACGGCCCAGGAATTTCTAACTTGAAAAAGCTCTTTTAGTAATTCTGTTGAGGAGCTAGGTTTGGGAACCCTTGATCCAGTCCAGTGGTTTTTATACTTTTCTTTAGCAACAGAACTTTTTTCAAATGAAGCTTTAACATGGAATCCTAGGATTAAAAAGGTAAAAGCAAACCTTCCCTGAATGAAGTAGGCATAGAGGCCTGGAGCATCATTAGCACCACTTCCTTTTCCTCTCCCACTTCTCTTCACTTACTCTAGTGCCTAGGGCTCTGTTATTCAGTTTGAAAAACATTGATCTAGTCTAGACAGCCATCCATCGCCATAGCATACCCCACAAGGGGGTTGGTGAGTCTGCACTGGCCACCTGTGGTGAACTCTCTACCAATACAGATACATACTGTAATAGGAGTAATAAAAATTGTTTCACCCAGGGAACAGGAAGGTAGTTGATTCACATTATCTTCCCACACACCCTTTTTTTTTTTTTTTTTTCCTTAAAGAGATTTGTAAGTTTAATGAAAACTGGTTTGTTCTCCCCATCCTTCAAGTCCAAAATTCTGTTCAAAAGTTTTTGTTTTCTTCCTTATTTTCTCCTTTATATTTAAGAATGGTGCTTCCTCTCTTGCTGAATTTGATTTTTTTTTTTTTTTTTTTTTTTTGAGACAGTCTTGCCCTCTCACCTAGGCTGAAGCACAATGGCACCATATGGCAATTTTTTAATGTGTGTGTGTGTGTGTGTGTGTGTGTGTGTAGAGGAGGGGTCATGCCATGTTGCCCAGGCTGGTCTTAGACACCTGACCTCAAGCAGTCCTCCTGCCTTGAACTCCCAAAGTACTGGGATTACAGACAGTAGAGACCACACCCAGCCTGAATTTGATTTTTTTAAAAGATGTTTCTGGAAAAGTACATGCCAGTTTTCTCTCAGAGGTGTTGCTCAGAATTATCTACAGTTCATTTTTCCATTTAGCCTTTGGTTTGTAAGGATAATTTACTCTCTATATGACCATATTTTTAAAAAAAGTTTTTAAGAAAAAATGAAGATACCCTTTTTAATTTAGTTTCTAATATCCTGAGAAAGTTTTGTCTTCCACATTCTGGATATTTGTATTATTAGTACTTATATCTGCTTATAATCTTTTACTTACTTACTTACTAAATAAATAAATAAATAATTTAAAGACAGCATCTCGCTCTGTCACCAGGCTGGAGTGCAGTGGCACAGTCACGGCTCATTGTAGCTTTCATCTCCTTGGCTCAAGTGTTCCTCCTGCCTTAGACCCCCAAGTAGCTGAGATTACAGGTGTGTGCTACCACACCTGGCTAATTTTCTGTTTTTTGTGGAGATGAGGTCTCGCTATGTTGCCCAGACTGGTCTTGAACTCCTGGGCTGAAGCAGTCCTCCTGACTCAGGCTCCTAAAATGCTGATATCACAGGAATGAGCCACTACAGTTGGTCTAGTCTTTCATTTTTTGTTTGTTTGTTTGTTTGTTTGAGACAGGGTCTTGCTCTGTTGCCCAGATGGGAGTGCAGTGGCATAGTCATAGCTCACTGCAGCCTCAACCTCCTGGACTCAAGTGATACTCCCACCTCAGCCTCCCAGGTAGCTGGGACTACAGGTGTGTGCCACCATGCCTGGCTAATTTTTTATATTTTTAGTATGGATGGGGGTTTCGCCATGTTGCCCATGCTGGTCTTGAACTCCTGGGCTCAAGTGATCCACCTGTCTTGGCCTCCCAATGTGCTGGGATTACAGATGTGAGACTCTGCACCCAGCCATTCTGGATATTTCATAGATATAGAATCATACAATGTGACCTTTTATGTCTGGCTTCTTTCATTAGCATAATGTCTTAAAAGTTCAAATACCTTGTAGCATGTATTGGCACTTTGTTCCTTTTATGGCTGAATGATATTCCATTGTTTGTATAAATCACAGTTGGTTTATTCATTCACCTACTGATAGACATTTGGGCTATTCTCCCGTTTTGCCTCTTGTGAATAGTGCCGCTATGAACATGGGTGAACTATGTTCTTGTTTGGGTCTCTGCTTTCATTTCTTTGGAATATATACCCAGGAGTGGAATTGAAGGGCCATACGGTAATTCTGTGTTTAAGTTTTTGAGAAACTCAAACTGTTTTCCACAGTGACTGAACCATTTTATATTCTGCCTATTGTCTTTTAATTATACTTAGTACCTTTATCAATTTTGGAGGGTGCTAACAGGAAACAATGTTCAAAATGCTTTTGAGACATGCCCCAGAGATCTGTCTATATACAGCAACTTACACAGTTACTTGGAAAAATCATTCCTTATTCCACACTGTTCTTGGTTTAAGCATATAGGAACTTTCCAAGGATCTTGGCCATTTATAAGGAAGCACTAAGCACTTGTATTGCATGACTACATCAGCTAGGCCATTGGCATGCTCCACAGTAAGAAACGCTTTCCATCATGGAACAGCGCATGTGTACGTAACCTATACATATATATAAAATAGGAATAAAAGTTTCCAGTACAGTTTTTACCATGTGCAGTGTGGACCAGTATTTTCCATTTATTCTATTCTACTGTTTCTATTGCTTTTTTCAAGGGTTGCTTAGACTAACTAAATTGATTTCATGACTCACCAAGGTTTATAACCTTTAGTTTAAAAAACACTGAGCTAAGACTTTCTCTGTAGATCCAAGGTAAGACCTGTGTGTTGCAACATGACTTCTATTATGTAACCCACTTAAATAATAGTTTCCAGAATCTCAATAAAGAATTCTTCATTATATAATTTTCCTTATATAATAATTGTACTTATCATCTGATTCCTCTTGCCCTGTTTCATACATAGTTCTTTTTGTTTTTAACATGCTCAATACAGGTGTGTTTTGTTGTTATTGTTTTGGGGGTTTTGTTGTTGTTGTTGTTTGAGATGGAGTCTCACTCTGTCTCCCAGGCTGGAGTGCAATGGCTCGATCTCAGCTCACTGCAGTCTCTGCCTCTCGGGTTCAAGCAATTCTCCTGCCTCAGCCTCCCAAGTACCTGGGATTACAGGTGCCCGCCACCACACCCGGCTAATTTTTTGTATTTTTAGTAGAGATGGAGTTTTGCCATGTTGACCAGGCTGGTCTCCTGACCTCAGGTGATTCACCTGCCTTGGCCTCCCAGAGTGCTGGGATTATAGGTGTGAGCCACTGCGCCCAACCCAGATGTGGGTTTTTTGTAGTTTTCTTTTCTTTCTTTCTTTCTTTCTTTTTTATTTTACTTTGTGTTCCAGGACACATGTGCAGAATATACAGGTTTGTTACATAGGTATACATGTGCCATGGTGGTTGGCGACACCTATCAACCCATCATCTAGGTTTTAGACCCTGCATGCATTAGGTATTTGTCCTAAAGCTCTCTCTCCCCTTGCCCTCCATGCCCCGACAGGCCCCTGTGTGTCGTTGTTCCCCTCCTGTGTCTATGTGTTCTCATTGTTCAACTACTACTTATGAGTGAGAACATGAGGTGTTTGGTTTTCTGTTCCTGTGTTAGTTTGCTGAGGATGATGGCTTCCAGCTTCATTTGTGTCCCTGCAAAGGACATGATCTCATTCCTTTTATGGCTACATAGTATTCCATGATGTATATGTACCACATTTTCTTTATTCAGTCTATCATTGATGGACATTTGGGTTGGTTCCATGTCTTTGGTATTGTAAATAGTGCTGCAATATATGTGTGCATGTGTCTTTATAGTAGTATGATTTATATTCCTTTGGGTACATACCCAGTAATGGGATTGCTGGGTCAAATGGTATTTCTGGTTCTAGATCCTTGAGGAATCGCCACACTGTCTTCCACAATGGTTGAACCAATTTACATGCCCACCAACAGTGTAAAAGTGTTCCTGGGCAGGCGTAGTGGCTCACGCCTATAATCCCAGCACTTTGAGAGTCTGAGGTAGGCGGATCACAAGGTCTGGAGATCAAGACCATCCCGGCCAACATAGTGAAACCCCATCTCTACTAAAAACACAAAAAAATTAGCTGGGCATGGTGGCACATGCCTATAGTCCCAGCTACTTGGGAGGCTGAGGCAGGACAATCGCTTGAACCCGGGAGGCGGAGGCTGCAGTGAGCCGAGATCGTGCCACTGCACTCCAGACTGATGACAATGTGAGACTCTGTCTCAAAAAAAAAAAAAAAAAGCCTTCCTATTTCTCCACAGCCTCACCAGAATCTATTGTTTCCTTTTTAATAATCACGATTCTGGCTGGGCACAGTGGCTCACATCTGTAATGTCAGCATTTTGGGAGGCCGAGGCAGGTGGATCACCTGAGGTTGGAAGTTCGAGATCAGCCTGACCAACATGGAGAAACCCCGTCTCTACTAAAAATACAAAATTAGCTGAGGGTTGTGGTTCATGGCTGTAATCACAGCTACTCAGGAGGCTGAGGCAGGAGAATCACTTGAACCCGGAGATGGAGGTTGCGGTGAGCAGAGATCACGCCATTGCACTCCAGCCTGGGCAACCAGAGTGAAACTCCATCTAAAAAAAAAAAATGCCATTCTGACTGGCATGAGATGATATCTCATTGTGGTTTGATTTGCCTTTCTCCAGACTGAAAGCTAATACAGTGGCTAAACCATGGACTTCAGAATTTTTTTTAAAAATATCTGAATCTAAACAGCTATGTGAATCTCAGGAATTTTTTTATTTTTTCTTTCTTAATTTTATTTCAGTAGTTTCTGGGGAACAGGTGGTTTTTTGTTACATGGATAAGTTCTTTAGTGGTGATTTCTGAGATTTTGGTGCACCTGTCACCTAAGCAGTGTACACTGTACCTAATATGGAGTCTTGTATCCCTCACCCCCCATCCCACCCTTCTCCCTGAGTCCCCAAAGTCAATTCTGTCATTCTTACGCCTTTGCATCCTCATAGCTTAGCTCCCACTTATAAGGGAGAACACACGATATTTGGTTTTCCATTCCTGAGTTACTTCCCTTAGAATAATTGTCTCCAGTTCTATCCAAGTTGCTGCAAAGGCTGTTATTTTATTCCATTTTATGGCTGGGTAGTATTCCATAGTGTGTATATACTACATTTTCTTTATCCACTTGTTGGTTGATGGGCATTTAGATTGGTTCCATATTTTTGCAATTACAAATTGTGCTGCTATAAACATGCATGTGCACGTGTGGTGTTTTTTTTTGTTTTGTTTTTTGTTTTCCATATAATGACTTCTTTTCTTTTGGGAGATACCCAGTAGTTGGACTGCTGGATCAAATGGTAGTTCTGCTTTTAGTTCTTTAAGGAATCTCCATACCATTTTCCATAGTATTTGTACTAGTTTACATTCCCACCAGCAGTATAAAAGTGTTTCCTTTTCACCACATACATGCCAACATCTATTATTTTTTATTTTTTTACGGCCATTCTTGCAGGAGTCAGGTGGTATCTCATTGTGATTTTCATTTGCATTTCCCTGATAACTAGTGATGTTGAGCATTTTTTTCATATGCTTGTTGGCTGTTTGTATATCTTCTATTGAGAATTGTCTATTCATGTCCTTTGCCCGCTTTTTGATGGGATTATTTTCTTTATTTCTTGCTGATTTGTTTGAGTTCCTTGTAGATTCTGGATATTAGTCCTTTGTCAGATAACATAGTTTGCAAATATTTTTTCCCACTCTTTGGGTTGTCTGTTTATTCTGCTGATTATTTCCTTTGCTTTGCAGAAGGCTTTTAGTTTAACTAGGTCCCATTTATTTATTTTTGTTTTTGTTGCACTTGCTTTTGGAGTCTTAGTCATGAATTCTTTGCCTAAGCCAAAGTTTAGAAGAGTTTTTCCAATGTTATCTTCTAGGATTTTTATGGTTTCAAGTCTTAGATTTAAATCTTTGACCCATCTTGGGTTAATTTTTGCTTAAGGTGAGAGATGAGGGTCCAGTTTCATTCTTCTATATGTGGCTTGTCTGTTATCCCAAGACCATTTATTAAATGGAATGTCCTTTCCCTAGTTCATGTTTTTGTATATTTTGTTGAAGATTAGTTGGCTGTAAGTATTGGCTTTATTTCTCAGATCTATGTTCTGTTCCATTGGTCTATATGCCTATTTTTATACCAGTACCATGCTGTTTTGGTAACTAAAGCCTGATAATATCATTTGAAGTTGGGTAATATGATGCCTCCAGATGTTATTTTTGCTTAGTGTTGCTTTGGCTATATAGGCTCTTTTTTGGTTCTATATAAATGTTAGGATTGTTTTTACTATTTCTATGAAGAATGATGATGGTATTTTGATGGGAATTGCATTGAATCTCTAGATTGCTTTTGGCAGTATGGTAGTTTTTACAATATTGATTCTACCCATCCATGAGCATGGGATGTGTTTCCATTTGTTTGTGCCATCTATGATTTATTTCAGCAGTGTTTTGTAGATTTCCTTGTAGAGATCTTTCACCTCCTTGGCTAAATATATTCCTAAGTATTTTATTTTTTTGCAACTTTCATAAAAGGGATTGAGTTCTTGAGTTGATTCTCAGCTTGGCCATTATTGGTGTGTAGCAGTGTTCCTGGTTTATGTACATTGATTTTGTATCCTGAAACTTTACTGAATTCATTTATCAGATCTAGGAGCATTTTGGAAGGGTCTTTAGGATTTTCTAGGTATATAATCATATCATCGGCGAACACTGACAGTTTGACTTCCTTTTTTCCAATTTGGATGCCCTTTATAATAAGTGTAAAGGCAGTGAAGTCCAAAGGAATTCAGGATAGGAAGAGATTCCTAAGACAGGGTTGGAGGAGCAGGTAGAATTTAACCTGAGTTTTGAAGGATAAGGAGTATTTAAATAGTGAAGATAATGTTTTAGACAAGTGGTAGTATGAATAAAGATGTGGATTTGGGAATAAATACAAGAGATATATTCAAACCAAGCAAATACATCAGCCCAGTTGGAAGAGAGACTTCACACTTTGAAACTGGATGAGTGATGTGATAAAAAAAGTATTTAGGAAAATTAATTTGGCTCTGTTGCTCAGGATCCTTAGAGTTAATTATTATAGAACGTGAAGTGATATCCTTTATCCCCAGCATTTTTTGTATACTGATATGTGCCCATCACTGAGCTAGTTTCTATGGTATACCGAAGAGTGGACTAAGAGAAGATCACTGCTCTAAAAGATCTCTAGTCTATTTCACAAATAAGCTGAAGCCTTCCAGGCAAAGAAGAAGGGATGAATCTGAAACATAGAGTATTCTTTCTCCAACCAAATGAATACGAAATAGTAAAAACAAGCAGCACTATTCCAACAGCAACCCCAAAAAGTTCATAAACATGGAAAATTAGTGACCCAGAGAAGAAACTGTAGATTCTTGTGTGGCTTTGAGTGGCTCTTAACTCTTAACTGTATCCCTTAGAAGCAAAACTAGGGAAAGAAGTTCCACTGGCAAAACCTAAGGTTTCTTAGACAGCCTTGGCAAAGGTTGGAAAAGAACCCTTGAAAATAAATGTTCTTACTGACTGCAGTAGAATTTGAGGTCTCAGCAGAGCAAACCAGAGGGCTCACCATTTTTTAAGGTACCATGTTGAATTGAGGAACCTATCCAAAGACCAGCAGAAACTTTTCCTGGGAATAGGGCACATAGCAACTAAGTAAGTGAACCTAGCACAGGACTTAATGCATGGAGAAAAAGGCCAGAAAAATGCGGGGACCCAGTTTTTCAGCTTTTACTTGGAGAAAGCCAAGGTGCAACTTTCTTCAGTCATCCTGCATTCAGGTTCAATTGACACCAGCTGCTTTCACATGCCTCACAACTTCAACCACAATGAGATCAAAGTGGTAAGACCTGAGGTGCGCCAATGGGGAAGTTGGTGCCACATCTGCCCTGTCTGCCCAGATCCTGATAGATCCCTGGATCTGTCTCTAAAATTAGTTGATGACACCACCAAGGCAACTGATGACTGGAATGGTAAGGATTACAGTGAAACAGACCATTCAGGACAGGTAGGCCCAGATTCAGATGATACCTTCTGCCTCTGCCATCCTCGCCAAAGCCCTCAAGGAACTACCCAGAAACAGAAAGAAGCAGAAAACCGTTAAGCATAATGGAAACAACACTTTTAATGAGATCGTTGACAGTGCCTGATAGGTGTGTCAATGATTTTGGACAGAGAGCTCCCTGAAACTATAAAGAGATCCTGGGGACTGCTCAGTCTGTAGACTGCAGTGTTCATTGCTGCTACTGTCATGACAGCATAGATGACATCAACAGTGCTGCAGTTGAATGCCCAGCTAGTTAAAAACTACAAAAAAAATATTTTAGTTAAAGGATTTGACAAAACCAAAAAGCAGATCCATACCCTCATAAAGGCCATCTACTGCCCAGTGGAGTCCATCAATTCCCTGACTCTCCCCCTGCTATAGAAAAATGCAGAAAATACATATGTCTACTTTTTGAAATGAAGCTTACAGGGCAAGCTAAGCGGGTCCCTAGAAAAGATTGGGTGTCAGGGAGAATCTACCTGCAAAATAAAAGGAAAGAAGGAAGGATAAAGAATCTAGAATGCATTGTAGATTCATTTGTATTTTCCAATATTTTGTATAAACAAAATAATATAATATATATTATCTTTTTGTCTGGCCTCTCTTAGCATAATTATTTTGAGATTTATCTATGTTGCTGCATGTATCAATAGTTTGTTCCTTTTTACTGTTGATAAAAGATTCATAATCAGAATAAATGTAAAACTCTCAAAATTCAATAGTAAGAAAGCAAAGGACCTGGTAAAAATGAATAAAAAATTTTAAGATACTTCACCAAAAAAGATATACAGATGGTAAATAAGCACATGAAAATATGCTAAATATAATTAGTCCTTAGAAAAGTTCAGATGAAAGGCACAATGAAATACCACTAAACACCTATTAGAATAGCTAAAAGCGCTGAGCTTACCAAGCGTTGATAAGGATGTAGAGGAACTGGAACTTTCATACACTGCTGGTGGGAATATAAAATGGTATAACCATTTTGGAATACAACTTGGCAGTTCATTTGCTTTGGTTATGTTTTTAGTAACCACTTTACTAACTAGGAACTTGGCAGTTTCTTTAAAAGTTAAACATATACCTACTTATTGATACACACAACATGGATGAATTTCAGAATAATTATACTGAGTGAAAGAAGTAGAAATAAAGAGTACATACAGTGCTTTCTTGTACTGTACTAGAAAATGCTAATTAATGTATAGAGACAGAAGGCAGATCAGTAGTTGCTAGTGGTGGAGGTGGGTGGGGAGAAGGAGAGGAGTGGGAGGGAGGGAGAATTACAAAGGGGCACAAGGAAACTTGAAGGGAATGGACATGTTCATTTTCTTGATTATGGTGAAAGTTTCACAAGTGTCTACATGTATTAAAACTTACCAAGTTGTTACACTTTGAATACAGTTTACTGTATGTCAGTTACACCTCATTAAAACCTTTAAAAGACAGTTACATCGATACATTGGAAAATAATGTAATAGTTAATAAAATGAGAGATCTATGTATACTGATATCAAGAGATGGCTATGATACATCATTAAATGAAAAGAGCAAGCTGAAGAGAAATATCTCCAGTATGACCTCATTTTTGTTAAGGAATTCTTGTATCAGTGCTACATGTATATACACCTTTGCTTTTATTATTTTATTTCATTATTATTACTTTTTTTTTTAGACAGAGTCTCACTCTGTTGCCCACGTTGGAGTGCAATGGCGCGATCTCGGTTTACTGTAACCTCCGCCCTGAGGTTCAAGTGATTCTTCTGCCTCAGCCTTCCAAGTAGCTGGGATTACAGGCACCTCCCACCACGCCCGGCTAATTTTTGTATTTTTAGTAGAGATGGGGTTTCACCATGCTGGCTAAGCTGGTCTTGAACTCCTCTTTGAGGCCAAGGTGGATGGATCACCTGAGGTCAGGAGTTCAAGACCAGCTTAGCCAGCATGCCCGGCCCACATCTTTGCTTTTATATATAGACAGAAAAGTCTGGAAAGGTCCACATTATTCTGATAATGGTATTTATATCAAAGATGGGAATGGGGATGAGAGGGAGGGTAGAGATGAAACTATTTTATATGCATTTGTATTGAGTTTTAATTTTTAAAAAAATGGCCCCTCCTTATTGTACCTATTTCCCATCTTGCTATCTACCTGATAATAAATTCTGTATTTGTTAATACTGATTCCAACTTCTCAAAAATTTTGAGTTCTACCAAATCTTCCTCATCTTTGTGTCTCCAGTTCACAGGCCCAGTGCCTGATATATAGAGGTTCCCACTAAATATTTAATGAGGGAGGTGATACTGGTTTCTTCAGCAGCTGTGACCTCCATCCCATGTATATAGAAGTAGAAAGGCATTGGCTCTATGTTTGTGTTTTTTGTTAGTCACACAAGTAAGAAACTCAGGCAGCCGTGGTGGCTTATTCATGCCTATAATCCCAGCAGTATGGGAGGCCAAGGCAGGAGGATCACTTGAAGCAGGAGTTGGAGACCAGCCTGGGCAACAAAGCAAGACCCTGTGTCTACAAAAAAAAAAAAAAAAATTAATTAAAAAAATTTAAAAATTAGCTGGGTGCAGTGGTATGCACTTATAGTCCCAGCTACTCAGCAGGCTAAGGCAGAAGGATTGCTTGAACTCAGGAGTTTGATGCTATCAAAGGTTTTTTCAAAGGCTAAAAAGGTTTTTTTTAAAAACCTTGTTATGGGCCGGGCACGGCACTCAAACCTGTAATTCCAGCACTTGGGGAGGCTAAGGTGGGCAGATCCTGAGGTCAGGAGTTCAAGACCAGCCTGGCCAACATGGTGAAACCCCGTCTCTACTAAAAATACAAAAATTAGCTGGGCATGGTGGCACATACCTGTAATCCCAGCTACTCAGGAGGCTGAGGCAGGAGAATTGCTTGAACCCGGGAGGTGGAGGTTGCAGTGAACCGAGATGGTGCCATAGCACTCCAGCTTGGGTGACAGAGTGAGACTCTGTCTCAAAAAATAAATAAATAATGAAAAATGAAAACAAAACAAAAACTAATTTACTAATAACAGTAACCAACTGAAATATTCATTATAGCCAAAAAGAGAAGTGAGCATCCCGGAGTTACAAATATAAAGCCTCAATAATAGAAAGGAAGATTTAATTGAAGTTACTTCAGTTATTAGCTGATATGCCTATAACAGCTATATTTTATCTTTCCTGAGATTCACATTTTTATTTACCTATTAACATCTCTGAAATCGAGACATTGCTTATAATTCGTGCATCTTAAAATTGTAGTTGGAAATTTTTTTCTTTCTTACTGGTACAGAAAATAATAGCATACTGGATTTGATGAAATAGGATAATTACAATTTCAGTTTTTAATCTTTTTTAAGTACTCAACTTGATTTATTTACAGAGTGTAATATGTCCACATGCCCAGCACTCTAGTCAGGCGCAGAACATTGCAGACCCCAAAAGCCCTTGGATCCCGTCCACCTTAATTACCTCCTCCCAAGGGAAACCAAAGTCTTCAGAGTACTTAATCTTAATTTGTATGCTGTTTTGAGAACTGTTACTCTTACTAATACAAAAACCAAGAGAGAGAGAGAGAAAATTTAAATGATTTTCCACTGCCATACATCAGGGCTAACCTATAGAGCATTTTTTATATTGTCAGAAAAGCATTATTTGCTGATAATTGCTAAATGAGCAATGTACATAGGTAGAAAGTTGATCCAGGAAGACGTACATGTAAGCATACAGGAAAATATTTAACAGTTAAAAAAATCCAAATGGAAACAATAAAGTAATTTTTTAGACCTATTAAATTAACACCAAAGAAGATAGAAAGAAAAGAAACAAGATAACACCTAGTCCAGGTAACATTGTATATTAATACAATTTTGTTTCATTGTATTTCTGTTTATTTTTTAACTTACCTAATCTCTCCTTTTTTCCCCTGTTCCTTTTTTCCTGCCTTCTTTTGGATAAATTGAATAATTTTTTGTATGCAATTTTTACTTCCTCTCCTGGAATTTTAGCCATATATCTTTGCATTCTTTTTAGGAGTTATTCCAAGGCAATAGTTTCAAACATTTTGGTCTCAGGATCCCCTTACACTCTTAAATTACTGAGAACCCCAAAGACTTCTTATGGATGTGGATTATGTGTATTGATATTTTCTGTATTAGAAATTAAAACTCAGACATGAAAATATTTATTAACTTCAAAACAATAATGAATCCATTACATATTAACATAAATTACATATTTTAATGAAAATATATGTTCCCAAAACTGTAATATAAAGAGTGACATTGCTCTAAATGTTTACCAGTCTCTTTAATGTCTGCGTTAATGGAAAAATTGGATTCGCATATCCTCTTGAATTATATGAAGATAATTTGACCCCTCACAGATATGTGCTTATAAAGAGAGGGGTTTTTAATAGCATTTATCAGATAATTGTGGGTTTTCTTTTGATATTACACTAAATCTCGGTGGTAGTTTATTGGTTGCAATATGGCATATGAAACCATATCACTGAACTTTTTATATTCTGCCATACATACATTTTTTTAAGACAGTGTCTCACGATGTTGCCCAGGCTGGCCGTAAACTCCTGGGCTCAAGCCATTCTCCTGCGTTAGCCTCCTGAGTAGCTGGGACTATAGGAGCACTCCACGGGTCCTGGCTCTATTTTCTGCCATATTATGATACACTGGTGCACCTTGCACTTTGGATAGATTCTTTACTTTTCCATGATTTTATAACATTATGCATGGATAATTTGGAAAATACTGGTTCCCTGTTTGATGTATGTCTTCTAAATGTTGACACATTTCATTATAAAATATTTAAAAATCATATTTGTTAATATCACCACCAGTTTCAATAGGAAAATCTGTATTGGGAAGCTATCAAACTCATGGCGGTAGATACAAGGTTTCCAAAAGTCTAATTTTTGCTTGGAAGCACAAAATTTATTTTTAGAACACATGCCGTAATTCATTTTTCTTGATGTGATAGGCTCATTTTGTTTACTTTTGAGAAATATATGCCAAATACCCAAGTCTAAAGAACTATAGCTTTATCTGTAGTTGCTCTTTCAAGTAAAAATAGCATTCCATGAAAAAAGCAGCTAGTTCAGCTCACAATTCATATCATATGAGTGCTTTTCCTCAATCAAGTCAGCCATTATACTTCAGTACAGAAGTGCAAGCTTTCTGTCTTATCGCATAGACTATTAAAAAGATTTGTACCCAAGGGTCAATATTTCATAAAATTAATAATTTTTACTGCTTCATCAATCAGCAAAATTGAAAATTTTTCAGTTTTTGTAAAAATTGGTATATTACACTTTACCGCTCACTTGATGATGGCAGAGAATGACAGTTAACACATTTTGGTACCACTGTCTTCTTTCATTCCAAGGCAGTTGCAGTTTTACCCTTCGTTGTTTTTATACTATCACTGCAAATGTCAACACAGTGAAAGAGCAAAACAAAGTATTGTTGTGAGAGTAGTTTCAACAGTTTGAGAACCACAGCCCTAGACATTACAATGTGCTTTGTCAACTTAGTAGAGTCTACTTAGAATTAATATTGTGCCACCTAACATAAAATTAAGAACCTTACAACACAGTGTGTTTCCACTTGTCATCCCTGCAACATTTGTGCTGTTGTTGTCATATAGTTTACCTCTATGTATAAATGCTATAATCATTGTTTTTATTTTTGCTATATATAGTCAGATTTTTTAAAAAAGAAATTAAAAGTTTTTTAAAAAGATTATTTCATTATTACCCACATATTTACCACTTCTGGTTTCTTTTTTCCACCCTGTAGATCTGAGACTCCATCTGATATCCTTTTCCTTTAACCTGAAGATCTTTAACATTTCTTATAGCGCAGGTTCTGCTGATAACAAAGTCTCTCAAGTTTTGTTTATCTGAAAATGTCTTTATTTTACAAATTTGAAAGATCTTTTACTCCATATGAAATTCAAGGTTGACAAATTGCCCCTACCCTGCTGCCTCAGCATAAGATGTCATTGCTTTATCTTCTGCCCTTCATTGTTTCTGATGAGAAATCAGCTGTAGTTTGCATTTGTTTTCCCCTCTATATAGTAGCTACTTTTCAAATTTCTCTTTATCTGTGATTTTTGTAAGTTGTATCTATATTTATATTGCCTGGGGTTTGCTGTGTTTCCTGCCTGGATCTATGGAGTGTCTCTTTTTCTTCTTTCTTCTTTTTATCTTCAAATTTAGAAAAGTTTTAGTCAGTATTTCTTTATTTTTTTAATCTATTTCTCTCTCTCCTCTATTTCTGGGCTTTCGATTTATGTATTTGTTAGACCAATTGGTATTATCCCACAGATTACTGAGACTCATGCTTGTTTTTTAATCTTTGTCTCTCTGTTCTTCAATTTGAATAATTTCTACATCTGTTACTAAGTTTTCTGACCCATTCTGCCAGTGTCTGTCAGTTATTAAGCCTCCCAATTCTTTTTTTTTTTTTTTTTTTTTTTTGAGACAGCGTCTCACTCTGTCACCCAGGCTGGAGTGGTGTGATTAATAGATCACTGCAGCCTCAACTTCCTGTACTCAAGCGATTCTTCCACCTCAGCCTCCCAAAGTGCTGGGATTACATGTGTGAGCTACCATGCCCACCTGAGCCTACTCAACTCTATTTCAGATGTTTTGTATGGAATTTTTGTTTTGGAATTTCCTTTTTAGAAAAAGTGTTTTCATTTTTTTCTGAGATTTCTTCCATCTATGCATTCATTCTGTCCATCTTTTTTTTTAATCTTTTAACATATTTTTCAAAGCTGTTTTAAAGTCCTTGTGTACTAATTCTAATATTTGGTTTTCTCAAAGTCTATATTTATTGACTGCCTTTTCTCTTGATTTGCATGTCTAATAGTTTTGATTGTATGATGGACATTATGGATAATATCTTCTATGGAGTCTGGCTTATGCTGTCTTCCTTTAAAGATGTTGAGTTTTTTCTGGCAAGTGGTTAAATTTCTACCAGCTTCTTCTTGGATCAAATTTGATTTTAGGTGTTGTTTGGGTGGGACTATTTTGATAATGTCCTGAATCTAGTGTGGTTCTTCTTCCTATGGCATGACATTTCTAGGGTCTTAAATTAAATACTCAAGGTGCTCAGAGAGATCTTTCCACTCTGGCTTAGCGAGAACTCCAATGTCACCAAGCATTGGACTACCTATCTCATCAGTTCTCTTTTCTCCACCCTCATTCCTAGAATCCTCTCTATTCTACTAGGCCCTGTGGTGACTCTGCCTGTAGATGAGCAGCCAGCACTAGCTAAAAACCTTAGGAGAACTCTTGTAGACTTCAGGCGCCCTCTTGTCTCTCTGTCTTCCTGTATCCGGTTGCACAAACCCTCACCACCTCAGCAACTTTGAACTCTGATCTCTGCCTTCTCAACTCATGAAACTGCCACTCAATGAGACAGCCTCTCTGCACCACAGTCTAGAATCTGACCCCAGACAAAACAGGTGGGTGTAGGGACTCACCTTTTGTGTTTTTCTTCTCTGAAGGATCAGTTCTGCACTGTCTGAAGTGTAGTCCAGTGTCTAAAAGCAGTTGCTTTATATATTTTATCCAGCGTTATAATTATTTATGGCAGAAGGGTAAGTCCACTGCCAGGTACTGTGTCATGGCCAAAATCATAAGTCCTATACCACAGTTTTAAGTCATAATTATGATGAAGATTTTGTAGTATATAGAAAAATGTATGTGTGTTTGTTTATGTAGCTATGTAATAAATATGACTTCATAATAAAATTAAGAAGTACTGAAATAGTTTTAGGCTGAAAGTAATAAACTCTATTTTTTTCTTTAACCCAAGAATAAATATGTTCTTTTAATTCCGTACTCATCTACTACATTTGATATTGAATTTGTCAAATATCACTGTCTTAGAGAACAAAATTATGTTCTATAGTGAGGCCATCCCATACATAGTAAATGACAAAGACAGAAAAATAGTTTATATTGGGTTCTTTGGTTTATATCTGAATATTAAAAGTTATAACAGGAAGTAATACCACATTCAGCAGGATTTTCTCTAGGTAAGATTATGAAAAACTTTAATATCCAGGTTAAATAATGGGGGTATGTGTGTGTTTTAACTTTTTCAAATCAAACCAAATGTACAATTATTTAGATTACTATTGCCATAAACTAAAAGCTAAATCAAGGAAACATCATTCAATTGTACTGTAGATATGGAAGGAAGAGGAAATAATATGTAAAATATATATACAAACAAATTATAGGACATGTAAAAATTTGTCTTACTGAAAAATCTTTTATTTTTGAGATTTTTTTTCTCAAATTCAAATTTTCATGAAAAGTATATTTTGCATTTTCTGCTCAGTTTTCTTTTTTATATCTCCTTTTTAAGAAAACATTACTTCCTTCGTATTATGAGGGTTGATGGCTTTTTCCTCAAGAAGGGTAAAGTTTTAAAGATGATTGTTACGTATCTTAAACATAGAGTACAGGTTTTACACGTAGTTTTAAAAAATTATCTCTAGTTGAAGCTGCTTTACAATATTAAGAAAATTAAAGATATTTCTTTCTTACTCCTATTTAAACGTAATTGTTTTTAGTTCACCACTTAGAATCTTCACCCAGTGACTATATAATTTTAAACAGTTGTAATTATAATACATATATAATTTGGCTGGGCTCATCCCTGTAATCCCAGCTCTTTGGGAGGCCAAGATATGTGGATTGCTTGAGCCTAGGAGTTCAAGACCAGCCTGAGCAACCTGGCAAAACTCCATCTCTACAAAAAACACAAAAATTAGTCAAGTGGTTGGGTGCAGTGGCTCATACCGGTAATCCCAGCACTTTGGGAGGCCGAGGTGGGCAGATCACCTGAAGTCGGGAGTTCGAGACCAGCCTGACCAACATGGAGAAACCCCATCTCTACTAAAAATACAAAATGAGCTGGACATGGTGGCACATGCCTGTAATCCCAGCCACTCGGGAGGCTGAGGCAGGAGAATTGCTTGAACCCGGGAGGCAGAGATTGTAGTGAGCAGAGATTGTGCCACTGCACTCCAGCCTGGGCAACAGAGCAAGACTCTGTCTCAAAAAAAAAAAAAAAAAAAAAAAAATATATATATATATATATATATATAATTTTTTTCAGTTATTTTATAGATCCTTTTCCATATTGTCATATAATAGTCATATTTATTATCTTGAATATCTGTATAATATTCCTTTGATTTACTATGATTTTTTTCATTCCCCTACCACTGAACTTGTTTCCAGTTTTTTGCTATTAATATTATGCTTAGTATTCCAGTGAATATCTTCATACAAATATTTTTCTGTACAGAATTTCTTAGTTCTTTTGAGTTACATCATTTCAGTAAGTTCCCAGAAGTACAATTTATTGGCCAAACTCTATAAACCATTTTTCCTCTTTGGTTTTTGTTGCTGTTAAATACTTGATTATTTTCAGTTTGTTTATTAGTTACTTGTTTCTATGCTTAAATTCTATTGTAGTTGTATTTATTGGTAATAAAAAGTTGTATGATTCTTACTACCAGCTGTTGAGTTTTGGGATAGATGAATCCAGTTCTTCCAAAGTAAAGAACTGTCATAAAGCAGCAGGGCTAGAGGAAGTCCCCATAAATACAGTAGGAACATTTTATAGATTTCGGTGAGGATTCTGTAACTGTACAGTAAAAAAAATCTGTTCTGCAGGAACTTAGGGTATCATACTCCCCCTCACTTAGCAGTCAAGAAAAGCAAGCAACATAAAGAACAGTGTAAGGAAGTTACGGTTAAGAGATAAAGTAAATCTATTAAATACTTAAGAAGTAGCAAGTTAAACTAAAAGCAGAATGTATAGTTGCCAGCCCTAATTTATATGTGATTACTCACCTATGGTAAAATAAGTCAGAATAAGTCAAAACAAAAACTATTCTAATCTCATTTATTAAAACAAGAGACAAAGCTGTTTAATGATTATTTGGCTTGTACAAAATTGGGTTTTATTTAAATACTGGTGGTTAAACTTTTGTCTATGAAACTCTGCAAACATTCTCATTCACTTTTCCTGGATACTGTAGCATACTAGTTTTTTTGGTTTTTTTTTTTTTGTTTTTTTGTTTTTTTGAAGAAGACAGCTTCTCACCTTCAGTGGTGTATTTTATAGCCAGATCACTGGAATATACCCTCTTATATCTGATTGTATAAGCATTACTTAAAATAGTACGAAGCTACCATCATTCCACCCAATGCAACTCCATATTCTGTCATCATTTACCACACTTTCCTAGATGCTCAGTTTTAAGACCTTGGAATTCATGACTCTTACACTGCTTCTCCTCCAATATCTATTTAATCTCTAGGTCTTAATTACAGTGTTTTCAGTGTCTCCCTCTCCACCCTTCCTTCCTGCTCTCCATTGGCACCACTTTAGTCCTGGGACTCATTACTCCTAGACCATTCCAACAGTCTAATTGGTCGACCTTCCTCCAGTCCCTCCCACTTCATTGTGTCTCGCACACTACTTAAATACTTAACTGTTCAGCCCCACATTTAAGATCCTCTGAAATCTGACCTTACCCAGCTCCCAACTTCATTTCAGTAGTCCAAGAGAACCAGTCAAAATGGAGCTTTTTAACTGTTCCCTGTATGCACTGTCTGTATTGTCAGCTTCTGAGTGACATGAATTTTCCCCACCACTTTTCCTCCTAACCTGAGCCCAAACCTCTTACGCCTTCGTATTTGCCCCAGCTAGCATTAATTGACTACACTCCCCTTCATCAGGTGCTAGCCATGCATGCTCCACTGTATTATCATTTACTTATTGTTTACTTGCCTGCATTAGGAGAATATAAACCCAAGATGGGCAAATGTTACATTTTAAATCCCTCTGTGTCCCCCACTGCCATGGTAGAAAACAGTAGACTAATAGTTGAGAAGATGGACTTTAAAGTAACACAAACCTAGATGAATTCTGATTCTGCTGCTTCCTGGCTATATGACCTTGAATAAGTTATTAAATTTCTGTTAGCCACTGTGCAAAGTGAGCATGATTATAACCCTATCAAAGGGTTTTTGAAAGGATTAAATAAGATATATATATGTAATGTGCTTATCACAATACCTGATATGTAATAAATAAATGATGGTAATTATTATTGTAATTATGATCATGCTAACTGCTCAAGGTTTGTCAGTCACAACATGATGCACTTCCAAGAATTGTATAATTTATCCCTTTTCACCAGTCAGGTGACCACATATATCATAATATAATAGTGTTAGGGGTTTTTCTTTAGGCTATATGCAACTTGAATATGGAGTGTGTAATTTTTTATTGTTTAGCAATAAAAATTTACTCCTGGTTTATTCCCAGAAATTGCTTTACTTACTTGTAGTCTAACCTATTGCAAAAAGAAAATGCAAACTCTGTGAAAACAAAACTTAAAAATAATTACCTTTCTTCTATACAGTTGTTGCTTCTATTCCAAGAAAGACTATTTTTGCAGCAGAAAATAATATCTTCTCATACAGGGAGAGTAGATTCTGAAACCAAAAATACTTACAGAAAGTTCCAGAACTTAGAAAAGTGACCTTTTCACATGCTATATCAGGTACTGTATCACTTAAATGTAAATGAATCCTTTTACAGAAATTAAAGTAGCTAATAAGAAAAACAAATCTAAAGTTACTTTAAAAATTGCAGGCTAAGTACAAAACATTTTAAAACTTTCATCTCTTTGGCAGCAAAGTGTTAGAATACAAGTGTTGTAAGAGGAGCATTTAAAACCTACTGAAGAATTTTTGTTCATAAATTAACAAAAAGGCAAATAAATTTAGCCTTAGAGTAAAAAACAGCAAACCATACCAGCACCCAAATAGTCATACACCAGGGTGTTCTGAGGACATTACTTCAGCAGCCATTTCCCAGAGGTAGCTGGGGCTTGCAGCACAACCAGATTTAAACAGAAGAATCGTGGGAGTTCCATGGTTGTACCAGCGCCATCAGTAGGAACATCTGACACAAAATATATTCATTCCATGTGGAATTAGTCAGTATAATTTGTCTTAAGCTAATCTACAATGAAAGATTTGGTTCCTTGTCACCTTTTTCTGCCTTTTTCAATGATAAAGCATGTTTTACAATCTTTTTATTTTTTAATAGGGATCATATGCAGTGGTCTAACGAAGAAGAAGAAGCAGCCAGAAAAATAGTAAAGGAAAACTCAGCTGTGCGAGTCCTTCTGGAAGAGCAAGGTAGCCAACTATGTGCTTTAGCTCCTGCTTTAGTCACTTTTCCTCCTTCTCGTTTCATTGCTTCTGAGAGTTCTTAGCCTCTCCTGTTGCCAGTCCACTTGTTCCATTTGGTAGAATTCCCAGTTCTTCGAGTGTAGTGGGACCAAAGTTAATGAAATTTGTATTCACCCTATAATTGGGTCTTTCAGTAGTCATATTATTGCTTTCTGGGAGATATACACATGGGTGGCATTTCAAACAAAATATGAAAACATAATTTTAAAGTTTTCCATTTGCTGTGCTGCTTTTACTATGCTATTATGCATTTTACTTGCTAGGAACTTTGAACAAATTTATAAACTTTGAGCAAAGAAGATAAAGTCATATCAAAATGATGCTGAAGTTTTAGGATAAATATAAAGTTTCAGTAAGGATTGAAGGCAGTTTTCTTGAAGGCCTTTACATTTAAGTTAAATTTAGGTAAGGCCTTGCCAACCTTCATAAATGGCTTTTTAAAAATTGGCCTGTGCTACCATCAAAAAAAACCTAGGGGCTGGGAGCCATGGTTAATGCCTGTAATCCCAGCACTTTGGGAGGCGGAGGTGGGCAGATCACGAGTTCAAGAGATCCAGACCATCTTGGCCAACATGGTGAAACCCTGTCTCTACTAAAAATACAAAAATTAGCTGGGCATGGTGGTGCACACCTGTAGTCCCAGCTACTCAGGAGGCTGAGACAGGAGAATGACTTGAACCCAGGTGGCAGAGGTTGCAGTGAGCTGAGATCACACCACTGCACTCCATGCTGGCGACAGAGTGACTCTGTCTCAAAAAAAAAAAAAACCAACCAGGAAATGTTGATTCCATGTTATAGCTGTCATGAATAGAGCTGCAGTAGACATGGAAGTGCAGTTATCTCTTTGATATATACCTGTTAGTCATTTGTATATCTTCTTTTGAGAAATATCTATTCAGATGTTTTGCCTTTTTTTTTTTTTTTTCCTGAGTCAAGGGTCTTGTTGCCCAATCTGGAGTTCAATGGTGAGAGCATAGCTCACTACAGGTTTAATCTCCCTGGGTTCGGGTGATCCTTCTGCCTTAGCCCAGGGTGGTATCAAACTCCACGGCCTCCTAGAGTGCTGGGATTACAGGAGTGAGCCACTGCCCCAACCTTGCCCATTTTTTTAATCTTGATTTTTTTTTTTTTTTCGCTATTGAGTTATTTGAGCTCCTTAATATATTCCAGTTATTAATCCCTTGTCAAATGGGTAGTTTGCAAATATTTTCTTCCATTCTGTGGATTGTCTCTTCACTTTGTTGATTGTTTCATTGCTATACAGGAGCTTGTTAGCTTGATGTAATCCCATTTTCTGTTTTTGCTTCGGTTGCCTGTGCTTTTGAAATCTTTAGACAAATAACAAACTAGACAAATAAAAATACTCCAATGTCCTGGAGCATTTCCCTGAATGTTTTCTTCTAGTAGTTTCATAATTTCAGGTCTTAGATTTAAGTCTTTAGTCCATTTTGATTTGATTTTTGTATATAGTAAATAAGAGTCTAGTTTCATTCTTTTGCAAATAGTTTTCCAGTTTTTCCAGCACCATTTATCAAAGAGCCTGTCTATTCCCATGTATGTTCTTGGTGCCTTTGTCAAAAATGAGTTGGCTGTAAATGCATGGATTGCATGGATTTACATCTAGGTTCTCTATTCTGTTCCATTAGTCAGTGTGTCTGTTTTTATGCCAGTACCATGCTGATTTGTTTATCATAGCTTTGTAATATGTTTTGCAGTCAGGTAGTACGATTCCTCCAGCTTTGTTTTTTTTTCTTTTTTCTGAGATGGAGTTTTGTTCTATTACCCAGACTGGAGTGCAGTGGCATGATCTTGGCTCACTGCAGCCTCTGCCTCCCAGGTTCAAGCAATTCTCCTGCCTCAGCCTCTTGAGTAGCTGGGATTACAGGTGCCCACCACCACATCCAGCTAATTTTTGTGTTTTTAGTAGCAACAGAGTTTTGCCATGTTGGCCATGCTGGTCTTGAACTCCTCACTGCAAGTGATCCCCCACCTCTGCCTGCCAAAGTGCTGGCATTACAAGTGTGAGCCACCACACCTGGCCTCAGCTTTGTTCATTTTGCTCAGGATTGCTTTGGCTATTCTGGATCTTTTGTGGTTCTGTAAAAACCACAGTGGCTCACACTTGTAATCCCAGCACTTTGGCAGGCAGCATTTTGGGAAGTCTAGATTGAAGGATTGCTTGAGCCCAGAAATTCAAGACCAACCTGGGCAATATGGCTAAAACCTGTCTCTACAAAAAATACAAAAATTAGCCAGGCACTGTGGCTCATGCCTGTAATCTCAGAACTTTGGGAGGCCAAGGCAGGTAAATCACCTGAGGTCAGGAGTATGAGACCAGCCTGGCCAACATGGTGAAACCCAGTCTCTACTAAAATATATATATATATAAATTAGCCAGGCCTGGTGGCATGCGTGTGTAATCCCAGCTACTTGGGAGGCTGAGGCTGGAGAATCACTTAAACCCGGAAGACGGAGGTTGCAGTGAGCCAAGATCGCACCACTGCACTCCAGCTCAGGCAACGGAGTGAGACAATGTCTCAAAAAAAAAAAATTAAATAAAATAAAAAAATTAATCAAGTATTGTGGTCATGTACCTGAAGTCCCAACTACTCAGGGGGCTGCAGCTGGAGGATTGTTTAAGCCCACAAGTTTGAGGCTGCAGTAAGCTGTAATTGTGCCATGCTCCAGACTGGGTGACAGAGTGAGAATCTGTCTCAAAAAAAAAAAGAAAAAAAAAAATTTCAGGATTTTGTTTTCTGTTTCTATGAAGAATGTCATAAGTATTTTGATTGGGATTGCATTGAATCTGTAAATTGCTTTGTGTAGAATTGTCATTTTAACAATATTAATTATTGGGACCTAGCAGCATGGAATATCTTCCCATTTTTTAATATCCTCTTTAATTTCTTTTATGAGTGTTTTATAGTTTTCCTTGTATAAGTGTTTCACTTCTCTGATTAAACTGATTTCTAGGTATCTTATATTCTTTGTAGCTATTGTAAATGGAATTGCTTTCTTGATTTCTTTTTCAGATCGTCCACTGTTGGCATATTTAAATGCTACTGATTTTTGTGTGTTGATTTTGTATCCTGCAATTTTATTAAATTTATCAGTTCTAACAGTCTTTTGGTGGAGTCTTTAGGTTTTTCTAAGTATAAGATCATATTGTTGCCCAGGTGCAATAGCTCATGCCTGTAATCCCAGCACTTTGGGGGTCCAGGTGGGCAGATCTTGAGGCCAAGAGTTCAAGACCAGCCTGGCCAACATGGCGAAACCCTGTCTCTACTAAAAATATAAAATTTAGCTGGGCGTGGTGGTGTATGCCTGTAGTCCCATCTACTCAGGAGGCTGAGGTGGGAGAATCACTTGAACCCAGGATGCAGAGGTTGCAGTGAGCTGAGATCACTTTCCCACCATTGCACTGTAGCCTGGGCGACAGAGTGAGACCCTGTCTCAAAAAAAAAAAAGAATCATATTGTCTGTGACCAAGGCTAATTTGACTTCTCCCTTTCCAATTTGGCTGCCCTTTATTTCTTTCGCTTGCCTGATTTCTCTGGCCAGGACTTCCCGGTATTATGTTGAATTAAAGTGGAAAAAGTGGGCATCCTTGTCTGTTCCAGATAGATGAATGGATAAAGAAGATGTGGTATATATACACAATGGAATATTATTCAGCCATTAAAAAGAGAATGAAATCTTATCATTTGTAGCAACATGAACTGGAGGTCCTTATGTTAAGTGAAATAAGCCAAGCACAGAAAGACAAATATTGCATGTTTTCATCCATATGTGGGAGCTAAAACAGTGGATGTTACAAAAATAGAGAATGGATTGTTAATTACCAGAGGCCAGGAAGGGGTAGGGGGTGAAGAGAGATTGATTAATGGGTACAAATATACAGTTAGATAGAAGGAATAAGACCTCGTGTTCAATAGATCAGTAGGGTGACTAGTTCACAGTAATCTACTAAACATTTCAAAATAGCTAGAAGAGACCAGACAAGGTGGCTCCATGTCTGTAATTTCAGCACTTTGGGAGGCTGAGATGGGTGGATCACCTGAGGTTAATGACAAGCATTGATAAGGCTTTGGAGAAATTGGAGCTCTTGTGTATTGTTGTTTGGATTGTAAAATGGTGTGGCTGCTATGGAAAACAGTATGGAAGTTCCTAAAAAAAATAAAAAGTAGAACTGCCGTGTGACCCAGCAATCCCACCTCTGGTTTATATACAAAAGAATTGAAAGCAAAGTCTTAAAGAGATACTTGCACACCTATGTTCATAGCAGCACTGTTCACAATAGGCAAAAGATGGAAGCACCCTAAATGCCCATCATCAGATGAATGGTTAAAGCAAATGTGGTATATACATAAAATGGAATCGTATTCTGGCTTAAAAAGGAAAGAAATCCTGTCACATTCTACAACATGGATGAAGCTTGAGGACATTATGCTAAGTGAAATAAACCGTCACAAAAAGACAAATACTATATGATTCCACTTATATGAGACATCTAAAGTAGTCAAATTCATAGAAAGAAAAATGGTGGTTACCAAGGGCTAAAGAAAGGGGGGGAATATTAAGGAAATTTAAGATAATTCCCTCTTAATCCTACTATTCTAATATAATTGTTTTTAGTTCACCATTTAGAACATTACCCAATGTGTATATAATTTTAAGCAGTTGTCATTATAATACATAGTTTGGGGATCTACTTTTTTAACCTCATGTTATTTCATAAACACTTTTCCATAAAAGGGAGAGTTGTCATTTAATGGGTATATAGTTAATAGTCTGGCAAGATAAAAACATCCTGGAGGTCTGTTTCACAGCAATATGAATATACTTTACTGAACTATACATTTTTAAATAGTTAAGATGGTAAATTTTTTGTGGTTTTATCACAAAAAAAAAAAGCACACTACAAACCAAAGAAGTTGGCCTGTGTCAGCTGGGCGCGGTGGCTCAAGCCTGTAATCCCAGCACTTTGGGAGGCCAAGGCGGGCAGATCACGAGGTCAAGAGATTGAGACCATCCTAGCCAACATGGTGAAACTCTGTCTCTACTAAAAAAAACTACAAAAATTAACTGGGCATGGTGGAGCATGCCTGTAGTCCCAGCTACTTGGTAGGCTGCCGAGATTGTGCCACTGCACTCCAGCCTGGCAAAAGAGTGAGACTCTGTTTCAAAAAAAAAAAAAAGTTGGCCTGTGTTGTCCTCATTGCATAGCTGGGAACCCACAGACACTTTGCCCAACTCCTATACTCTTCTCTATAGTATTTTCCGCCTTATTTTTCTTAAAATGATTTCTCCCTTAGAACATGTTGGTTCTTTTTTTTTTCTTTTTAAAAATAGTTTAAGTATAAAATAGACACAAATTTATACAACTGATAAATGAATTCTCACATAGTTCAATAAATTTTCACAAAGTGAACACACTTATGTAAACATCACCCACATCAAGAAACAGAATATTACTATTAACCCAGAAGCTTCTATGTGTTCCTTCCCAATTACAGTACTCCCCCTGACCCCACCAATCCCATAAATGGTGGCCCTTAAAAGCCACTATTGTGGCTTCTAATACAATAGATTAGTTTTGCCAGAATAACTTGGTTCTAGTCATCATTTTTTGGTCACCCTTGTGGGAACATCCGTGTAACTGTTAGATAAAGCAAGGGTCAGCAAACTAAAGCCTATGGTCCAAATCCAGCCTGCTGCCTATTTTTGTTAGTAGTTTATTGGAACACAGACACACTCATTTGTTGACATACTGTCTATGGCTACTTTTCAGCTATAGCCAGTGTTGAGTCGTTGCAACAAAGACTGTTGCAACTGGCCCACAGAGACTAAAACACTATCTGGCCCATTACAGAAAAAGGTTTCCAACCCTGAGATCGAATTTTGTTTCTAGATTGATCAGCTGTCCTGGAACTCCCCAGGGAAAGATGTTAGCACTCCTCTGTGTAAGCCAAGCATAGGGAAGATCACTAATCCCACTGATAGTTAACTATTGTTCTGGTGACTTTAGTCCACAAATTGAGGCTAAAGTTTGAAGCAAAGGTAGCTGGGGGAGCCTGAGCTAATGAGACTGCCCCTCATTAGCTCCCCTTAACTAGTGAAGAGGGCAGTGCCTACCTATCTTATCTTATGATATCATTTGCTATGTCGTAGAGCCAGTTCTGCATCCTCCTCCTAAGCTCCTTAATATATCCTGGAGGGTGGACAAAAAAAAGAGCACCTGATCCACAGGGGCATCATTCTATTTTTATAAGCTTCAACCATGAAGTCCCTGAATGGAATATGGCCAGGGAGTATTGGGGTTGGATTCGAGGGTGCATACCAGTGTCAGTACTGCTTACGAATCAGCCAACGTTGCATTCCTTTGGAGGAACTCTGTCACTGTTTCTGAGGAAGTATAACTTTGCTTCTTTGCCAGCAGCTGCACAGACATATTTTCCACATTACTCACACTTCTGCTAGTGGCCACCTGGATGTGACAGACAGAGTCAAGCCTACACTGAATTAAAAGTTATCAGCCATCTTAATTCATTTCCAGGAAGTTAAAAATTATCCACAATATATTTCCTGATAATATGAAAAACTAGGGATTTTTTGTCCTATTTTTCAATATTTCCGTTTAGAACATAAATAGATGAGCAGTGCTGATAATGTTCCCTTAAAGTGCTCTGTATGTGGCTGCCTATTTTGTCCTATTTATGTTAACAATGAACTTGAGTGAAGCTAATGAGAAGGTTATTTTAGGGCCTTGGAAACCACAGTAAAGGAAAATGACAGTTCCCATAGAACCGTAGTGTGACTGAAATAGAAAGGTGGTGACTGGCCTCTCTCTATAGAAGCAGGAAAGGCAGGCAGGAGAGGGTTGATGATACCACTTTAAAGCATTTGATTTGCTTATTAGTATGTCCAGTCTCTTTCCGTGCAAGTTTTCTGACTGCTGTGGAGACACAGAACAAAAAATTCCATTTCAAAATGACTCAAAGAGGTAGGGGCTTCTGCTAGATCCCCCTCTGCATCCCCTCTGTAACACTATTCAGTGTGGTGGGCTTCATACCTGTCAGGGACCACTGCAGAGAGAAGGAACACATTATGAGGGTGACCATCTTACACATGTAAGCAAAGGCACACAGAGCAGTAACTGAGGCTGCCCAGAGGGTGGCAAAGGAAGAATGCTTTTGTTCTGAGGAACCATATTGAGTGGCAGGATGTTACAGTGAGAGCCACCCAGTGCAGTTTCTGCTAGGGATCACAGACCTGCCAGTCTCCAGCACCCTGGATGAGGCTTCGGGTTTCATATTTAATGTCTCTGATGAATATGGGTCAAGGCAAAAAGATTGTTTAAAAGCTCTACTTTCAAACACTATGAGAACCGACAGGAAGCTGTGACCTGGCTCTTCAGCAAGTGCCTGTGTGAACCACCATCTTTTCTTACCTAGGAGAGTCCTAAGTCTTTGAAAGAGCCAGTGTTCTCCCATCACAGAGTATTCTATATGCAGATTATTATACAGCAAGAGCACTGTTTACTGATATTATCTCACTTTATTTTAATGCAACTGGGAGGAAATACTGGTTGTTCTCCCATGCTAGCCAACTCTCTGGCACATTTCTTTTGGTCTCTGTGTGTCTTGGGCTCTCCTGTCACTCCCATTTCCCATTGCTCACATATTGTCTCAGCTGTTGGTGAGAACTGAAATCAAGAAACACTCTCACAATCTGAAAGTAAGAAATTATGCATCACAAGTAATAGTCTTTTGCTGCAGGATGGTTGACATTTCATTTCTGTGATTAAAATGTATATGGCATCTAGGACCGGATGCAGTGGCTCACATCTGTAATCCCAACACTTTGGGAAGCCAAGGTGGGAGGATCACTTGAACCCAGAAATTTGAGACCAGCCTGAGCAGCAGTGAGACCCCATTTCTACAAAAAATTTAAAAGTTAACCAGGCGTGGTTGGGTGTGCCTGTAGTCCCAGCTACTTGGGAGGCTGAGATGGGAGGATCACTTAAGCCCAGGAGGTCAAGACTGCAGTGAGCTGTGATTGCACCACTGCACTCCAAGCTGGGTGCAGAGTAAGCCCTTGTCTCAAGAAAACAACAACAACAACAACAAAACTAGCATCCAGGCCCTCATTCCTTTCAATAAGATTGCCCAGATTAATGATTTGTAATTACACATTTCCCTTTTGTGATTTCTTTTCAATTTTACTACAGCTCAGATTTCTTTTAAAAGCAAGTTAATTCAGAAAACTGGAAGATACATTTGACGATTTTTGAGTTAACATAATTAAACATAATTATTTTATAATTTCCTAAAAACAAAATCTCCAGTGTGTCCTATCTCAGCTATTTAGCAAATGTAATGGGTCTTTTAAACTGAATAACAAAAGCAGCTGCTATTTTTACTTTAAAATATCCTGTAAATAATAACTATCTACCTATGGAAAGTTATCTATGTCAAGCAAAAGAATGTGTCTCACTATACTTTACTTTGTGAACACCTTACCATTGAGAGGATGTTCTATGTGAAATAAAAAATAGAGTTTTGTGCTTATAAATTTAGGTTATTTGTTTATAAGTTGACTTTGGTTGTTAAAATTTTATGCAGTGCTCTTAGAAACCTACTTTTAATTTCACAAGTTTAAGAGTTTTATTAGACAATGAATTTTCTCATTGATGTGTGGAAATTTCCAACTTTGAGAGCTCAGGTATGTATGTAATTGATGTGCAAAAATAACTTTAAATTGCTTTTTGTTACATGGCAACTTAGAATAAATTTTCATAATTCATATTAATCATATTATATATGTCATACATAAATGGTTTAATTCAGTTTCTTAGTTGTGAGTTCAGTGTAATTCAGAATGAATTCTGAATATTTAAGGATGGTTAGTGTGCATATTTTTTCTTTCCCTCAGCAGTATTGAATTTAATAAGTGAATAATTGAGAAGTTGCTTCATCGGGCTGTAGTTAAACAGATCCCTACATCCCTCTTACTGCCACTGGCATAAAGCAATTAACTCTGAATCACCAACCTAGGAAAAAAAAAGAAAAAAATTTTCCTTCAAGAAAAATTCATCATTAATATATACCTGTTTATAAAGTCAGTTAGACAAGATGAAGACAGGGCAGATTTCTCCGCACTGTTATTTTATCATACTGACCTGCCTTACCAGCAGCTTGATACTGAATTTTTCACTCATGGTCAGAGCAATAACTCCTCCAATTCACCTGTTAACACAGATACTCTTGCAATTCAGGAAATTAAATCATACACTGAAGGTGTTTGTTGTCTCATAATCATAATTATGATGATTGACCAAGCTGTGGGGTCTCAGAAGCTCTCACACATTACTGGGAACTATGGAGTTGCCAGCATTGATTGGAGAAGCTGCTGAAAGCCAAATTCCTATCTTACAGGCAGCTGGCAAGAAGAAAAAGAAAAAGTTAAAAAAAAAAAAAGAGAGAGGAAAAAAAACCAAATTCCAGCCACTGGTGCTGCTTCTCTGTTTTTGTTTCCATCCCGCAAACCCATCTATTCTCATAGAGCGTTTAATGTTCCTATTGCTCATCATTTCATCATATAACTTTGCATGGTTTATATTTCTTATAATTCAAAGTATGCAGTTTAATTATGTATTTCTGATCTGTCTTAATGAAGAGTAACTCCAATCAGCATTATTTTTATAATGTATTTATGCTGATTGTAAGCCACACTGAGGTTTTAATTTCAACTTGATACTTCATAATTGAGAAGAAAGTACAAATCAGAAAAGCAAACATGATTTTCAGACTTATTTTGGAGGGGATTCATACTGACTGTGTGTTAGGGAAGTAGTGTAGTGTAATGGGTGAGAGCATGGGCTTTAGAGTTTAGCAGACGTGACTCTACTCTTTCTGGCTGGGTGACCTTGGGGAAATTCTTTATTCCCTCTGGCACTGAATTTTTTTTCTCTGCAATTGGAATAATAAAATCTATCTGAGAGATACTGCTAGGATTAAATAGGGGAAAAAAATCCAAGTAAGCATTTGACATAATGTGTACCCCATAATAAACATTTAATATGTGTTATTGTTATTTTTAATGCTACTGTTAATGGTATAATTTATGTAATTATCTGATTTCTTTCTCCTAATTCCTGAGTGGGAAATAGTTGAAAAAGGCTTGAAAATATGTATATTAGCAAACCCTGACTATTGTTTTCTAATAGTAATCAAGTTATTTTTATAGATTACATAGGCTAGAGTTGAATTTAGATGCTTGACATGTTTGGTTTCTGAACCAGATTGCAGTCACGTCACTACAGATTCATTTTCTCTTTAAATTGTAAAAATTAAAACAGTAGTACAGACTCATGTTTAAAACAGCCATCTGATCCAAGATTTTGTAGTTTGTAGAACTCATAATGTTTAATGTTCTCCATAAATTCATGGGGCTTAATAGGAAAGTACATAGAATTTTTAGAGCTTAAACAGACTTTAAAGATATACTCTAATTCAAACTCTTGATCAAATGAGGAAACTCTGTAGGCAATTTGAATGAAGAATTCAGCTAAGATTCTATATCTTTGTGTGAGAAGTAGATACAGCTTTGCAAAAGAAAGAGATACCTAATAATGATTAAATTGTTATCATTGCTTCAAATTTTTATCTGATTGTTATGAATGCCTATCAAATAAATTTTAGAGCTGCCGTCAATGTATATACTATTCTGTGTATTTTCTCTTAATATTATTATCCTGTATTTATTTGCTTATTTTTATTTATCTTTTTGAGATGGAGTTTCACTCTTGTTACCCAGGCTGGAGTGCAATGGTGTGATCCCAGCTCACCACAATCTCCGCTTCCCAGGTTCAAGCGATTCTCCTGCCTCAGACTCCCGAGTAACTGGGATTACAGGCATGAGCCACCACGCCCAGCCTATTATCTTTTATTTTCAAATTGCTACATAAAGTTACCCTGTTTGAACTGCATGGTTTGCTTGCTCATTCCCATGTTATTGGGCATTTGAGTTTTCCCCACTTTTTCCTAATATAAGTAGAACTGCTGGCTGGGTGTGGTGGCTCACGCCTATAATCCCAGCACTTTGGAAGGCTGAGGGGGGCAGATCACGAGGTCAAGAGATCGAGACCATCCTGGCTAACATGGTGAAACCCCGTCTCTACTAAAAAATACAAAAATTAGCTGGGTGGGGTGGCACATGGCTGTAGCCCCAGCTACTCAGGAGGCTGAGGCAGGAGAATTGCTTGAACCCTGGAGGCAGAGGTTGCAGTGAGCTGAGATCATGCCACTGCACTCCAGCCTGGCGCCTGGTGACAGAGCAAGACTTTGTCTCAATAAATAAATAGAACTGCTATACACATTTCTTTTTAAAGTAGAGACAGGGTCTTGCTTTGTCCAGGCTTATCTTGAATTCTAAGCTTCAAGCAGTCCTCCTGCCTGGGCCTTCCAAAGTGTTGGGATTACAGGCCTTAACCACCACACCTGGCCGCTATGCACGTCTTTTATTAGGTTACCCCCCTGCAATTCCCCCTATCCCAGTTAATTCCTAGAGGGATATTCCCACAAATTAATCAAGATATAGTATTACAGTACATTCTAGTTACTGGTAATTAGGCTTAAACTCACTTCACAAGTAGCTTGATATTGTAAACTCAAATACTAGAGATTTCACTAAATATGGCTCTTCTTAGGTGGCTGCTTTTTGTTAGGCAGAAAATCTTTTAACTGCCTGGAATGAGTTACAAAGAGAGTTTTTTAAGGTAAAGAAAGAAAGGAAGGCTTGAGAAGACCCTGGGGAAATTTGACTCTTTTATAATTTCTCCTGAGTCTGATTTTCAGAGTGTTATTTTGTTTTTTTTACACAGTATATCAGGCACACTCCAATTTTTTAAAGTGGAGATATACCAAAGTTATTGAAAAAGAAGGAAAAAAGGTAGAGATAGAACTATTTAAAAGACAAATTTATAGTTTAGATTAACCATAAATAGGTATCTCTCCATTAGTGCAGAGGTGAGCATATTTTGGACTTAACATCACATAATTCTTTTGTTACAAAGATCCACTTTCATTTCTCAGACCTTAAATACAGACGGGAGTTTCAGTCTTTATAGCAGTCCTGCTGCCAGATACAATTCAGCCTTGATGGGAAGGAAGTCTTGTGGCCAGATGGGTGGAGATCCATGTACAAGGCCATAAAGATAAAATTGGAAAGAAGAAAATTAAAACTATAAGGGCCTCAGGACTAGGCTCTGTAACAAAGATGAACCTGATTACAGGCAACTGCCTGTTCTGAGTAGGGGCTTCTTTAGAATTATGAAGGAAATGCATCTCTTATTTTTAGTTTTAGTTTAATTTATTTTTGGAATATATAGTAAATTCACATGGATCAAAATTCAAATGAAAATTCTCCTTCCAACTGTGGTCCCCAGCCACTCCTTTCCTCTCCCCTAGAGGCAACCAATATTACTGATTATGTAATTATCCTTCCAGAATTATTTCATACATTCTACAAGTAAGAGAGAAAGAGAGGGAGGGAGAGAGAGAGAGAGAGTGTGTGTGTGTGTGTGTGTGTGTGTGTATGTAAACATGAATGTTTCTATGTAACCATACACATGTATTTTCTTATTTTAATGAGTAGTTACAGAGTATAGACACTGTTATATACCTTGCTTTTTCACCTAACACCAAATCTTGGAAATTATTCTGTATTTCTAGAAAGAACGCTTTTGCATTCTTTGAAAGCACTTTAAAAACGGCACGCGTCTACAGCAGGTTAAAGTAATTCTAATGCGTGGATTAAGCCTATTACATAATAGCACTCAAGAAATTGTTATTTCCTGTAGCACTCCGAGAATACTGAAAGAAAAGGAGGGGGGAAGGAATGTGCTAGGCACAGTGGCTCACGCCTATAATCCCAATATTGGGAGGCTGAGGCACACAGATCACTTGAGGTCAGGAGTTCAAGACCAACTTGGCCCACAGTGAAACCCTGTCTCTACTGAAAATGCAAAAAAAAAAAAAAAAAAAAAAGAGGAATGTTTGTTGAATAAATGAGGGAGAGAGTGAATTGCTTTATTAATTTAAGGTGCAAATAGGAAGAGGCAGAAAGCTAAAAATTACCTGAAGCTCTGAGACTGTTGACCTAACCCTGACTCTAGGATAGCATCATAAAATACATATTTGTTTTAAGAGCATCAGAAATTTTCTTTAAGGCTTCATGTTGGGAGATGTCAGTAGGAAGAGATGCCTTGGAGGTTGGGGGAAGAATGGAGTTATGGGATGGCCTTCAGACTCCAAGAGTCAGGAGACATGGCTACCGTTTCACTGTGATAGGGCTCTAGGACTTGGAATAAGTGGGTTTAGGTCCTTTCTTCAAATGCAAAAAGCGGAGTTGGAGTAAATTATTCCAATGGACCCTTTTAGCTCTTAAATTATGTTGTTTATAATTTTGAAATTTCCTGTCTGATCACCAGTTTGCACATTTGTTATGCTGAAATTGTATTTGTAAATACATTAAAAATGAGGTGTCCTTTACTTTTATTTATTTATTTTTGAGACAGGGTCTCACTGTGTCACCCAGGCTGGAGTGAAGTGGCACAATCGTTGCTTATTGCAAACTCAAACTCCTGGGCTCAAGCAGTCCTGCCCCAACCTCCTGAGAACTACAGGGCATGAGCCACTGCACCAGTGTCATTCTTTTTTTCTTTTTTTTTTTTTTGAGACGGAGTCTTGCTCTGTCACCCAGACTGGAGTGCAATGGCACGATCTCTGCTCACTGCAACTTCCCCCTCCCGAGTTCAAGCAATTCTCCTGCTTCAGCCTCCTGAGTAGCTGCGATTACAGGTGTCCACCACCACACACATCTAATTTTTGTGTTTTTAGTAGAGACGGGGTTTCAACATGTTGACCAGGCTGGTCTTGAACTCCTGACCTCAAGTGATCCACCCACCTCATCCTCCCAAAGTGCTGGGACTATAGGTGTGAGTCACTGAGCCCAGCCCTCATCCTTTCTTTAAGATAATAAAAAAAACCACACAGGTTATTGGTAACAATGTGATTGTTAAGATAACAAAATTAGACTGTTAGAAATTGTTTGCAATGATTATATTCCTCACAAAAATTTATTGGCTAAACTGTTAAGATAGAAGCAGATTTACATGGGTAGGACTAAATATCGCACACACTGACACATGTTGAGAGAATTAAAGCTCTGTATTTTTAACCTTTTATCAGATAGATTAAAATATTATAATAAAGTTATTCACTAGTAAATATAATTGTTATAAATGATAATGTATATATGTTTAACAATATTTAATTATCAAGATAGTAACTAATAGTAAATATAATTCATAGTAAAATCTTTTTTCTTCTTTATTTTAGTTAAGTTTGAGAGAGAAGCTAGTAAATACTGGGACACATTTTACAAGATTCATAAGAATAAGTTTTTCAAGGATCGTAATTGGCTGTTGAGGGAATTTCCTGAAATTCTTCCATTTGATCAAAAAACTGAAGAGAAGGCAAGAGAATTATCATGGGATCATGTAAAAACTAGTGCTACAAATTGTTTCTCAAGAATGCACTGTCCTACTGTGCCTGAAGAAAAAAGTCATTATGTGAAAAGTTCTGGCTCTTCAGAAGGTCAAAGCAAAACAGAATCTGATTTTTCCAACCTAGACTCTGAAAAACACAAAAAAGGACCTATGAAGACTGAATTGTTTCCTGGTAGCAATGCCAGTTTCAGGATACTAGAGGTACTGTGTTCAAGGGACAAAAATGGGAGGTGACAAATAATATGAAAATGTATATTCTGTATTATTTTATTAATAATACAGATTTTTTTTTGGTGGAAAACTATCAAATCTAAATAAGCATTCAGTATACTTTTTTGCATAAATAATATTTAAGGGACTCATGTCTTTAATCAGTCAAGTTTTAAGCTTGTGGTTTAAATTTGGTTTTGTTGCTTTTTAAAAAAAATTGTCTGTTTTCATTTTAATCTGAGGGCCATTTTAAGTACCAATTAAATTTTGGCCTTAATTTTTACTCTGTTTGTTATTACCCCTTTTTAGGTGAAATGGAAATAAGTGAGATATATAATTTGCGATAATCTGGTGTAGACCTTGGTCTTTTATTTTTAAAACTAAACCCTGTCTTTCTGATTATAAAGGCAATGTATATTGATTAGAGAGAATTTGCTAATGAGGAGATAAATTATCAACAATCCTACAAACAAAGGATTAAACACTGTTAACATTTTACTGACCTCCTTTTTCTTCTTCTTTTTTTTTTTTTTTTGAGATGGAGTTTTGTTCTTGTTGCCCAGGCTGGAGTGCAATGGTGCCATCTTGGCTCACTGCAATTTCTGCCTCCCGGGTTTAAGCAGTTCTGCCTCAACCTCCAGAGTAGCTGGGATAACAGGCTCCCGCCACCACACCCAGCTAATTTTTTTGTATTTTTAGTAGAGAGAGGGTTTCGCCATGTTGGTGAGGCTGGTTTTGAACTCCTGGCCTCAGGTGATCCACCCACCTCAGCCTCCCAAAGTGCTGGGATTACAGGCATGAGCCACTGTGCCCAGCTGACCTTTTTCTTCTTTTGTTTATATACTGTACATGTATTTTGGGTTTTGTTTGTTTCTATTTAATATGGTATCATAAGCAGTTTTCACTGTCTTTGAAAATTCTCTGTAAATACTTGCATGGCTACAAAATTACTATAGTACTAGTAATACTATAGTTTTACTTATCTATTTTCACACTAGTGGACATTTTAATTGTTTTCAGGTTTTCTGAACCAAACATCTTTGAGTATAGACTTTAGCTGCATTTTCTTTTATTGTTTTAGGTTAGATTTTCTAGTTCATAATTTATGAAGATTTTTAATACTCTGAAAACATATTGCCCAGTTGCTTTCCAAAAATTGTACTAATACCATTCCATGATGGTATATGTCTGTTTCATCACACCCTTATTGATTGAAATATTCTTATTTTAATGTTTTCCACTTTGTTAGACAAAAATTGTACCTTGTTTTAATATGCATTTCTTTGATTACTAAGTAGGTCACATATTTCTTCAAATGTTTAGAATATTTTGTACTTCTTTTGTGTTCTGTCCACTTATTTTCTCTGCTTATCCGTTTTTTTCTAATGAGTCCTGCCCTTTATATTTATTGCAGGTTTTTTCACAGTGTATTGTTATTTTTTAATTTGGTTTATTTTGGGTTTTGTTGTGTAAAAATTTTAAATGTTTCCATAGTCCGATTTCTTAGTGTTATTCCTGTAATTTATTTCATTGCTTTTGTGTTTAGAAAAACTCTGCTGTATCCAGAGATCCAATAAGTTTCTAATCATTTTTTTTCAATAGAAAATCTGACATCGGTGACAAAAATTTAATCTTGCTTTTTTGATATTTGCTTGTTCTTCTGATTTTAGGTTGGTTGTGGAGCTGGAAATAGTGTTTTTCCAATTTTGAACACTTTGCAGTGAGTTTTATGAGTTTTTTTCCTTCAGAATTTTACATATTTATGGAATGTTGAGAAATTCTGGAAAATACTGTTATGTGTATGCCAATAGTGTTTCTAATTCTTATACGAACAATGGCTCAAGCAGTTTTCAAAAGAAATGTCTTAACCAACTGTCTACTTTCATGTGAACTGGGAATTACTCTGAAAATAGTGTTTCATAGCCACGGGTTGTCCACCATTGTTTTGAAGTAATTTTTTTTTTTTTTTTGAGACCATGTTTCACCCTTGTTGCCCAGGTGCAATCTCGGCTCACCGCAACCTCCATGTCCTGGATTCAAGCGATTCTGCTGCCTCAGCCTCCCCAGTAGCTGGGATTACATGCATGCGCCACCATGCCCGGCTAATTTTGTATTTTTAGTAGAGACAGGGTTTCTCCATGTTAGTCAGGCTGGTCTCGAACTCCCAACCTCAGGTGATTCACCCGCCTCAGCCTCCCAAAGTGCTGGGATTACAGGTGTGAGCCACCGCACTCGGCCTTTTGAAGTAATTGTTTAAGCTTGTGTATATATGGGTGAGAGGATAAAAAGAAGAGGAAGCAGACCAGGCACGGTGGCTCACGCCTGTAATCCCAGCACTCAGGGAGGCTGAGGCAGATGGATCACCTGAGGTCAGGAGTTCGAGACCAGAGTGACCAACATGGTGAAACCCCACCTCTATTAAAAATACAAAATTAGCCGAGCATGGTGGCCCATGTCCGTAATCCCAGCTACTTGGGCGACTGAGGCAGGAGAATTGCTTGAACATGGGAGGTGGAGGTTGCAGTGAGCTGGGACTGCACCATTGCACTCCAGTCTGGGCAACAAGTACGAAACTCTGTCTCCAAAAAACAAACAAAAAGGAAGCGATTTCATCCTTCCACTGAGCTGTGGACTGCTAAACTTCAGAGATTGTTTACTCCTCCTAGAGACTTAGATATCATTTTACACATAGAGAATTGAATTTAAAGCTTACAACTTAACCCTAATTTCGTCATCCCTCTGAAGCAACACCCTGTGTAAGATGTTTGCATGCCAAATCATTGTGTCTAGGCTTAAAATTGTTTGGAGGTAGCAGTAACTAATCCTACGACTCGAAAAAAGCAGAGGTCGGTTATAGCAACAGAGATGCGCTCCAGGCTCGCCCTTCCTGTTCACCATTTCACCTCTGTCTTTTACTGTTTCCATGATGAAGACAAAACTCTTCAAACACCTTTTATCTATGGACAATCTGCCAAGCTCTATTCTTTTTTAAGTTTACACAATAGCATTCACATTATTTTTCCACTATAAAACCAGCATTAGCACATTGCAGAACACTTCTATTAGAGGAAAAGGGGAGGGAAGGAATCACTCATCATCCCCATCATCCTAGCAGAGTCACCGACAAAATTTTTGTTTTAATTCCTTTCAGTTTTCATGCATATTTTTAAATGATGTGATCTTCTAAACTTTTCATTATGAAAATTTAAAAGCATCCAGAGCCTGGTGCAGTGGCTCACACCGGTAATCCCTTTGGGAGGACGAGGCAGGCGGATCACTTGAGGTCAGGAGTTTGAGACCAGCCTGGCAAACATGGTGCAACCCTGTCTCTACTAAAAATGCAAAAAGTAGCTGGGTGTGGTGGTGCACGCTTGTAATCTCAGCAACTCAGGAGGCTGAGGCAGGAGAATCACTTGAACCCAGGAGGTGGAGGTTTCAGTGAGCCGAGATCACACCACTGCACTCCAGCCTGGGTGACAAAGCAAGAGACTCTATCTCAAAAAAACATATTTTTTTGAGATTACAGGCATCTGCCACCACGCCTGGATAATTTTTTTGTGTGTGTGTATTTTTAGTAGAGACGGGGTTTCACTATGTTAGCCAGACTGGTCTCAAATGCCTAACCTTGTGATCTGCCCACCGTAGCCTCCCAAACTGCTGGGATTACAGACGTGAGCCACCGTGCCCGGCAAAAAAATAAAAATAAATAAAAAAGGCATTCAGAAAAGCAAAGAGTACAATGAATTTCCATATGCCCACCACCTCAGTTCAGCGATTACCAACATAATGCCAACATCATGACACTTTATCTTGGATTATTCAGGATGTCTCTCCCAAAATTCAGTGTACTCTCTATATTATTATAAACCTAACATAATGAATAGTGAGTGATTCCCTATTATCATTTAATAACCAGCTAATGTGGCCAGGCATGGGTGATGCTGGTAAATTTATAGTTTTGAATGCCCTTTCTCTTTGTGTATTTATTAGTTTTGTTTTTCTTTTTCTAATTTCTGGGCTGAAATTTCCAGTTTCCTTTTGCCACATAGCCGTATTTCTTTACCCCAGTGATCTCTAAGCTTATGATACACATAAATATACTACATTGGCAGTTGATTGTGTGTTACTTTATGACAGATCTCAAGATATTATTTAGCATGTCATTTCTTTATGCCTTCCTTGTCTCTCTAACCACTTTTTATATTCCTTAAGGTAGCGGGCATATTTTATCCTAATCTGATTTCCCAGGTTGCCTAACCAAGTACATCATAGTTAGAGCTCAATACATACTGACTGATTAATATCTCTGATTCCTCCACTTGCTAGTTGTATTTTTCCCCCTCTCTGCTTCTCCCTTCAACTTACAATTGCAAGCTCTTTGTTCCTCACTCCCTAACTTTTCTTGGCTGTATCTTTCTTTGCCTCATATCCATGTTTCAGAAATCACTGTATCTCAATAACCTGAGATAATTAATTCATCTTTAAAAGGCAACCAGTGGTTAGCCTTCCAAAGGGATGATTAGACTTTTTTTTTCTGCTTAAGAAATTATGTTTTACTACTTTTAGAGAGTATAGGATTAATGTTTTACATTTTCAGAATATTTTACCATAATTAGACCTCTGAAATGGAGAGGTCATATCATTCTCCAAGGATCATTTAATTCATAAACCCCCTGCCAAGAGACTGCTTGGTGGTGTGGTGGTAGTAGTGATATTTACCTGTTTGCTGGAGGAAGGGCCAAGGTAGTCAGCTGATTTTACAGAAAGGTTCTGAAAATCATTGGGTGGTCACAAGACATCAACTTGGGCTGCATTTACTGTGGGAATTCCATCTCAGAAGTCATGCTGCCACCTTGGCAGGACACATGGCAAATGGCACATGCTTTTCTTTAGCTCCTAGACTGTTCTATATCTATGGGTATTTGGTAACTACTGCCCAAAGGTAGACTGCAGACCTTTTATAATGAGCTAGACATACCAGTGTCCAGAAAAGCATTTTGAGTTATATGGAAGCTTTTTGTTTTGTTTTGTTGTTGTTGTTGTTGTTTGTTTTTAGAGGACTATGTTAGTTTTTAAGTTCCTGGAAGGCAAAAACAATCTCTTTTAATAATAATAGTGATAATAATAGCAACAGCAATTATAATAATGACTAACATTTATTGAACGCTTACTCTGAGTCAGGCACCTTTCTGGAAACTTTATCTATAAGAATCCATTCATGTGATAGAATATGTTAGGAAGAATTAAAAAAAAAATCCATTCAGTTCAAACAACCACCTTAGATGACATGTTTAACTCTTTTTTATTTATTTATTTATTTATTTATTTATTTATTTATTTATTTTAAAGACGGGGTTTCACCATATTGGTCAGGCTGGTCTCGAACACCTGACCTCAGGTGATCCACCCGCCTCAGCCTCCCAAAGTGCTGGGATTACAGGCGTGAGCCACCCTGTGCCCGGCTCTATCTCTTTTTTAAAGACGAGGGAACTGAATTAAAGAAGAGATTAAGCAACTAGCCCAAGGTCACGCAACTAAGTAGTAAAGCTGAGAATCGACCCTTAGGCAGTCTGGTTCCAAAGCCCTTGCCCTTAACCATTAGCCACATAGTGCTATAGGTATCTGAGTGTTCTTGAGAACATTTCAAACGCATTTCAAACCACCCAGCAAATTACAAGTCACAATTACGTGGATTTCATAGGAAGCAACAGGGGAACATGCTGAAGTAAAGTGCTATTTTTATGTGAGACAGTTGAGAAAAGACCAAGCAGTGCAAGTTTTAACTTTGGTTCAGTACTGGTTAGCTTTTCATAACCAAATCCTATTCATCATACTTTAACTTATTTGGATACATCTTAAATTGAATGCAAATCTCTAGTGCCATAGAATGAGTGAATTATAAATGAGCATAGTTATTCATCAATGAGTTGCCTTTAAGAATATAATCTGAGGCCAAGCACAGTGGCTCACACCTATAATCCCAACACTTTGGGAGTCCGAGGTGGGTGGATCACCTGAGGTCATGAGTTTGAGACCAGACTGACTAAAATGGTGAAACCCCATCTCTACTAAAAATACAAAATTAGCTGGGTGTGGTAGAGCATGCCTGTAATCCCTGCTACTTGGGAGGCTAAGGCGAGAGAATTGCTTGAACCCAGGAGGCAGAGACTGCAGTGAGCTGAGATTGTGCCATTGGACTCCAGCCTGGGCAAGAGAGCAAAACGCCATCCCCCTAACCAAAAAAAAAAATATATATATATATTTATATGGTTATATATATATTTATATATACACACATATATATAATATATAATATATATGGTTATATATATATATACACATATATATAATATATAATATATATGGTTATATATATATATACACATATATATAATATATAATATATATTTTTGTTGTTGTTGTTATATATATATATATATATATATATATATATATATATATGTATATAACCATATAACCAGAGCCTGGGTCAGATTTTGCTAAATGCATATTTGGGCTTGTATTCCATATTTATTTATTTAGAAGTTTAGAAGTTCACCTTGCTTGGAATACCTCTTGAGTCAGATTAGAAGTCTTAATGATATTCTTCAAGGCCCACCTTTATATCCTGCCGTATACCAGTTCGGGGTCTCAGGATTAGTGCTACTTCTCATCCCTGGCATGTGACTCCCACCTCTGAACTCTTCAACCGTTTCCCCTTCTCCTCACTTAACAATGTCATCCTCCTCCTTCAGAACTTTTAAGACTTATACCTCAGGGTGCTGACCCTCTCCATACCCCTGTAGAAGTTGTATAAAACCAATTATGTCCCCAACTAGACAATAAAACCTATGAGACCCAGGACCATCCTTACTGTTTTATGACATGCTGACCTCTTTCTGTGATTCAGACATGGTACTAAGCAACATGATGCAAGGCTTATTTGATACCAGCATACACAGCATCATCAGCAGGAGTATGGGCCTACAAAATTCAGAGTATGTGGCTGCCTTAAGTAACCATGGTCCAGCCATCATTACTGAATTTCGAATAAAGACCAAACAGAACACATTTAACTTGAGAAGAAGCCAGTTAAAAATATACTGCCTATTGTCCAGGCACAGTGGCATGCATCTGTAGTTCCTGCTACTCGGGAGGTTGAGGCGGGAGACTCACTTGAGCCCCAGAGGTTGAGGCTGCAGTGAGTTGTGATTGTGCCACTGCACTCCAGCCTGAGTGGCAGAGTGAGACTCTGTCTCAAAACAAAGCCGGGGTGGGGAGGGTGGAAATACTTATTAACAAGTCAAACCTACAGTTTCCTTTCTTCTCTAGTTTGAGCATATCTGGACTCCAGATTTAAATGTTTCTTCTGGCCAAGCACAGTGACCCACACCTATAATCCCAACAGTTTGAGAGGCTGAGGCAGAAGGATCATTTGAGAACAATAGTTCAAGATCAGCCTGGGCAACATAGTGAGACCCCATCTCTACAGAAAAATTTTAAATTAGCTGGGCATGGTGGGGCACATCTGTAGTCCTAGCTACTCAGGAGGCTGAGGGAGAAGATCGCTAGAGGCCAGGAGCTCAAGGTTATAGGTAGCTATGGTCATGTTACTACACTCCAACCTAGGCAACAGAGCAAGACCCTGTCTCTAAAAAACCAAATAAATATTTCTTCTATCTTCACAGGAACTCTCCAGGGTCCTTTCTTTATTGTTGTGATTTTGCTTCTGGAGCTGTGGAGCTCGTAAAGGTATGCTGCTCCCAGGAATCATACCAACTAATGCCTGTGGTATTACCCTAGAACAATAAAAGTTGTTTTGATTTTAAGATCACTAGAGGCCTGGTGTAGTGGTTCATGCCTGTAATCCCAACACTTTGGGAGGCTGAGGTGGGCGGATCACCTCAGGTCAGGAGTTCCAGACCGGCCTGGCCAACATGGTGAAACCCTGTCTCTACTAAAAATAAAAAATTAGCTGGGTGTGGTGGTACACTCCTGCAGTCCCAGCTACTCAGGAGGCTGAGGCAGGAGACTCACTTGAACCTGGGAGGCAGAGGTTGCAGGGAGCAGAGATCATGCCACTGCACTCCAGCTTGGGCTACAGAGCGAGACTTCATCTCAGGAAAAAAGATCACTAGAAAGGCCAACAGCATACAAGAAATGACCAGAGAGGGTACTGACCTACAAAATTCAGAATGTATGCCTGCCCATGAATTATTGTTGTCCAAACAGAACTTCTTTAAGTTCAGAAACAGCAACCCAGAGCAGGCCTCTAACTATGCTACCTACTAACTCAGAAACCCTACCCTCCTCCACTTTTAAAGTTAAAGAAGGATTGTGGATATTTGTTATCAAGGCCAAGGGCTAGCCTTAATATTTTTAGGGCAGCTTGAATAAGCTAACAATACTGAATTGGAAAAAAGTGTTCAGATTGACAGAGGAAAGGCTTTTGGGAGAAAAGGTTAAAATTTTGACCTTTTTATTAAAAAAAAAAAACCCGGAAGTCTACTAACTCCTCTTTTTGCTTTCTGTTCCTTTATCATGACAGTCACACTCGTCCTACAGAGCAGCCCAGTGTTTTGCCTTTGTTCATGATGTATGCGATGATGGCTTACCTTACCCTTTTCCAGATGGGATCCTGGATGTCATTCTCCTTGTCTTTGTGCTCTCTTCTATTCATCCTGACAGGTAAATGAAGATGAAAGGGCAAAGCAGATGTGTAAAGCTCCTTTATCAGTAGTGGTTTTCAGAACTATCAAAGCAAAAATGACAATTTTTGAATTTATTATTTAGTGAACGACATTATGTATAATATGTAGCGTTTTAAAGGCAGTTTTTCCTTTCTTCGTAATTTTAGAAAGAAACTGGTCAGACTACTTTGTTAATGAGCTTTCTGTCACTGTCAGAATGAAGTGAGCATATTCTGGCAAGACACATACCTATTAAAAGTGACAGTGCTTCAAGGAAATTACAAATTCAGAACAACCTAACAGACTCCCAAGAGGGAAATTCTACTTGGTGATCAGAAACAAACATCTTTAGTGTAGTGTCTTCCTGAATGTTCATGAAGAGGTGGGCTTGGGATCTGTTTGGCTTCACAAAGGCCTGTTGATGCGCTTTAAAAATTTTGTTTTAAAGAAGCACACTAGGGAATTAGGAGTTACTAAGATTTGCCAGATTATCCTTGGATCTTTATGATCTAAGGTTAGCCTGATGCCATCATTTAAATATTTATGACTTAAATTTTCATACAGTGTTTTAAAATTATAAATATAACTTTTCTCCAGAGAGAAAACATAAAGAGTTATTACTAGCAATTAAAATGATTACCCTTCTTAAAATCTTGCCACCTTCTATGTATGAAAGCACATATATGGTAAGTATCAGGTCTGTGCCTTCACAAGGTTCCTTAAAATTGGTTTCTCACGGTTTCCTGGTAGGAGATACAGACTTGTCTGTCGTCAACCACTTTTTGTTTGATAAGTGTGACCCTTTTCCATAGAAACTGAGTTACTATGTGCTTCTTTCTTTTCAGTTAAAAGGCAGCTAGGACCCTTTACAATTCTTTTACTTCCCATTCAGAAATGAGTACTTTGATTACTTGTAGAAGAACAAATTCCATTTCCAAATAAATGTGAAAGAAAGATACATTAGCACCTAGTGAAATATGTCAGGTTTCATGAAGCTACTGTTTCCTCCCAGTTTCTAGAACCTATTTCTTTCTGCTAATCTGTTTAGACTGTAGACATTGTTCAGGTACTAATAGAAAGATGTCATCTATGTGTTTTGTTTCCTTATATGAACAGTTAAAAGGATAGAGTAGGTGGATAGAGAACAAGATTTCCTATTTGACACCCATAACAAGAAACATTTAAATTCTAAATATGACCATAGAAAGACTATTTGAAATTAGTTCAGATAATGTATTTTCTCATGATTTGAATTGAATGTTAAAGAGAAGAGAAAGGTTGGGTGCGGTGGCTCACTCCTATAATCCCAGCACTTTGGGAGACCGAGGAGGGTGAATCACCTGAGGTCAGGAGTTCGAGACCAACCTGGCCAACATGGTGAAACCTCGTCTCTACTAAAAAATATAAAAAATGGCTGGGCGAGATGGCTCACACCTGTAATCCCAGTACTTTGGGAGGCTGAGGCAGGCGGATCACCTGAGGTCAGGAGTTTGAGACCAGCTGTAGCTAACATGGTGAAACCCCATTTCTACTAAAAAATACAAAAAATTAGCCGGGCGTGGTGGTGTGCACCTGTAATCCCAGCTACTTGGGAGGCTGAGGCAGGAGAATCGCTTGAACCCAGGAGGCAGAGGTTGCAGTGAGCCAATACCACACCATTGCAGCCCAGTCTGGGCAACAAGAGCGAAACTCGGCCTTGAAAAAAAGAGAGAGAGAGAGAAGAAAAAGCAAATACCTTGGGAAGATCACTTCTATAATACAGTATTTCATTCTATTTATTATAAAATTAATTCAGATGTATCATGTCAGTGGCCACTGGCTAACCTACATAGAAATAATCTAGAAATAAGGTGAATGAATAGAAAGGGGGAGATATTAACTTTTTTTAAAAGGCAAGGCAGGCCAGGCGTGGTAGCTCACACCTATAATCGCAACACACTTTGGGAGGCCAAGGCAGGAGGATCGCTTGAGGCCAGGAGTTCAAGATCAGCTTCGCCAACATGGTGAAACCCCATCGCTACTAAAAATACAAAAATTAGCTGGATGTGGTGGCATACGCCTGTGATCCCAGCTACTGGGAGGCTGAGGCAAGAGAGTAGTTTGAACCCAGGAGGTAGAGGTTGCAGTGTGCCAAGATTGTGCCACTGAACTCCAGCATGGGCAACAAAGTGAGACCTTGTCTCAAAAATATAAAAGGCTGGATGCTGTGGCTCACGCCTATAATCCCAACACTTTGGAAGGCAAAGGCTGGTGGATCACAGTTCAAGACAAGCCTGGCCAACATGGTGAAACCCTGTCTCTAGCAAAAATACAAAATTAGCCAGGTGTGGTGGCACATGCCTGTAGTCCCAGCTACTTGGGAGGCTAAGACAGAAGAATCGCTTGAACTTGGGAGGTGGAGGCTGCAGTGAGCCGAGATTGTGCCACTGCATTCCAGCCTGGGCAAGACAGAGCGAGACTCTGTTTCAACTAAATGAATAATAAAAATACAAAAATTATTCAGGCAAGGTAGTGCATGCCTGTAATCCCAGCTACTTGGGAGGCTGAGGCAGGAGAATGGCTTGAACCTGGAAGACACAGGTTGCAGTGAGCCAAGATCACGCTACTATACTCCAGCTTGGGCGAGAGAGTAAGACCTTGTCTCAAAAAAAAAAGAAAAAAATAAAGGCAAGGCAATCTCTATAGGATCTCTTAGGACTATAGTAGTAGATTCAACCCCAGAAAAGTTCTAGAGTGTAGCATCTTGGTAGCCTGAAAAATTCAGGCACAAGCTGGAGGGCCCAGCTTAAGTGAGAATAAATTGTAGGTGGCTACAAAAGAAGAGCAAGTTGTCCTCTTGTCACTGAAATGAAAGTACAAAATATTACAGAACCAAGCATAAAGGAGGCAGTCAGTACATTTTTTATCTCTTCTTTTCCTTCTCTTCTCCTTCTATCCAGAGATAAGTGAAGACAGCAGAGTTGCCTCAAGTAGGATGAAGAAAGAAAAGGGACTTCATACCATTCCTGTCTTGTCCGCCTCACCCCAGCCCACTCCCCACCTGCAGTTCTCAGGAACTGGCTCAGGAACTGCACTATGAACCAGGATGAAATGATCAAGAAAGTAGCTCCCGCTCCTTGCCTCTATTTTCAACCCCAGACATTAAAGGATAGTTGGGAGGAAAGGATTTGCAGAAGGAGGTGGCTACATTTTAAAGTGTTTGTTTTTTTTTTCTGCATTTTACTTTCATGCTTGTTTGACTAATAATTACAGAAATATTTTGCTCTGTACATAAAACAGTTATCCCAAAAGTGAATATTTTAAAGTTTAGATACGATTTTCTTTCATTGGCAAAGCCTACGATATAAGCACAGTGTGAAAATAACCTGCCATAGAATAAACAAACAATAATTTTCTTTTTTTCTTTTATGTCCTTATGTTCTAGTTTTTTTTAAAGGGCTTTTCACCTAATCATGCCACCTCCTTCTGTCCTACTTGTTTTATAGCTGCTTTCATTTTCTCAGTATCTACTTCCTTCATAACGTGACATAATCTGGCTTTTACCTCACTCTTCCACTGAACAATGTTTTAATTGGAAGGAATTTACAGATTATCTGATCTAAACTTTTCATTGTTTTCAAATAAGAAAACCTCAGCAGCTTTAAGTAGCTTAAACGAAGCAGAGACAACAAGGACTTAGCACAGAAGCTGCCATTTACCATTCTCTGCCCATTGCAGACATTGATAATCGATTTTGTACTCTGTAACTCCCAATGAGCTTTATGAGTCCTTCTCAGAGCTCTGTAGGCAGCCAATGCTGTCACTCAGCATTAATATGAGATCTGAAATCTGTGCCATCCCTGGCCCATAATCACACATAAGGCCATGAACATTTAGCCAAAAACAGGAAATCAGGAACAGCTATAAGGGGTTATATTTGACTGGAAGCCAGATAAGTAGAATAAACAGTAAAGGAGAAAAGCAAAGGCTCCCCCGCTGTTGAGCTAGGACTTGGAATGCAAATAAAATTTAAATAGAGAGTAAGGAGGAGAGAATTCTTTGAGGGGAAACCATGTGAGCAAAGGCAGAGGCTGCTCAAAGCCAAGCATGACAGTTTGGCTAGGGGAGCTGCTTCAGATTGGAAAGCTGTTGGAAAGATTAATTGGGGTCATTAGTAAGAGATCTTAAGAGCTCAACTAAGAAATTAAAATATTATCCTATGGATTAAAATCATGGAAGTTTTTAAGCAAGGAGATGATTTGATAAAATTATCATTTTAAGCAGAATTATTCATTGATAATATGCAGGAAGGATTGACAGGGAGAATAATATAGCATGTTAGGAAGTAGGTTTGTTTCCAGGCCTAAGGAGATAGGGGTTGGTACTAAGGGAGTACCAATGGGAAACAAAAAAGACAGGAAATATCAACGATGTCATTAAAAATAAAAATTAAAAAAAAAAAGAGGACATAGAATTTTATGGCCACATGGAGAGGATAGGAGAAAAATAATTTCTCTTTCATGAGGTGAATGATGGTACCTCTGAACTAAATAAAGTCAAAAGGAGAACGAGCTCGTTTTGGTGGAAGATATTCCCTCTCTAGATACGTAGGGCCAGGCGCGGCGGCTCACACCTGTAATCCCGGCACTTTGGGAGGCCGAGGTATGTGGATTATGAGGTCAAGAGTTCAAGACCAGCCTGACCAACAACCCCATCTCTATTAAAAATACAAAAATTAGCTGGGTGTGGTGGCACACACCTGTAATGTCAGCTACTCAGGAGGCTGAGGCAGGAGAATCACTTGAACCCAGGAGGCAGAGGTTGCAATGAGTCAAGATAATACCATTGCACTCCAGCCTGGGTGACAGAGCGAAACTCTGTCTCAAAAAAAAAAATCTCCACTGCCCTTATGTGTTTAAATTAAAAATATATATATATGTACAACTTGAGATGCTTTGGCATATTTTTTTTCTTGCAAGGAAAATGAAGCACACTCAGTTTTTGTCTATCTCAGAACTACCTTAATTTGCTGTAAGTACCAGGAAACGTCTGTGGTTTTGAAGTTTAGCTTTGACATCATATGTCAAGCTCTGTGAAGTTACCACTCTGGTCATTTGGGTGATTTCTTGATAATCTAGGACTTTTGAATCTAGTCATCTAACAAGTTGGTATTCTTTTCTCCTTCTTTACAAAATACTTGCGTTTTGTTACCCTTACGTTTATGGTTTAGATTTCTTTGGCCTTATTAAGCTTTTCTTATTTTGTTTTCAACAAAGTTAAATCCAGCATGTAAAACAAGATTTCCACAAACTGGGTATCTTTTTAATACTTTGTTTTCAAAGGATGCAGGATGTTGTAAACCGAGCTCTCCAACTTACTGAAACCTGGGGAATGCTGTTATTTCGAGACTATGGAAGATATGATAAGACTCAGCTTCGTTTTAAAAAGGGTAATAGTATATCAGTTTGAGATCATTTTTAAGTGTTCTAAAGAATGCCTTGTTTATATTTCACATCAAAGTATTTAGTTGTTTTCTTTTTAAAGGAATGCCTTTAAAAGTTTCTCTTTCCCAACTTTTTTCAGGACATTGTTTATCTGAAAATTTTTATGTTCGAGGAGATGGTACCAGAGCATATTTCTTTACAAAAGGTATGCTAATCTACAAGAGGAAATAATTGCTCAAAATTGTTCTCGTTGGTTATTATTTCATTGGTTATGGCTCAAAACCTATAAAACTGAGGCGTCAGTCATTGATTAAGCATTGGATGTCTTCATACTTCGATGCTTATAACTTATATCTACATATAAGCATTTTTAATCTTTTTCCAGTTAAAACTGCTTTAAAAGCTGGGCACGGTGGCTCACGCCTGTAATCCCAGCACTTTGGGAGGCTGAGGTGGGCGGATCCCCTGAGGTGGGAGTTCCAGACCAACCTGACCAACATGGAGAAACCCCGTCTCTACTAAAAATACAAAATTAGCTGGGTGTGGTGGCGTGTGCCTATAATCCCAGATACCCGGGAGGCTGAGGCAGGAGAATTGCTTGAACCCAGGAGGCAGAGGTTGTGGTGAGCCGAGATCGTGCCATTGCACTCCAGCCTGGACAACAAGAGCAAGACTCAGTTTAAAAAAAAAAAAAATGCTTTAAAGAGTCTCTTGTTTTATCCTTATACCCAAAGGAAGGTGAAGCCTATTCCATTTTGGAGATATTGTTAGCCCAGATATGAAAAAAACTGATGATAGGCCACAGCTAAAGGAGGAAATTTGATAAGTTTGTAGAAAATACTTACCTTGGGCCGTCACAGGGGTGCTCACCTGTAATCCCAGCACTTTGGGAGGTCAAGGTGAGAAGATTGCTTGAAGCCAGGAATTTGAGACGAGCCTAGGTAACAAAACGAGACCCTGTCTCTACAAAACAAGTTTTTTAAATTAGCTGGGCTGGTGGTGCACACCTGTAGTCCCAGCTACTTGGAAGGCTAAGGTGTGAGGATCACTTTAGCCGGGGAGGTTGAGGCTACAGTGAGCTATGATTGTATCACTGTGCTCCAGCCTGGACAGCAGAATGAGACCTTGTCTCTAAAAAACCAATACATTTTCAAAATAGAAAGAAAGAAGGAAAATTGGCCCGGTACAGTGGCTCACGCCTATAATCCCAGCATTTTGGGAGGCTGAGGCAGGCGGTTCACCTGAGGTCAGGAGTTCGAGACCAGTCTGGCCAACATGGCATAACCCTGTCTCTATTAAAAATATAAAAATTAGCTGAGTATGGTAGCAGGCACCTGTAATCCCAGCTACTTGGGAGGCTGAGGCAAGAGAATCACTTGAACCTGGGAGGCAGAGGTTGCAGTGAGCCAAGATTGCACCATTGCACTCTAGCCTGGGCAACTGAGCGAGACTTGAAAAAAAAAAAAAAAAAGAAGGAAAATTACTTATCTCTAGCCAATCTCTCTTTTTTGTTTTTTGAGACAGAGTCTCACTCTGTCACCCAGGCTAGAGTGCAGTGGCGTAATCTTGGCTCACTGCAATCTCTGCCTCTCCAGTTCAAATGATTCTCCCACCTCAGCCTCCCAAGTAGTTGGGATTACAGGCGCCTACCACCATGCCTAGCTAATTTTTCTATTTTTATTAGAGATGGAGTTTCACCATGTTGGCCAGGCTGGTCTGGAACTCCTGACCTCAGGTGATTTTCCTTCTTCAGCCTCCCAAAGTGCTGGAATTAAAGGTAGGAGCTACTGTGCCCAACCAATTTCTCATTTTTTAAAAAAGCATTTCTAACAGTACCAAATGAATGCTGCATTCAAGGATTTCCCCAAATTTATGTGAGTACTTTTATAATCTGCCATTTTGAGTTTCTGTAAACCAACAAAAACTCAGAAAGGGAGCACCTTTCAAAATATTGAAAGCTGCAACCAATAGTTCTATATATCTGTTGATGTCTGCTGTGTTAGTCTGTAAACAGGTGTATTTTTATATGCATGATGTATTTTTGTGAAGTAGAAGAAACTTGCTTGGTTTCACAGGTTTGCTTCACCAAATTGTTCTAGAGAGTGTTTCTTATATAAGTGAAACTTAGATGGTCAGTTATTCCAACAATGTTCCATTCCTGACGCCAACCCCTGCCATCCCTAGTCACATGTCATATATTTGATTGCCATTTTTGTCTCACAGGGGAAGTCCACAGTATGTTCTGCAAGGCCAGTTTAGATGAAAAGCAAAATCTGGTTGATCGTCGCTTACAAGTTAATAGGAAAAAACAAGTGAAAATACATCGAGTGTGGGTTCAAGGCAAATTCCAGAAACCATTACACCAGACTCAGAATAGCTCCAATATGGTATCTACACTCCTTTCTCAAGACTGAACTTTGTAACATGTTAAGGTACAAAGCCAGAGGACTGTGCTATTCAAGGACTACTGTAAGTCTTTCGTGTCCCAAAAGACAATGAGAAAAAAAGAAGAGAATTTGTATTTCCTGCTGTTTTGTCATAGGTGAGTTCCTTTGTGCATTTCAAGCACATGTAAGTAGTTCGGCAGAATGTGCCTTTTTCTGTGTTTTGAACACTTGATATGTCCAAGCTTGTTTGAATTTATTACATCTAACCATTGTATTTGTTCCTTGAATTTTATAAACATTCACTTAAATTAGTATTATGTCAGATAATTTTGAGAAAACACAACTTGACATTTTTTGCAAGTAAAAAAATCATTGACTTTGTTTAGCCTTAGTAAATCAGTTCCCAAACACAAGTCAAACTCTTCCCATTGTCATCTGATTGCAAAGAGAAAGCACACCTTATTTCCAGGGGAAGCTACAACAAGCTCAAGGTCAGAGTGTATTATTTTTTGTTTTGTTGTCTATTTTCTCCCAATTTTTTTCTTAAATTCAGAGGCTGATATCTGAAATAGAATTTTAGTTCTTCTTTCTTTTCCTAAAATTGAGGAAGTATAGCCCATGTTAACATTATTTTCAGGCTATTCTTAGATATACAAGTTGTTAGGCCAGGTGCGGTAGCATGTAATCCCAGCACTTCGTGAGGCTGAGGCAGGCAGATTGCTTAAGCTCAGGAGTTCGAGACCAGCCTGAACAACATAGCAAAACCCTGTCTCTACCAAAACTACAAAAATTAGCCAGGCATGGTGGCACACACCTGTGGTCCCAGCTACTTGGGAGGCTGAGGTGGGAGGATTGCTTGAGCCTGGGAGGCGGAGGTTTCTGTGAGCTGAGATCACACCACTGCACTCCAAACTGGGTGACAGGGTGAAACCTATCTCACACACACACAAAAAAAATGTATAAACTGACAAGCTGTTGTGTCAGGGGCTTTTGAACCAGAGCAACTTCATCTTAAATAAAGACTGTAAAATGAGGCTGAGACCTACTGGGCAGCATTCCCAGGAGGTTAAGGCATTCTTAGTCACAGGATGAGACAGGAGGTCAGTACAAGATACAGGTCATACAGACCTTGCTGATAAAACAGGTTACAGTGAAGAAACCAGCCAAATTCCATCAAAACCAACATGGCAGTGAGAGTGACCCTCTGGTCATCCCCCACTGCTACACTCCCACCAGTGCCATGACAGTTTACAAATGCATGGCAACATCAGGAGTTACCCTATATGGTGTACAAAGGGGAGGCATGAATAATCAACCCCTTGTTTAGCATATAATCAAGAAATAACCATAAACATGGGCAACCAACAGCCCCTGGGGCTGCTCTGCCTATGGAGTAGCCGTTCTTTATTCCTTTACATTCTTAATAAACTTGTTTTCACTTTACTGTATGGACTCAATTCTTTCTTGCCCAAGATCCAAGAATCTTCTCTTGGGGTCTGGATCCAGACCCTTTCTGGTATCAGTTGTAAGCTCTGTTTAAGACAACTGTCATACCCAAGAAAATTATTAAATTGTAGCAGTTAAAAATTTATTTGCCCCCTTGCTTCAAAAAGGACATAAGTTGGCTAGCAAATCACATTTTGTAGAAATGAAGTTTTTTAGATTGGTCTGTTTTAGATTAGTCTGCATTACGTAATATTTATTGACTACTTACATATGAGTGCTGAATTCTATGGAATAATAAAAACAACAAAGACCCAACCTTGTTTATGCTCTTCAGGGAGCATAAATAGCATCCAGCTGGCAAAATAAAATGTGCATATCCCAAACCTGTAAATCATGATCTAAGACAATATACAATCAAATACTCAAATAGGGAACTTAACAGCTAGTAGACTTTGATTATGAACTACAGAAACCTAGAAGAAATGAATACTCTCTCGAAAGGACCATCATTGGACTAATTCAGTTCAAACTGTTTTTCCTTTCTGAGTTCACTTAAAATGCAATTTTCTGGAAGAATGTCATTGGTCCAGCTTTAGTTATTGGTTCAACTCTTTTTTTTATTTTTTACTTTTGAGACAGAGTCTCGCTCTGTCACCCAGGCTGGAGTGCAATGGCACACTCTTGGCTCACCGCATCCTCCACCTCCCGGGTTCAAGCAATTCTCCTGCCTCAGCCTCCCAAGTAGCTGGGATTACAGGTGCATGCCACCACGCCCAGCTAATTTTTGTATTTTTAAGTAGAGACCGGGTTTCACCATGTTGGTCAGGCTGGTCTCGAACCCCTGACCTCATGATCCACCTGCCTCAGCCTCCCAAAGTGCTGGGATTATAGGCGTGAGCCACTGTGCCCAGTTTATTGGTTCATCTCTTAACAGGCTGGGACAGGGCAGCTTAATTGATGATGACACCAGAATGGGCAACATTGTGAAACCTTGTCTATACTAAAAATGCAAAAATTAGTCAAGCATGGTGGCATGCACCTGTGGTCTCAGCTACTCAGGAGGCTGAGGTGGAAAGATTGCTTGAGCCTGGGAGGCAGAGGTTGCAGTAAGCTGAGATTGCACCACTGCACTGCAGCTTGGAGTAGAAGAAAATGTCACTTCCTGGAATGGGAGAAAGTTCTTCAAAGGAAAATCAAGACACTGCTATCAAAAAAACCAGGGGAGAATGCTGTCCAGTCACACCCAACATGTCATATAGCAGTGGTAGCAGCAGTAATAGTTCTACAAAGAGAGAGAGAGATGAGCTCTGAAAAAGAATGGAAAAGAATCCGGTTTCTTGGGGGAGGTAGGTCTCAGGCTAGTTTTTGAATGTACATTCTCAGCAGATGGTGAGAAGACAAGTCTGGTATGGGACATTAATCATGAGGAATAGGGAGAAAAGACGGGGAAGGGGTCAGCTTGTAAATAGCCTAGAATAACAGGTATATCAACTTCTAGTCTCTGAACTGGAGCCATCTGAGATTATTTTGTTTCTGTTTTATCCTAGACATGGTGTCTTATAAATGAATTGAGAGAGATTGAGGAGTTGTCTATGGAATGGAATGGAGTGAGGTCAGAGATCAGTGGCAAGGATGACCACATAAAGGTTTTTGCACAAACTTGCCTTAATGGCAAGTCCTCAGAAGTACAATTATCAAGTTTTCTGTTTAAACATGCATAAGTCAGTAAAGGTAAACGTTAAAATTTGCCCAAGACACTTAACTCAGTTGTATTTCGTAATTAAAGTGTACATTAAAAAGCCAAACTAGTAATGAAAGTATTACCATACAACAGAGGCAGTTTAGATAAGTTAATGTTGCTATGGGAACCCCAGCAGATCTCCTTGTGTCTCCATTTAAAAATCATGGCCCAAGGTGGTTTTAAAAACAACAGAAGGTAAAATTATTCTCACATTCTCACACATGTAAATTGTACTGTCTCTCTCAGTTCTAAATAGCGGATTCAAGCCAGCCTCTTGACTGGCACAGTAAAATTCGGCTTCGTGTCTTATTCTATAATGTATTACAGCATGTGAGTTAACCTTTAGAAGCTTCAAAAATACATCAACCAAATTTGGACTGTGAGACACAAACTGGTCTCTTTTGGGCTCTGTCCAGCATAGCCCTCCTATTCCACATGGCTGCGCAGCAGGGCCATTTCCACCAGTGTCTTCTACTTGCCTGGTCAGTCTTTCTCTCTCTTAACCTCCCTACAGCAACTTCCTTCTCAGGGTTTGCTGCTAGACAGAAATGTCGATTTTGGCAGAGAAAGAAAAGAGAAAACCCTATTTGGAATTTTGTCTATAGATGTTAAGAAATAATGAAGTGTTGCAAATGTAACTGCTTGGGTATTAGTTTAAAATATTTGATAACTGCATGAAATTCTGATTTACCCCTCAAATCCATAAAGCTAGGACCAGTTGGTTAGGCAGAGTTTGGTATTTAAAAATTCATCTTCTGAGAGAGCTGAATTTCAAAAGGACCATTTTCTTTCCAGCAGTAAAAGGTATATTCTTTCATCTTCTTACAATATAGAAACAATGGAATATATTGTTTAAATGCATCCTTCATTTTTTTCTCTATTTCTAAAAATTCACTTTTGAGCATTGTCCAAATGTAAAAATTCTCACACATGAGGAACTGCTTCCAAAGGTTCTGAGAAAGTCAAGACAATGGTGTCTGTTATTAAAAGTTTTGCATTCGGTATGACACATTTGCCTGTATTGAAACACCCATTTAACATTGACTTCTGAGAACTTATTTGCTTTGCCAGTCTCAGTTCCATATGCTTTGTCTCCAAGTTGTGAACATGTTCCAGTTTCTACCGGTATGTGATTCTGTGTCGTTGCTGTACTCTAGTTTGCACGTGAAAATTCACCCATATGCATCTTGCTGCCCTCTTGGAGGAAAAACTTAAAGCCATCAGAACCATCTGGATTGTTAAACCCCAACACTTCCAACTCATCAAAGTCCTGAAGCCTGAATAGATCACACATTGTTACTTATAATTGGTTTTGATGTTTGTTATGCTCCTCACAAGTGCAGATAACTTCACATTTGCATCGCTAATAGACCTCTTTCAAAGCCTCTGCTCCTCCTGCTTCCTGCCTCTATTAGTCATCAGGAGACTTTGTGTTGGCGTGAGTATTTTCCCCCGCTTGTGAAAGTGCATTGTCAATTCTAGAGCATTGAATATATGTGAGGTATTGCTATTAATAATAGCATTTGCAGTCTGCAAGACAGTACACACAGTATTACAGCAACAGAGACTTTTTCACAGGTTTTATGAGACATTGTAAGAAAGACAGTATCTTTCATTGGAAAAAGTGTTGCCTCAGAGTCAAACAGGAAGCATGGATCCTAGCTCCTATTGAACTGCTTACTACTCTTAATTTAGCTCTGAATGCTAGATTTCGTGCATACTGTACACATTATTTAATCCTCAAATGCCTACGAATTCATTTTTATGATAACCATTTACAGAAGAGATGTTGGTTAACTTGCTCAGGATATCACATCTAGTAAGTGGCAGAGTCACAACGAAGACCCAGAACTGTCTGATTCCAAAACCTCTACTCCACTCGCTGCACTTTTAACGGATGGGCCCAAATGCTGCTGGGAAAGGCAGCAGGGAAGAAATGGAGCTTCTGAATCAGAAAACGATAGCAGTGGAGAGGAGTTTGTTTCGGACGACCTTCAAGGTTATGGCTCATTCTAGATCCAATCATTCTAGCAAATAAGTAGGTTACACTTGTCCACAATTACAAATTGGAAAGGAAGAGAAGGAAAGGAACTGAGAGGAATGACAAAGCAAAAAGCTTTCAATCAGTTCTTTTCAGCATTTTGCCTCTGCCTCGTTCTGCGCTCGCCCCACCCCCTCAGGCTTCAGCCTTCCACTTGGCATCCCTCCTCGCAGAGCACTCTCACTTGCATACTCAAAGAAAAAAATCATTCTGTACTGCAAGGGGAAAAAAGAAACCCTTAAAATGTCTTCAAAAGGATTCAGCTCTAGGGTAATGTAAAATATGTGAAATCAGGAGGTGTCAGTAATAAAATATGAGTGAAAATATCATTATTTAAAACGTATGTACATTAATGCCACATTAATACCAATTCAAGCATGAAATGTTGAGCATTTCTTGGAATACGGTTTCTTGGAATATGGTTTGGGATTTGAGAAGCACAAAGGTCCCGCAAGATGGCTTTGGTGTAGTTATAAATATAAATAGAAATAAAATAACAGTTGCATCTTCATTTATAATGAATCTATATTGTGGCCTCAAAGCTACAGAGAAAAGTGGATGCCAAAATCTGTCTTTCATTTACATATGTCTTAAATGACAGGGAAGAGGTGTTGAAGATAAAATTACTTTTTCCTATGAGTATGAATCAGCAACATGCAGTAACAAGCAAGTAATAATAGTTCTGCGGTGTGAGTGCCTACAGAGAGTAAGAAAAATAGCATCAGATTGAAAAAGCAAGTGCACCTGCAGGAGGAGCCCAGGAGGCTGCAGAGCACAGCTCCCTTGAGCACCGTCTCAAAGTGTCTCAGAGCACAGTGACCCTAATTCTGGCAAGGCAGGTCTGGCATAAAATGGATGCAGCACACTGAAACCTCCAGATGGTCAGACAGCCCACCCTCAGCTGCCCCTGGATCTCAGCAGATGCAAGCTACTAGGCACCTCCACTTGGCCTAGAGTTTAAAACAACAGCTCCTGATTCTACAGTGTCTGTGGTTTCACAACCACTTAACCTTAAGTAAGGAACAGCCAGAGGCAGCTGAATGAATAAATACATGTTAACGTTACATAAAGAGGAAAAAAATCATTACTTGAGGAACACATGGACTTCAAATAGTGCCCAGGTAGCTGTGTCCTTGGCATCCCAGTGATCTGGGGCTTTAATCTTTCTTTGATTTTCTCCAGCAGGTAGCTACTAAGTAGATCCAGGCCCCAGGGCTGGAAATGCTTCTCTCTATCAGATGTTACCTATCAAATAAAATGAGCCTTTGATTGCCTCCTTAAAAAGCCCCAAGCAGGCTGGGCATGGTGGCTCACACCTGTAACCCAAGCACTTTGCAGGCCAAGGTGGGTGGATTGCCTGAGGTCAGGAGTTCAAGACCAGCCTGACCAACATGGTGAAACCCCGTTTTGTTTTTTTTTAAATAAAAAAGCCCCAGGCATCATCTTTCCTAGTTGGGCTGATGAAGGTTTGGTTCAGGAAAATGGAATTTTGTTATGCTTATGAAAAATTATTTGGCCAAATGTTTTCTATCCATTGCTCCTAGTTCATTGCAGAAAACACAGAAATTAATTTTTCCTTATTTAATATTTATATATCAAGTATTGGTTGTTTCAAAAAACATTGGAGAAGGACGGCCACCCTTTGGGCTTTTAAGACTTTTTTCACAGGGAACAAGCACTAAACCTGTGTGACTTCCTAAAATTAGCAATGAGCCGGCTGCTGAGTCCATGGCATTAGTGTTTTTTTTTTTTTAATGCTGTGTACTTAGAACAAGCAACACTATGTAATTGCTGCCTCATTTCTCTTACCTTCTGCCTCCTGAGAGCAACTTGTGTTCCTCCTAAGGCCGTCCGGCTGAACAGAATGCTTGGTGTAAAGAATTCGATCGCTCTCCTTAGGTCTTTAGTTGTGCTCTGTTCCCCTCAGGTGAGCAGAGATGCAGCCCCCCTAAGCAGTGTTTGGCACTCCCACTGAAAATTGCCTGAAAGAGAATGGCTGAAATTGCCAGCATCACATGCTGCATCGAAACAAGAAAGAAATTACTGCCTCCAAGGATAATTGCTTTTCTCATTGCTCATACTTTTTCTTTCACAGTCCTCATTTATTTTAATATTTATATTTTTACTTTGACTTTCTAGAAGATATTTTTAAAGTTTCTTTTTAATCCAAATGAAAGATGAAATTCAGGATCCCAAAAAGCATGGAAAACCTATCCTTTTCATGAATATATTCTTAATCCACCAGTCTCTTGGAGTGTCTCTTCATTTGCATCTTTGTTTCCTAATAGAACACCTGGGCTCTGGAGATTAGTGGGACAAAGCTTCATTATAACCTTCTTTGTTTTACTCCCATTTCCCATGGTTTCTCTCCCTACATCACTCTCCAGGTGCTTCTTTCTCTTGCCAAATAGTGCAAGGAAATACTTTTGCAGATCTTTTGTTTACTTTAGGAAAAAACGTGGATCCAGTCTTTCCCATTCGGGACTGCTGCTCATTTCCTGACTGGCGTTTAAAGTTTGGCTCAATAGCAACTTGGGGACTTGTTTTCTACCCGCAGTGAAAAGAGCTGGGTGCCCAGCAGCCCCATGCTGTCATGAGAATTAAGTTCTGCTCATTCCCTGGATAAGCAAGCTGACGTTGTCCTCATAGATTTTTTTCCCCATTTCTCAAAGCTTTAATGCATACTCATTCAGCTTTAACTTTTAAAAAGACATTTTAATAGTGTTGTTTTTCCTCCAAGCTCATGCGGAAGCTGATCATGTGCGGGAGGAAGCTCTTAGAGAATAAAGAATTACCTCTTCACTGTTTTTCACCTACTGCCTCACACGCAACACAACATGTCCAGGGCTTACCCCTACTCCAATTTCATTGGCAATTACCTGGCCTGGTGTAGGAGGAACTGTGACACCAAAGGAATTTGACTTGGGTTACCTCACTTTCTAGGTTCCCAAGATTACCAAGTTAAGGAAGCTTTGGTTATTACATAGTTGAACATTTTCTTATTTCATGTAAGTTTTGTAAAATCTTCTGTGATTTCTTCTCCTCTTGGCACATTTACATTAAATTTTATTCTAGTTATGTAACTATATAGTATAATTATGTTTATATATGGATATAAATTGCTCGGTTCATCCTACTTTGGGGAATTTATTCATAGTTTGCTATGAGGTCAGTAACTTTCCAAAGAGACAGGCTTTCTAAACTTGAAGTCTATACTTTTATATATTAATGCATTTTTTTTTTACATTAGAAGATGGTAAAAAAAAAGAAAAACAAAAAAAGAAGATGGTTAAGCTAAGACAGTTGAATGATAGGTAGAGTGAAAGTAGAAAGCACTGACTGACAAATCAAAGATCTTAAGTACATCTGGGATAAGTGTTGTCTTTCTTAGGGACTTAATCTGTAATACAAAATGTCAAATCAAATACCATATTTGGCCGGCCGTGGTGGCTCACACCTGTAATCCCAGGACTTTGGGAGGCCGAGGTGGGTGGATCACCTGAGGTCAGGAGTTCGAGACCAGCCTGATGGGGTGAAACCCTGTCTCTAATAAAAAATACAAAAAATTAGCTGGGCATGGTGGCATGCACCTGTAATCCCAGCTATTCAGGAGGCTGAGGCAGAAGAATTGCTTGAACCCAGGAGGCAGAGGTTGCAGTGAGGCCGAGGTTGCACCACTACACTCCAGCCTGGACAACAAAAGTAAAACTCTGTCTCAAAACAAAACAAAACAAAACAAAAACAAATACCATATTCATGGTTACAGACAAAGACTAAGCTATTGGCATAGACAAGATCCAATTGAGGAAGCACACTGTGTCACTGTGGTGATGAGGAATCCAGGGTTGGTCATTCCTCTAAAGCGCAGTCAGGAACAGTCACCTGCAGGGAAGACTACCAGCAGAAGCAAGCAGCACTCTGGCCTTACAGAAAGTGGACAGTGTTCACAGCGGATTAGCCAAATACTGCTTCAGTGACCCAAGAAAAACACACGATCACAGAAGATTGTAGCAAGAGTGACATATGACTGAATCTCAGAAAACCAGACTGTAGGCTTAACTGTCCCCTGCCTAAGCTCAGAGAAAGAACCCAAGAAAGAGCGCTAGCTGAACTTTGGAAACAGGAAAGCTAGAGGCCATGAGCTTTTTTCCTGCTTACCTAAAACACCATTTCAGGTGTTTGTAGCACAGAAATGGCTACTAAAAGCATTGGGGTGCAGAAAACAATGCCTCAAAGGATGGTGCTTCAACATGCTGAACACACTGAACTAAAGGAAATTAAAAGGCCATCTAAGCTGCCTCAGAACCAAGGACTCGACTGGACACAGTGGCTCACGCCTGTAATTCCAGCATTTAGGGAGGCTAAGGCAGGCGGATCATCTGAGGTCGGGAGTTCGAGACCAGTCTAACCAACATGGAGAAAACCCCGTCTCTACTAAAAATACAAAATTAGCTGGGTGTGGTGGCGCACGCCTGTAATCCCAGCTACAGCTACTCAGGAGGCTTAGGCAGGAGAATCGCTTGAATCCGAGAGGCAGAGGTTGCAGTGATGGTGCCATTGCACTCCAGCCTGGGCAACAAGAACAAAACTCCATCTCAAAAAAAAAAAAAAAAAAAAACCAAGGGTTCTTAGTTTCTCTACCTCCACCCCACATCAAGCACAGGGAGGAGTTCTCTGTGGAAGTTTCCTTATCTGACTGAGGAGACTTATTCCAAATGAAATGCCATTGGCCTAAAATCCCCTCCTTAGGAAATCTCATCAAATAACCAGGAAAGATTAACTACTAGAAAAGACTAAAAATCACCTTGCCCAGACAGACTTTTTGTCTGTTTTTTCTGAGGGCAGTTCTGAGAGGTTACCTGGGAGAATTTATCTGCATAATAAGACAACCTTTGTTCACAATGAAGTTCTGCTTCTTGCCTTTTTGAAATTTATTGCTACCTCCCTGAGAGCACAAAAAAACTTTGTCCCAGACTATTATCTGTCCTCTGGTCCCATTTAGTTTTCAAAGAGAATTGTTTACGAACTACTGTTTGCTCTTTGGGTCCACTCAAATTCTCCTAAAAATCATTTACTGCCTGTATTAGTCTGTTCTCAAGCTACTAATAAAGACATACCCAGCCAGGCATGGTGGTTCACTCCTGTAATCCCAGCACTTTGCAAGGCCAAGGCAGGTGGATCATCTGAAGTCAGGAATTTGAGACCTGTCTGACCAACATGGTGAAACCTCAACTCTACTAAAAATACAGAAATTAGCTGAGTATGGTGGTATGTGCCTATAATCCCAGCTACTCAGGAGGCTGAGGCAGGAGAATTGCTTGAACCTGGAAGGCTGAAGTTGCAGTAAGCTGAGGTCACACCACAGCACTCCAGCCTGAGTAACAGAGGGAGACTCTGTCTCAAAATAAAATAAAGACATACCCAAGACTGGGTAATTTATAAAGGAAAGAGGTTTAATTGGCTCACAGTTCCACAGGGCTGAGGAGGCCTCACAGTCATGGCAGAAGGTGAATAAGGAACAAAATCATGTTTTACATGGCACTGGGCAAGAGAAATTGTGCAGGGGAACTCCCATTTATAAAACTATCAGATCTCATGAGACTTATTCACTACCACGAGAAAGTTATAGGGAAAACCACCCCGATGATTCAGTTATCTCCACCTGGCCCACACTTCAAACATGGGGATTATTACAATTCAAGGTGAGATTTGGGGTGGGGACACAGCCAAACCATATCATTCTGCCTCTGTCCCCTCCCAAATCTCGTGTCCTCACATTTCAAAACTAACCATGCCTTCTCAACAGTCCCCCAAAGTCTTAACTCGTTTCAACATTAACTCAAAAGTCCGCAGTCCAAAGTCTCATCTGAAGCAAGGCAAGTCCCTTCTACCTATGAGCCTGTAAAATCAAAAGCAAGTTAGTTCTTTTCTTTTCTTTTTTTTTTTTGAGATGGAGTTTTGCTCTTGTCACCCAGACTGTAGTGCAATGGCATGATCTCCACTCACTGCCTCACTGCAACCTCTGCCTCCCAGGTTCAAGCAATTCTCCTGCCTCAGTCACCCAAATCGCTGGGATTACAAGTACCTGCCATCACACCCAGCTAATTTTTGTATTTTTTTTTTCTTTCTTTTTGGATCAAGACTCGAGTAGAATAATTTTTGTAGTTTTAGTAGAGACAGGGTTTCACCATGTTGGCCAGGCTAGTCTCAAACTCCTGACCTCAGGTGATCCGCCCACCTCAGCCTCCCAAAGTGTTGGGATTACAGGCGTGAGCCACCATGCCTAGCCTCCAAGTTAGTTATTTTCTACAAACAATGGGGGATACAGGCATTGGAAAAATACACCCATTCCAAATGGGAGAAATTGGCCAAAACAAAGGGGCTACAGGCCCCATGTAAGTCCAAAATCCAACAGGGCAGTCAAATCTTAAAGCTGCAAAATGATCTCCTTTGACTCCATGTCTCTCATCCAAGTCATGCTGATGGAAGGGATAGGTTCCCATGGTCTTGAGCAGCTCTTCCCTTGTGGCTTTGCAGGGTACGGCCTCTCTCCCAGCTGCTTTTATGGCTGGCGTTGAGTGTCTGCAGCTTTTCCAGGTGCACGATGCAAGCTGTTGGTAGATCTACCATTCTGGGGTCTGGAGGACGGTGGCCCTCTTCTCACAGCTCACTAGGCCGTGCCCCAGTAGGGACTCTGTGTCGGGGCTCCCACTCCACATTTCCCTTCTGCACTGCCCTAGCAGAGGCTCTCCATGAGGGCTCTGCCCCTGCAGCCTACCTCTGCCTGTGTGTCCATACGTCCTCTGAAATGTAGGCAGAGATTCCCAAACCTCAGTTCTTGGCTTCTGTGCACCTGCAGGCTCAACACCATGTGGATGCTGCAAAGTCTTGGGGTTTGCACCTTCTGAAGCCATGTCTCCAGCTGTACCTTGGCCCCTACTAGCCATGGCTGGGCCAGCTGGGATGCCGAGCACCAAATCCTAAGGCTGCACAGCAGGGGGGCCCTGGACCCATCCCAGGAAACCATTTTTCCCCTCCTAGGCCTCTGGGCCTGTGATGGGAGAAGCTGCTGCAAAGCTCTCTGACATGCCCTGGAGACATTTTTCCCATTGTCTTGGTGACTAACATTTGGCTCCTTATTACTTATGCAAATTTCTGCAGCTGGCTTGATTTCTTCCCAGAAAATGGGGTTTTCTTTTCTATCACATTGTTAGCCTGTAAATTTTCCAAAACTTTTATGCTCTGCTTCCTCTTGAAACTTTGTCACTTAGAAATTTCTTCCGCCTCATACCCTAAACCGTGTCTCTCAAGTTCAAAGTTCCACAGACCTCTAGGGCAGGGGCAAAATGCCACCAGACTTTTTGCATAGCAAGAGTGATCTTTCCTCCAGTTCCCAATATGTTCCTCTTCTCCATCTGAAACCACCTCAGCCTGGACTTTATTATCCATATTATTATCAGCATTTTGATCAAAGCCATTCAACCAGTCTCTAGGAGGTTCCAAACTTTCCCATATTTTCCTGTCTTCTGAGCCCTCCAAACTGTTCCAACCTCTGCCTGTTACCCACTTCCAAAGTTGCTTTCACATTTTTGGGTATCTTTTTTTTTTTTTTAATTTTTTTTTAATTTTTCTTTTTTTTTTAATTTTTTTTATTTTTTAAAGACAGGGTTTCACCATGTTGGTCAGGCTGGTCTTGAACTCCCAACCTCAGGTGATCCGCCTGCCTTGGCCTCCCAAAGTGCTTGGATTACAGGCATGAGCCACCACGCCCGGCCCATTTTTGGGTATCTTGACAGCAGCACCCATTCCTGGAACCAATTTACTGTATCAGTCTGTTCTCATGCTGCTAATAAAGACATACCTGAGACTGGGTAATTTATAAAGGAAGAGGTTGAATTGACTCACAGTTCCACATGGCTGGGGAGGTCTCACAATCATGGCTAAAGGCAAATGAGCAAAGTCACCTCTTACATGGCAGCAGGCAAGAGAGCTTGTGCAGGGGAATTCTTATTTATAAAACCATCAGATCTCATGAGACTTACTCATAATCACAAGAACAGTATGGGAGAATCTACCCACATGACTCAATTATCTCCACCTAGCCCAGTCCTTGATATGTGGGAATTATTACATTTCTTTTTTTTTTTTGAAATGGAGTCTCACTCTGTCGCCAGGCTGGAGTGCAGTGGTGCGATCTCGGCTCACTGCAACCTCCACCTCCTGGGTTCAAGTGATTCTCCTGTGTCAGCCTCTTGAGTAGCTGGGATTTCAGGCGCGTGCCACGGCCAGCTAATTTTTGTATTTTTAGTAGAGACAGGGTTTCACCATGTTGGCCAGGCTGGTCTTGAACTCCTGACTTCATGATCTGCCCACCTCGGCCTCCCAAAGTACTAGGATTACAGGCGTAAGCCACGGCACCTGGCCCAGCTTATGACATTTCAAGTTGAGATTTGGGTGGGGACACAGCCGAACCATATCATTATCCCTCAAAATAGCCTGTATTCTTCCATCTCCCTCTCTTCTGTGAAGAGGGAGCTATGTAAGCTCCATTTTGCCATTCCTTGAGTCTCATATTTTATGTGGCACCGTGCTTATGCAAGTTAATAAATTTGTAGGCTTTTCTCCTGTTAATTTATCTATTGTCAGTTTATTTCAGTGGGATGACTCACTTATTGAACCTTCAGAGGGGAAGTTAAACTTCCCTACATAAGACACTTTTTTCTTGACACTGTTTGGAAGAGCAGTGACTTACCTTTATCTGATTCTTTGTTTGATTCCAGAGCCCTTGGACTTCGTTTTCTATCATGACATCACAAAGCATGAGTTTGTTGATGCTTCATAAATCTGGAAAATGCAGCACAGATTTAGGAGAAATATACCCAGAGATGTAAAGGGGAAGGAGACACTGGCCCACCAGAAGATCACCCTCATTCCACAGTGAAGGAGAAAGATCTGACTCCTATCTTTTATAAGGAAACTAAGGGAACTGGTTAGGTATTAGTATAATGGAGTCACCAAGTGACTCGAGATTTACTGCTCCCCCTCTGAGGAAATAAACAGAAGGCAAGCAAAGAATACAGGCCAGAATAGTCTACTAGACAAGACCACAATGTGGAGTCACTGCCATCCAGTGAGGTTTGAGAGAGACCCAGTAAATAATATCCCTATGTTCTCTGCCCAAGTTTTACACCAATCTGAGAGATTAAGGTGTCAATAAATAAATAAGGTGTCAATAAATGTCAGCTCAGGCTGGGCTCGGTGGCTCTTGCCTGTAATCCCAGCACTTGGGGAGGCCGAGGTGGGCAGATCACCTGAGGTCAGGAATTCAAAACCAGCCTGGGCAACATGGCAAAGCCCCGTCTCTACTAAAAATACAAAAATTAGCTGGGCGCAATTATGTGCGCCTGTAATCCCAGCTACTCGGGAGGCTGAGGCAGGAGAATTGCTTCAACCTGGGAGGCAGATGTTGCAGTGAGCCAAGAGAGTGCCATTGCACTCCAGCCTGGGCGACAGAGCAAGACTCTGTTTCAAAAAAAAAAAAAAAAATTCAGCTCAATTAATGGTGAAGCTGGTGCTGGAAAAAATTGGCTTTGGGTGCAAGGAATTAGTGTCTTCCTAATACTGAACCCCAGAATCAGGACTCACAGCTAGACAGCCATAGAATTTTAGACAGGGGTCCTTGCCCCTTTGAGGCCTATTTCAGCACACTTTCCTCCAACAGAAAGAGCAAAGAGGAGCTGAATTAAACAAGCCTAAGTCACCACTGACATTCACTGATTAGATAAATCACTCCACCTCTCACAGGAATGAGGAGGGTGGGTCTAAAGAGGCTGGCAGTCTTAAATCAGTTGCTGTCCCTCCACATGGCAGGAGAGAACAGAAATGTAAACCTTTTACAAGTGCTGGGTAAAGCATATGCCACATAGACGAAATCTAGAGTAGTGCAGGGTGGACTCTGCTTTGTCCCTTGGCTATTTGCTGAGTAGTCTGCTCAGAGATGCACTGTCAATGGCTCTTCAGCATCTCACCACCTAGCTCTCATCAGGAGTCCGCGTAGTATTCCTTTTATTTGTTCACGGTCTAAAAATATTGACTTTCTGTGAATATTTGAGTAAATACAAAATAGTTTCTATGCTGACTTAACACGGAAAGAGAGATAGTTGTATTCTTCTGTTGACATCACAGTGCATACACACGTGTGTGTGTGTGTGTGTGTGTGTGTGATGTGTCACACTGAATCACTGAATGATATTGTCAATGCTGGAATGATGTCAAACTTAAGGAACATGGAGAACTTAGGAAAAGGCCAGAGATGGAGAAAAGATTGTTAATGATTTGTTTATAGGGACCATGATTAGAGGCTGAAGAAAATGGTTTACCCTCAAATAAAAGCATACTAGAAGATGAAAATGATAGTTCCCAGGTAGAAACAGGCAAAAAGGGTTCTCAGAGAAGAAACATGGGACCCATTTTGGATATAAACCCTAAATTCACTAGTGCAGGTTTTGTGACCTTAAGCAAGACACTTGAAATCTCCAAGCTTCAATGCACTGAACTACAAAATGGAAATAATGCCCACTGCAGAGCGTGGCAAGGACTGAATATAACGCACATCAAATGCTAGGTGTGATGCCTGCAGATAACCGGTGCTTAGTAAGTGGTGATTAATACCATTATTCATAGATTATTTTTTAACAAAGGATGACATGATGGTTAACTTTAGGTGTCAACTTGGCTAGATTAAAGGATAGCTAAATAGCTGGTAAAGCATTATTTCTGGAGATTGGTGAGTCAGTGAACTGAGTGGAGAAGATCTGCCCTCAATGTGGGTGGCCTCAATAGAATAAGGTTCAGGGAGGGTGAATTTTCTCTCTGTCCTGGAACTGGGACACCCTCTTCTTCTCCTGCCTTTGGGCTCCAGGTTCCCTGGCCTTTGGACTCTGGAACTTGCACCAGCAGCACCTTTGGTTTTAGGCCTTCAGCCTCAGGCTGAGAGTTACACCATTGGCTTCCCTGGTGCCAAGCTGTTCGTAGTTTGACTGAGCCATGCCACTGGCTTCCGTGGGTCTCCCGTTTGCAGATGGCCTATCATGGGACTTCTCAGCTTCCATAATTCTGTGAGTCAATGCTGCTAATAAACCCTCTCTTCTTCTCTCTCTCTCTCTCTCTGGCTCTCTCTCTCTCTCTTTCTCCCCCCTTCTTGGTTCTATCTCTCTGGAGAAACTTGACTAATACAGATGGTGATCAAGTCTTTGCCTCTTTGTCTCTTTTGAGGAGAGAAGGAGAAATAGACTCCTCCTACAGGATAAATAATTTAAATTAGCCTTAAAAAACTTGCTAACTGAAAAGTTGAGTTTTCTTATTTAAGAAAGTCATTGCTGTTTCTTTGGCTTATGCTTAATTCAGATCATCAAATGCTTATTAAGCATCTACTCTGTGCCAGAAACTGTGCTGCATACTGAGAATACTGAAATGCATGTGGCTTATGAAATGAGCCTCTGCTCTTTAGACGCCTGCAGTTCAGGATAGATGCCCTTTCGTCTGAAATGTGGTAAGCACCTCCTACTTAAATCTTTGGCTCCAGCAGGCCACTATCATTTGGCCACCATAGTTTAGCCAACCGCGCATTCAGTTGGTATCCTCATTTTTGAGACCCTTTTCAAGAACCTCTAAGAACAACAAATATAGTCATGTGCCATCCAGTAAAGCCAAACAAAGCATGTGAAATGGGTCCTTAAGGTATAGCTTTTGTACCATCTACTGTTTGGCATCCAAGGTCACTTTTAATAATGCTACCCGTAACTCTATGCAGAATGCCTCCTGCCACAGCATTTAGAACTTCCACTCACAATACTAGCAGCACCTCTCAGCATCACCACAGTACGTCCCACTGGTCATAAGATAAGATCTGAGCTGCTTTCTGGAGATCTGTAAGATTTCCCAAAATAGGCCAAAGACTGCTATAATGCCTCACGCTATGCATCATTTACTCAAAGTGGTCATTCAAGCATAGAACCTGATCTGACTCACCTTTACCACAATTATCACCCGATCCTCACATAAACTCAACAAATAGCCCTTTTGGAGTCCAGAAATAAACCCCTGCACATATGGTCAAATGATTTCTATAAGGGTGCCAAAACCATCCTTTCCCCAATCTATGGTGAAAGGACAGGTTTTTTCAACAAATAACATTGGGAAAACTGGATATCAACTTGCAAGAGAAGTTAGACCCCCATTTTATGCCAGATACAAAAATTAAATCAAAATGGATTAAAAACGTAGATGTTAAGGCCTAAAACTATAAAATTCTTAGAAGAAAACAGAGGACAAATTTCATGACATTGAGTTTGGCAATGATTTCTTGGATATAACAACAAAGGTACAGACAACAAGAGTTGGACTACATCAACATTAAAAATTTCTGTGTGTTAAAGGACAAAATCAGCAGAGTAAAAGGCAACCCACAGAATGGAATAAAATATTTGCAAATCATATATCTGATAAGGGTTTATTATCCAGAATGTATGAAGAATGCTTACACTGGGCATGGTGGCTCGTGCCTGTAATCCTAGCATTTTGGGAAGCTGAAGTGGGAGGGTTGCTTGAGCCCAGGAGTTCAAAATCAGCTTGGGCAACATAGTGAGATCCCTGTCTCTACAAAAAAAGAACAAAATCAGCTGGGCGTAGTGGTGTGCGTCTGTGATCCCAGCTACTTAGGAAGCTGATGTGGGAGGATCACTTGGGCCTGGGGGTGTCAATACCACAGTGAGCTGTGATGGCACCACTGCACTCTAGCTGGGGTGACACAGTGAGATCCTGTCTCAAAACAAACAAACAAACAAAAAACAAAAAAAAAACCTCTTACAACTCAACAATAAAACTCTCAAATTTAAAATGGGCAGAGGACTTGAATAGACATTTCTCAAAAAATTATATACAAATGGCAAGAGCATATGAAAAAATGCTCAATGTCATTAATCATTAGGGAAATGCAAATCAAAACCACAGTGGGATACCACCTCAAACCCATTAGGACGGCTACTACCAAAAAACAGAAAATAATAAATGTTGGCAAAGATATGGAGAAATTGGAACTCTTGTGCACTGCTGATGGGAATATAAAAGAGTGCAATAGCTATAGAAAACAGTATAGTAGGCCCCAAAAAAATTAAAAATAGAATTATCATATGATTCAGCAGTTCTTTTTTTTTTTTTTGAGATGGAGTTTCATTTTTGTTGCCCAAGCTGGAGTGGTGCCCCGGATTCAAGCAATTCTCCTGACTCAGCCTCCCAAATAGCTGGGATTATGGGCACACGCCACCATGCCCAGCTAATTTTTTGTATTTTATTTTTTTATTTTTTATTTTATTTTTATTGCATTTTAGGTTTTGGGACATATGTGAAGAACATGCAAGATTGTTGCATAGGTACACACATGGCAGTGTGATGTGCTGCCTTCCTCCCCCACTACCTATATCTGGCATTTCTCCCCATGCTATCTCTCCCCCAGCACCCCACCCACCGCTGTCCCTCCCCTATTTCCCCCCCGACAGACCCCAGTGTGTGATGCTCCCCTCCCAGCGTCCATGTGTTCTCATTGTTCAACACCCACCTATGAGTGAGAACATTCGGTGTTTGATTTTCTGTTCTTGTGTCAGTTTGCTGAGAATGATGGTTTCCAGGTTCATCCATGTCCCTACAAAGGACACGAACTCATCGTTTTTGATGGCTGTATAGTATTGTATAGTGTATATGAGCCACATTTTCCCCGTCCAGTCTATCATCGATGGGCATTTGGGTTGGTTCCAGGTCTTTGCTATTGTAATCAGTGCTGCAAAGACCATTCGTGTTCATGTGTCCTTATAGTAGAATGATTTAAAATCCTTTGGATATATACCCAGTAATGGAATTGCTGGGTCAAATGGAATTTCTATTTCTAGGTCCTTGAGGAATCACCACACTGTCTTCCACAATGGTTGAACTAATTTACAGTCCCACCAACAGTATAAAAGTGTTCCTATTTCTCCACATCCTCTCCAGCATCTGTTGTCTCCAGATTTTTTAATGATCGCCATTCTAACTGGCACGAGATGGTATCTCAATGTAGTTTTGATTCGCATTTCTCTAATGACCAGTGATGATGAGCGTTTTTTCATATGTTTGTTGGCCTCATGTATGTCTTCTTTTGTAAAGTGTCTGTTCATGTCCTTTGCCCACTTTTGAATGGGCTTGTTTTTTTTTCTTGTAAATCTGTTTTAGTTCTTTGTAGATTCTGGATATCAGCCCTTTGTCAGATGGGTAGACTTCCAAAAATTTTTTCCCATTCTGTTGGTTGCCGATTCACTCTAATGACTGTTTCTTTTGCCGTGCAGAAGCTGTGGAGTTTGATTAGGTCCCATTTGTCTGTTTTGGCTTTTGTTGCCAATGCTTTTGGTGTTTTGGTCATGAAGTCCTTGCCTACGCCTATGTCCTGAATGGTTTTGCTAGGTTTTCTTCTAGGGTTTTTATGGTGTTAGGTCTTATGTTTAAGTCTTTAATCCATCTGGAGTTAATTTTAGTGTAAGGTGTCAGGAAGGGGTCCAGTTTCTGCTTTCTGCACATGGCTAGCCAGTTTTCCCAAAACCATTTATTAAACAGGGACTCCTTTCCCCATTGCTTGTTTTTGTCAAGTTTGTCAAAGATCAGATGGTTGTAGATGTGTTGTGTTGCCTCGGAGGCCTCTGTTCTGTTCCATTGGTCTATATCTCTGTTTTGGTACCAGTACCATGCTCTTTTGATTACTGTAGGCTTGCAGTATAGTTTGAAGTCCAGTAGTGTGATGCCTCCCACTTTGTTTTTTTTGCTTACAATTGACTTGGCTATGTGGGCTCTCTTTTGGTTCCATATGAAGTTTAAGGCGGTTTGTTCCAGTTCTGTGAAGAAGGTCATTGGTAGCTTGATGGGGATAGCATTGAATCTGTAAATTACTTTGGGGCAGTATGGCCATTTTCACGATACTGATTCTTCCTAACCGTGAACATGGAATGTTTCTCCATCTGTTTGTGTCCTCTCTCATTTCATTGAGCAGTGGTTTGTAGTTCTTGAAGAGGTCCTTTACATCCTTTGTTAGTTGTATTCCCAGGTATTTTATTCTCTTTGTTGCAATTGTGAATGGCAGTTCGTTCTTGATGTGGCTCTCTTTAAGTCTGTTATTAGTGTATAGGAATGCTTGTGATTTTTGCACATTGATTTTGTATCCTGAGACTTTGCTGAAGTTGCTTATCAGTTTCAGGAGATTTTGGGCTGAGACGATGGGGTCTTCTAGATATACAATCATGTCATCTGCAAATAGAGACAATTTGACTTCCTCCTTTCCTATTTGAATACCCTTTATTTCTTTTTCTTGCCCGATTGCTCTGGCTAGAACTTCCAATACTACATTGAATAGGAGTGATGAGAGAGGGCATCCTTGTCTAGTGCCAAATTTCAAAGGGAATGCTTCCAGTTTTTGCCCATTCAGTATGATATTGGCTGTTGGTTTGTTGTAAATAGCTTTTATTATTTTGAGATACGTTCCATCAATACCTAGTTTATTGAGGGTTTTTAGCATAAAGGGCTGTTGAATTTTGTCAAAGACCTTCTCTGCATCAATTGAGATAATCATGTGGTTTTTGTCTTTGGTTCTGTTTACGTGGTGAATTACATTTATAGACTTGCATATGTTGAACCAGCCTTGCATCCCCCAGGATGAAGCCTACTTGATCATGGTGGATAAGCTTTTTGATGTGCTGTTGCATTCGGTTTGCCAGTATTTTATTGAAGATTTTCGCATCTATGTTCATCATGGATATTGGCCTGAAGTTTTCTTTTCTTGCTGAGTCTCTACCGGGTTTTGGTATCAGGATGATGTTGGTCTCATAAAATGATTTGGGAAGGATTCCCCTCTTTTTGGATTGCTTGGAATAGTTTCAGAAGGAATGGTACCAGCTCCTCTTTGTATGTCTGGTAGAATTCGCCTGTGAATCCATCTGGACCTGGGCTTTTTTTGGGTGGTAGGCTCTTAATTGCTGCCTCAACTTCAGACCTTGTTATTGGTCTATTCAGGGTTTCGGCTTCTTTCTGGTTTAGGCTTGGGAGGATGCAAGTGTTCAGGAATTTATCAATTTCTTCCAGGTTTACTAGTTTATGTGCATAGAGTTGTTTGTAATAATCTCTGATGATGGTTTGTATTTCTGTGGAATCTGTGGTGATATCCCCTTTATCATTTTTTATTGCATCTATTTGATTATTCTCTCTTTTCTTTTTTATTAATCTGGCTAGTGGTATGTCTATTTTGTTGATCTTTTTTAAAAACCAGCTCCTGGATTTGATTTTTTGAAGGGTTTTTTGTGTCTCTATCTCCTTCGGTTCTGCTCTGATCTTAGTTATTTCTTGTCTTCTGCTAGGTTTTGAGTTTTTTTGGTCTTGCTCCTCTAGATCTTTCAATTCTGATGATAGGGTGTCGATTTTATATCTTTCCTTGCTTCTCATGTGGGCATTTATTGCTATATATTTTCCTCTAGACACTGCTTTAAATGTGTCCCAGAGATTCTGGTATGTTGTGTCTTCGTTCTCGTTGGTTTCAAAGAACATCTTTATTTCTGCCTTCATTTCATTGTTTATCCAGTCAACATTCAAGAGCCAGTTGTTCAGTTTCCATGAAGCTGTGCGGTTCTGAGTTAGTTTCTGAATTCTGAATTCTAACTTGACTGCACTGTGGTCTCAGAGACTGTTTGTTATGACTTCCGTTCTTTTGCATTTGCTGAGGAGTGATTTACTTCCAATTATGTGGTCAATTTTAGAGTAGGTGTGATGTGGTGCTGAGAAGAATGTATATTCTGTGGATTTGGGGTGGAGAGTTCTGTAAATGTCTATTAGGTTTGCTTGGTCCAGGTCTGAGTTCAAGTCCTGGATATCCTTGTTAATTTTCTGTCTTGTTGATCTGTCTAATATTGACAATGGGGTGTTAAAGTCTCCCACTATTATTGTGTGGGAGTCTAAGTCTCTTTGTAAGTCATTAAGAACTTGCTTTATGTATCTGGGTGCTCCTGTATTGCGTGTGTATATATTTAGGATCGTTAGCTCTTCTTGTTGCATTGATCCTTTTACCATTATGTAATGTCCTTCTTTGTCTCTTTTGATCTTTGTTGGTTTCAAGTCTGTTTTGTCTGAGATGAGAATTGCAACTCTGCTTTATTTGCTCTCCATTTGCTTGGTAAATCTTCCTCCATCCCTTTATTTTGAGCCTTTGTGTATCCTTGCATGTGAGATGGGTTTCCTGGATATAGCACACTGATGGATTTTGGCTTTTAATCCAATTTGCCAGTCTGCGTCTTTTGATTGGGGCATTTAGCCCATTTACATTTAGGGTTAATATTGTTATGTGTAAATTTGATCCTGTCATTTTGATGCTAGCTGGCTATTTTGCCTGTTAGTTAATGCAGTTTCTTCATTGTGTTGATGCTCTTTACCATTTGGTATGTTTTTGCAGTGGCTGGTACTGGTTATTCCTTTCTATGTTTAGTGCCTCTTTCAGGAGCTCTTGTAAAGCAGGCCTGGTGGTGATGAAATCTGTTTTCTTTTTTCCTTCACTTATGAAGCTTAGTTTGGCTGGATATGAAATTCTGGGTTGAAAGTTCTTTTCTTTAAGGATGTTGAATATTGGTCCCCACTCTCTTCTGGCTTGTAGGGTTTCTGTTGAGAGATCTGCTGTGAGTCTGATGGGCTTCCCTTTGTGGGTAACCTGGCCTTTCTCTCTGGCTGCCCTTAGTATTTTCTCCTTCATTTCAACTCTGGTGAATCTGATGATTATGTGCCTTGGGGTTGCTTTTTTGTATTTTTAGTAAAAACGGGGTTTTAACATGTTCCCAGGCTGGTCTCTAACCCCTGATCTCAGTTGATTTGCCCACCTTGGCCTTCCAAAGTGCTGGGATTACAGGTATGAGCCGCCACACCTGGCTCAGGAATTCTGTTTCTAAGTATATACCCAAAATAATTGAAATCATGAACCTGAGGAGGAGATATTTGTACACACATGTTCATAGTAGCATTTTTCAAAATAGCTAAAAGACCAAAGTAACCCAAGTATTTTAGTCTGTTTTGTATTGCTATAACAGAATACCAGAGACTGCGTAATTTATAAAGAAAAGAAATGTATTTGGCTCATGGTTCTGGAAACTGGGAAGTCCAAGGGCATGGTACTGGCAACTGCTTGACCTCTGGTGGGAGCCTTCTTGCTGTGCCATTCCATGATGGAAGGTGGAAGGGCAAGAAAGCATGAGAGGGAGAAAGGAGGTCAAACTAATCCTTTTATCAGGAGCCCACTCGTGTGATAACTGCTTTAATCTACCTATGAGGGGAGAGCCCTCATGACCTACTCACCTCTTAAAGTTCTCAACACTGTTGAATTGGGAATTAAGTTTCCAAGCCATGAACTTGGGGATACATTCAAACAATAGCACCAAGTGTCCATTAACAGATGAATGGATAAACACAATGTGGTATATACACAAAATGGAATATTATTCAGCCTTAAAAAGGAAGGAAATTCTGACACATGATACAATATGGATGAACCTTGAGGATGTCATGCCAAGTGAAATAAGCCAATCACAAAAGGAAAATATATAGTATGATTCCATTTACATGGGGTACCTGGAATAGTCAAATTCATAGAGTTGGAAAGTAGAATGGTGGTTTCCAGGGCTGGGCAACAAGGAAATGGGGAATTATCACTTAATGGGTATAGAGTTTTAGTTTTGCAAGATGAAAAGCATTCTGTGGATGGCTGATATTGATGGTAGCACAACAATGTGAATGTACGAATGTCACTGAGTTGTGCACTTTAAAATAGTAAAGATGGTAAATTTTATGATGTGTGTATTTTACCACAATTTTTAAAAAAGCAGCTAGCACGGTGTTCAGTCTGGCCTTCCAAAACTATGAGCTTCTGCCCTCTATTTCTAGCTCCCTGGCCTTGTCATCCACTTTTTATATACACCACCCTGTCTCTCCACCACTTCTCACTATGGCAAGCCCATGTGGACTCTGCCTGGTATGTGCATATACTCTTGTCACCCAGTCCCAGAAGAAGGACTTAATTACAAGACATCCTGGACTCACACCACCACAGTACCTTCTGATAACACTCCAGCCCGCAGTGTGCTCTGGGATCATCACAACTCTTTGCCAAGCAAACCTGGGAAAGTTCAGCCCTTCCATTACTCCTTGTATTTGGTGATGGACAAGTGGAGAGGGCCTGAAGCAAAGGAGTTACACATGACCTCCCCACTCAGTGTGCCTGGCACACCATAGGAGAAAAACCTCAACATTCGTTTAGGGCCAAGTTTGGCATTTTTGTTTATTTGTTGTTTGATTTTTGAGACAGAATTTCACTCTTGTTGCCCAGGCTGGAGTACAGTGCGTGATCTTGGCTCACCACAACCTTCGCCTCTCGGGTTCAAGTGATTTTCCTGCCTCAGCCTCCGGAGTAGCTGGGATTATAGGAATGCGCCACCACGCACAGTACCTTTGCATTTTTGGTAGAGACGGGGTTTCTCCATGTTTGTCAGGGTGGTCTCCAACTCCCAACCTCAGGTGATGCGCCCGCCTTGGCCTCCCAAAATGCTGGGATTGCAGGCGTGAGCCTTTTGTCTCTCCAGCCTCTTGCTTTTTTTTTTTAGACAGAGTCTCATTCTTTTTCCCAGGCTGGAATGCAGTTGTGTGATTATATCTCCCTGCCACCTCAAATCCCTGGGCACAACCAATCCTCCTGCCTCAGCCTCCTGAGTAGCAAAACTATAGGCACATACCACCACACCTGGCTAATTTTTAAAATTTTTTTGTAGAGACGGGATCTCACTTTGTTGATCTCAAACTCCTAGGCTCAGCTCAAGAGATCCTCAAGCAGTCCTCCCACCTTAGCCTCCCCAAGTGCTGGGCTTACTTACAGGCATGAGCCACTGCACCTAGCTGCCTCTTGCTCTCCGATCAAAGTGCTCATTTCCCATTTTATGGTCTTAAATCTCCCTTCGGAGTTTATGCTCATCTTCTTACCTGTTATTTCAGCTTCTCTGTTATTTCAATCCAAATGTCACCTCCAACTGCATAGCCTAAACTTGGTCCTAGGAAGTGTCACAGCAGTCCCCTCTGGACTATTATGACATGACTACAGTCATATATAGCAAACCTGGGAGGTAGGAGGCAATGTTAGTATGTCCATGTTACCAATATAGTATTTCCTTGACTTTAATGAATATTTAGATGAGGTGGCTGTCTTAGTCCATTTGGGTTGCTATAACAACAGAAATGTATTTCTCACAGTTATGAAGGTTGCAAAGTCCAAGATCAAGGCACTGGAGGATTTGGCCAGCTATGGCGATGGTGGTTTAAACCTGTAATCCCAGAACTTTGGGAGGCTAATGTGGGCAGATGGCTTGAGCCCAGGAATTCATGACCAGCCCAGGCAACATGGTGAAACCCTGTCTCTACCAAAAAAAAAAAGAAGCCCTGGCATATTTGGTGCCTGGTGAGAGCCTACTTCATACAAGGCACCTTTTGCTTGTCCTCACATGGTACAAGGGCCAGCTGAGCTCCTTCAGGATTCTTTTACGATGACACTAATCCCTCTAGTTCTCATGACCTAATTACCTCCCAACAGCCCTTCTAATACCATCACTTTGGGGGTTAGGATTTCAATATATGAATATTAGGGGGGGTACAAACATTCTGACCATAGCAGTGGCCAAGTTAAAAATTTGGGTCATATTAAAGAGGTCCTATATACTTTCTGTTATACCCTTTTGTTAAGATTTTTTTTTAATGTTGTTTTTTTGTTACTTGTCTCTGGCCCCTCTGTTCTGGAATTCACCACCTGTCATAATTTTCCTGGATCCTTGTTATACTTAAAGATGGTTTGCAGACTATTAGTATTAGCATCACCAGGAGAGGTTGTTAGCAATTGAGCATCGCAGTCTCCAACTCAGACCTAGCAAATCAAGATCTGCAGTTTAATAAGATCCCCAGGTGATTTGTATGTACATTAAAAATTAGAACTGTTCCAGAAAGCTTCTAACTGCTCTTGTTGGAACAATGAGTCTCTACCCTCACTGTTCGTTAGAAGAATCTCAGAAGCTTTTAAAATATACTGATTTTGCCTGGCACAGTGGCTCATGCCTATAATCCCAGCATTTTGGGAGGTTGAGGAGGAAAACTGCTTTAAGACCAGGAGTTTGAGATCAGCCTGGGCAACATAGCAAGACCCCATCTCTACCCCCACAAAAAAATTAGTCGAGCATGGTGGCATGCGCCTGTAGTCCCAGTTACTTGGGAGGCTGAGGTGGGAAGATTATTTGAGCCTAGGAGTTCAAGGCTGCAGTGAGCCATGATTTCTCCACTGCACTGCATCCTAGGCAACAGAGTAAGACCCTGTCTCTCTCTAAAAACAACAAGCAAACCTACTGATTCCTGTGATCCACTTCCAGATTCTGATTTTATCCACCTATGGGAGGCCTAGGCATTGGTGTTTGTTATGAGTTTTCATTTTTTTGTGTGTGTTTTTGTTTGTTTTTTCCCCTGTACAGATGATGTTTTTTATTTTCTAGGAAATTTTTATGGTTAGCCAGGCTTGAGAACCACTGAGTTGAGACTAAGAGAAAAATATCATGGAGAATACCATGGATTGTGAACTGGTTTACAGTTGTAAAAAACAGAGTCCAGATTATTAAATTTGAGTAGGTCTTAACCTTAATATATGACTATTAATGTGAAATTACAGATTGCATGTAGAAGCAATTTCTCCCCTAAAAGTCATCCTCTCTGATTCTTTATATTTCTCTTGTTTTCTATTTACTTAGTCCCTAGGGTGTGTGTCTCAATAGCTCTCTTAACCTCTATTAAATAGTGTCCAGGGCTTCCAACCAAGTCTCGTGAGAGGGTTGTGCTCCTGTCCCAGTACCCAGAGCTGGTGCTGCTTCCTGCTGCTGCCGAAGGCCCAGCTGCAGAGCACTGACGGGATCGGCCATCACCATCACCTTGGTTGCTGGTGTGATGTTTGGTTGATGCCCCCAGAGACTCACAGTCCCCTAAAGTGAGCACATAATACTTTTACATACGCCCTGCACATCAACCCTGTGCCCATGACATACCAGCCTCAAAAACCAAAACGACTTTGGTAGCCCCATCAATCTGTGACTTCTAAATTTTCTTTAGTGTTTTCCCATGTTTTTCCTTTTTTTTTTCTTTTTGACACAGAGTCTTGCTCTGTCACCCAGGCTGGAGTGAAGTGGTATAATCTCAGCTCACTGCAACCTCCACCTCCCAGGTTCAAGCAATTCTCCTGCCTCAGTCTCCTGAGTAGCTGGAATTATAGGCACAGGACACCATGCCCAGCTAATTTTTTTTTTTTTTTTTTTTTTTTTTTTTTGTATTTTTAATAGAGTCGGGGTTTTGCCATGTTGGCCTGGCTGGCCTCGAACTTTTGGTCTCAAATGATCTGCCCACCTTGGCTCCCAAAGTGCTGAGATTACAGGCATGAGCCACCACAGCTGGCCTCCATTTTCCTCTGTTCTTTCAGAGAGCCCAGCCAGAAGCTATCATCATCAAAAGTGGATTTAAGAATAGTGAGCCTCCCCTGACAGCTGAGTCTCACTTCGCCTGAGGACATGCTTTGCTTTTTGTGATCACAGGTGAGTAGATGAGGGTCTCTCTGTAAAGCTATGTAAACGTTTACCTATTCACTCATATTCTTCATTTTCATCCCAGAAACTAATTTTTAACAGATTTAAAGCAGATTTTTTAGTCCATATTAGAAAACATTTTTAATGTATAAAAGTAAAATCCACTGCAATTAATTTATTAAATCTGAATTGAATTCCTGCTGTTTCCATTACCAGAAAATGACTACCAGATTTTCCATTGTTATTTGAAATACTCAACTTCTTTATAAATATTTTGACATTTTTTGAAATGCCGAAAATATGCATAGTGTGTGTTATGTAGTCAAGAGTTAGATAGCGCTTTTGCTTTGGCATAAAGCAAATTTCAGTTGGGGAAAGAAGGCAGTTGATAATGCAGATTTTAAAAAGTAGAATTAGGCTAAAATAGTAATTTTTATTAACATAATCTGTTTCAAGATAGGTCTTAACAACTTAATTTCTCTGCAAGATGCACCCTAAATGATTGGGGGTCACTTTTGGAGTTGAAAATTCTGCCTCCTAATTAAATATGTGTGATTGAGCAAGTCGGTCTTTTTCTGCCTCAGAGTATTTATCTGTAAAATCAGGAAGTTGCACCAAGATTAAGTCCCTTCCAGCTCTAAAAGTCAATGATTCTATGAATGCTTAGCTACATTCTGTATCGCCAAAAGGTAGAAACGGTATCTTCTATTTTTTCCTAACTCCCAATTTTGCCATCATATGGAAAACAACAAAAATAAAGGTAATTAAAAATAGGAAAGAAATTGACTTAAAATTATGCCATCTGACGTCTCAGGCGATTTCATTTTATGTTCCATTCTGGTCCTCGAACATATGTATACATAATTTTACATAGTTGCAGTCATAAAATAGGTAAAATGTTATATTTGGCCTACTTCACTTGACATTATATAACTTTAATATTACCATTATCACTGATAATTATAGTTTAAATGGCTACATGGTTTTTGATTTCATTGATGTATCATAGTTTACTTTAAAACATCCTATGTTTGGAACTTTAGACTGCTTTCAATGTTTGATACCATGAAGAAGCTACAGCAAATTTTTTATTCATATGGCTCTTTCTTTTGAATAACTTTCTAAGAATACATTTCTAGAAGTATAATTACTGAGTTAAAGGGAGCCTCTTTACCGTTGTTTATAAGTTTTAGCAAATGGCTTTCCTGAAAGCTTACACTGATTTACATTGTTGCCACCATATCTGAGAGTGATAGTTTAAGCCTCCCCCAAAAGTGTGGTATGAAATTACTTAATGTTTTAATTTACATTTCTTTAATTACTGGCAATCTTGAACATTTTTCCATTTGAGATTGCATTTTATCTTATGTGAATTGTCTGGCTGTGCCCTTTTCAGTTTATCTGACTGAAACCACAGGTGAGTTTATCTGACTGAAACCTCTCTGGGGCTTGGTTTTCTCATCTATAAGCAGAATAATAATAATAATATGTATCTCAGAGATGTTGCATGGAATTCTCAATGTAAAGTATATAGGATAGTACTTGATATACGGAAAACCTTTAAAAAATGTTAGCACTAGTTGTATTAGGACATTCCTGATTTTCGTTACAATTTATGATATCCTCTGGTCCTTGTATAAATGCATAAGTATCTTTGATTAATTTATAAGCAAACTCTTTATATAACATAGATGTAATCCTTTGGTCTGCTGGGGTTTGGTTAAATGTCTTCCTCTGTTTGTTGTTTTAATTTCTGTATTGGTTTTGCGTGTATGTTCAGGCATGCACATGTGAGCATATGAGTATGTGTTTTCTCACAAGTCCAGAAGCACAGTCTATGCCAAAGGGGCAGCCTCATAAAAATGTTGACTGACAGTGCTCAGAATGGTGCAGTCAGCTCTGCTGAATAACTGTTCAACCAAATCATTTAGAAAAATAACAAACAGGCAAAATCAAACTACATACATACACGCACTTATAAATCCAAAACCAAACCCAAACCATGCACATTACAAACAAAATGTTTTAAGCCAGAGAGATGAAAGAAATTGTAAACCATAGAAATTTATCTTTAAGAGTAACTGATTTAGGCTGGGCGTGGTGGCTCACGCCTGTAATCCAAGCACTTTGGAGGCCAAGGCGGGCGGATCACCTGAGGTCAGGAGTTCAAGACCAACCTGACCATCATGGTGAAACCTTGTCTTTATTTAAAAAAGAAAAAAAGTAACTGATTCTTCTTGAGATGGAGACTTGCTCTGTCACCAGGCTGGACGATCTCAGTTGACTGCAACCTCCACCTCTGGAGTTCAAGCGATTCCCCCTGCCTCATCCTCCTGAGTAGCTGAGACTATAGGTGCGCGCCACCACACCCGGCTATTGTTTTGTATTTTAGTAAAGATGGGGTTTCACCATGTTGCCCAGGATGGTCTCGTTCTCCTGACCACATGATCTGCCTGCCTCGGCCTCCCAAAGTGTTAGGATTACAATTGTGAGCCATAGCACCCAGCCATAACTGATTCTTTATATACAGTTGTTGCCTAATTCCTGGCATAGTGAGATCTTATTTATTTATTTATTTATTTTCTGAGATCTAATTTAGACCATGGAGAGGAAAAACAAAAAGGTAGCATGAATAAACTGCTATGGGGAGTAAAGGAACCTCTTAGAATCCATGACCTCATGGATAGAAGAGATCCTTAAGGAGGGAATGAAGCACAGCCCAGAGTGGGAAGGTTAGCAGTGTTCAAGACCATAGTTAATCATCTCTACTTGAGTAAATTGACAGAGAAGAATTAAAAGCATAAAAACGTAATATGAGTAATGAGAGGAACTGATGAAGCCTACTGCCCAGTTGAGGATTGGAAACGATTTAAACTGAATAATACAGTGTGTGTTTTGGCTCTGGAGAAAACAGAAGTTGAACTTTTGAGTAGTAATCAAGGGCATGGTCTCAAAGTATTTGCAAATAGTGCTGGTATGGAGAACAGATGCTGACATTATTGCCAATGGGAATCACGATGTGATCATTGGAGTGAGAGACTGAAAGAAACCACAGGGAATTTTTGCAGAAAGCTCGGCATTGAACATGATTTATGGTCGATTTAAGAAGGAGACAAGGAAAATAAGGCTACAAGTGTATACCCTCTGACTGCTGCAGACAAAGGATATAAACAGCCACGGCTCTCCAACCTCCTGGCAATCAGGATTCTGCTCATACAGAAAGGCGCCGGAATGTTTGCCTGAGTTAAGTGCATACTTCTTTTTTAGTATCTAAGAATAGTTATCCTCCTTTCCTCTCCCATTACTGTTTGGGTATCCTTAAAAATCCTCACCAGCTATTAAGTATCATGGAGTTACGCAAAGAGGTCTGCAGGGGAACTGATGACTTCCCAAAGCAGATCAGAGAACCTCACAGGAGGCCCTAAGCTTGAAAGGTGAGCAGCTCTATGTTGATGCTCTTATGTGTGTGAGGTACTTTTATGTTAGAAAACTGAAGTTTGGAGATATAGGAGAGCGAGGTGAATCTTCCAAAAATATCTAACAAAGTATGCTGAAAAGGTAAGTTAGAGCAGAAAATATGTGACCATTCCTTGCTCTTGGGTCACTTAAGTTATAACCTTTCTTCAAAGAGTAGAGAACAAACATTGCCTCTGGTACAAAAATAAGAACTTCTTGTTTGTTTGTTTGTTTGTTCTGAGACAGAGTCTTGCTCTGACACACAGGTTGGAGTGCAGTGGCATGATCATGGCCCACTGCAGCCTCAACCTCCTGGGCTCATGCGATCCTTCCACTTCAGCCTCCCAAGTAGCTGGAACTACAGGTGCATGCCACCATGCCTTTAAATTTTTTGTAGAGACAGGGTCTCCTTATGTGGCCCAGGCTGCTCTCAAACTCCTGGTCTCAAGCCATCCTCTCACCTTGCCTCCCCAGGTGCTGGTATTAAAGGCATGAGCCACCATACCTGCCCAAAATAAGAACTTTTTGAGCTATCCTGTAGAGCATCTGAGTTTCGAAATGGGAAAAGAGAGACATGTTTGACTAAAAGTAGTAGGATTTTCAGATGAGAGAGACAGTCTAGAGGGATATCAGTGCTGGTCCTCAAGTCCTTGGGACCACTATAGAAATTGGCTCTTATAAGGGGAAAAGATGAAAAACAATAACAACCAAAATGTTGCCAAAGGTTAGGAACAGTGAGTTTTAATGTCTGGCCAGTGACAATGCTTTCTGAATAGCAAAGGAAACAGATTAGATGAGGAAAATAAAGTTAGGCTTTGTGCCCAGGAACCTGAGCCAATGAAGCCTATCAGTGGCCAGAGTTCCATTACCTTAGGAAATTGGCACCAGGCTCTCTCAGCATGCCCGTTTATAGGCATTCCACCACATTCGTATCTCACCCTTATTTCCTAGTTGTGTTTCCTTTGAAAACGTATACTCCTAGAGCCTGTGTTAAGACTGCAGAGGTCCATCCAAACCTGGAACAGAGTAGCAAGATCCAAGTGCACTCTTGGTGTGCAGGGTGCCCGTCTCAGGTGCATAGTCAGAGAAGAGCTGATACAGCGAAGGTAGATGGAAAGGTGAGGATTCTCTCTGTCTGCTTGCATTGTCCTCTCCACCCTCTTGTTTTCTTGGCAGAAGCTTTATCATTCAGCATCTGCTCAGGTGTTAATATCTGTTATCTCTCAATAAACTCCACTGATAGAAAGAGCTCTATTCCCACAGCATCTTGTACACAGCATTAATTATGCATTTGCTGCATTGTTTCCCAGTGGTTTGTGTGTCCATCTTTCTTACTGGACCATCAACTCCAAGATGTTAGGGTCTGTGTTTTGCATCTATCTCCAGTCCTAAATCAGTATCCAGAACTACATTGTCCAGTATGGTAGCTGCCAGCTACATGTGGATATTGAGCAGTTGAAATGTGATAAATTACAATTGAGATGTGTTGCAAGTATAAAATACACATCGGATTTTGTCAACCTAGTATGAATAACAGAATGTAAGCTGGGTGTGATGGCTCATGCCTATAATACCAGCATCTTGGGAGGCGGGCAGATCACTTGAGCCCAGGAGTTCGAGACCGGCCTGGCCAACATGGCAAAACCCTGTCTACTAAAAATACAAAAAAATTGGCCGGGCATGGTAGTGCATGCCTGTAATCCCAGTTACCCAGGAGGCTGAGGCTCAAGAATCACTTGAACCTGAGAGGCAGAGATTGCAGTGGGCTGAGATTGTGCCACTGTACTCCAGCCTGGGGACTCAAAAAAAAAAAGAAAAAAAAAGAGAGAGAGAGAATGTAAACTATCTCAGTAATATATTTTTATAATGATTACATGTTAAAATGATAATGTTTGGGATGTACTGAGTTAAATATGATATATTATTAAAATTAATTATATCTGCATCTTTTTACTGTTTCACATGGCTACTAGAAAATTTAAAAGTATATATATATGGCTCCTGTTATATATTTATTGGACAGAGACGGTCTAGAACATAGTAGAGACTTATTTGAGACAGGTCTTAGCAGGCAAAAGACAATACAGAAATACATTCATTTTGGATTTTGAAGAGATAGGGCAATTTACGGAAGTGAGGGCAAGGTTAAGGAAACCCACAAAAGATGCTGAAGCATCAAGAGACTAGCAAAAGAGGGGGAGCAGTTAGTCTACAGAGGAGAGGAAAGGCCATCACTAGAGCTGGTGAGCACTGAAGGTGCCTAAGAGGAGCACAGCAGGAGCTCTAGTTCCCGGTCACTGCCAGAGTCACACCTTGCTCCCACTGCCTGTAGGGAAACTGAAGCCAGAGGGCAGAGATCCTGGATGATGTAGCCTTTAGGGGACCACTCCCACTTCCCTCCCCAGGGCAGAGAAGAATGGAGAATAGGTGAGGGCAGGAGGAGAGCATGGGATAAAGAGTAACAAGCACAGAGCTCAGTACATTTGTTCAGTGAATGAATGAAATGAAACTAGTCACTGAGGAATGGAGGATGGTAGAAAATTCACTTTTTCCCATGTGGAATCTTTTTGCAGTAGTGCTTTTCAAACCGTTCTGTGACACGGAAGAGTTTAGTGAAATTATGTTAGGGGTTCCAAAGACATTTCTTTCTTGTTTTATATATATACTAATTAAGCAGGTTTAGGTGTGCATTAGTCTTTTAGAAAAGCATTTCCACAAGGAAATGACAATGTTAAATTGGGAGGCCTAAGATTATATATATATATATATATATATATATATATATATATATATATTTTTAAGACAGAGTCTTGTTCTCCAGGCTGGAGTGCAATGGTGTGATCTCGGCTCACTGCAACGTCCGCCTCCTGAGTAGCTGAGACTACAGGCACGTGCCACCATGCCCAGCTAATTTTTGTATTTTTAGTAGAGATGGGTTTCACAGTGTTAGCCAGGATGGTCTAGAATTCCTGACCTCGTAATCCACCCACCTCAACCTACCATAGTGCTGGGATTACAGGTGTGAGCCATCGTGCTTGGCCATTAAATATGTATATTTCTAACTATTAAAACTCTCCTTGAGGATGGGTGCAGTGGCTCATGCCTGTAATCCCAGCACTTTAGGAGGCCGAGGCAGGTGGATCACTTGAGGTGGATCACTCCAGACCAACCTGGCCAACATGGTGAAACCCCATCTCTACTTAAAATATCAAAAATTAGCTGGGCGTGGCGGCACGTGCCTGTAGTCGCAGCTACTCGGGAGGCTGAGGCAGGAGAATTGCTTGAACCTGGGAGGCAAAAGTTGCAGTGAGCCAAGATTGCACCATTACACTCCAGCTTGGGCAACAGAGCGAGACTCCATGCCAAAAAAAAAAAAACAACAAAAAAAAAACAAACTCACCTAAAACACAGAAACATGCACACCCAAACATGTTAGGTATCAAAATTTTTAACACATGGGAAACATCACACGTCGACTTGTGCTGCCATATATATTTTTGTGCAAGCCTAAAAACAAGAGTTCCTCCTGCCTCTTTTGTGCTTTTATTTGAATATCTTTTGTTAGTCTTTAAATTTTTCTAGTCAGTCTCTGCTTATCCATTAATTGAATATCTTAAATGTGTCACTAATTAAGAAGGTTTAGGTCTGCATTAGTCTTTTAGAAAAGCATTTCCACAGGGAAATGACAGTGTTAAACTGGGAGGCCCAAGATGAACAGCATTTGGAGAGGACAGGACGTAGATTAGAATGAGCACAGGTTTCCTGGTGACCTCTGCTCAGATTGAACTCATTCGTCTTTTAGAAAAATTCGGGTCTACATGTGTTCATTTATGTAAAGTTGCATGCATTAGTAAACCATTGTAACACATGGGCACAGCTCAATTAAATGCTGAGCAATGTTTGGGAGTGTGTATTTGACACATGTTCATGTTTCATCATGTATCTCACTTGCTATCATATTTATGTAAATATGATACATTCATGTTAAGGAATTCTACAATTGCAGATATTGTAGGAATTCCATCTGAAATGCATTTCTGGCCATTTGCATTTGATGTTCCCTATGCCTTGAAGGTATTTCCTTCAGCTTTTTATAAGGCTGCGATTAAGATGTTCCTTAGTCCTATTTATCCTTTTATCCTTTAGTTTTTAGCCGAAAGGTTTCCTACTTGGGAAAGGCTTCCCTGACCACCTAATCACTTAAGTAGGTTCCCTCCCCATTCTATCTTTAAGCCTTATTTCAACCTTCATAGCACTTACCACAATTTGTAACTGTTTTGCATAATTATCACTTTATTGCTTTTTGCCTGTTTGCCTAAGAAGAATTTAAATTTCAGCAGTATAGGGATGGGGTTTTCTACTTAACATGGGTCTGGGACTATTGTAAGAGCTTTACCCATATTCATTTGTCTACTCACAATCACCTAGTGAAGGCCCCTTTGAGAGACAAGGACACTGAGATGCAGAGAAGGTGAGTGGCCTGGTCAAGGTTTCCTAAGCTAATACACGGGAGAGCCAGCATTCAAACCCGAGAATCAGTGGGGGCCCAGGACTACAGCAGCATATTTAATATTAAAGGCTTCCAACTCCAGGCCTCAAAGTGCTAACAAGAACACTGGGGGTTTTTTTGTTTTGTTTTGTGTTTGTTTCTGTTTTTGAGACAAACTCTCACACTGTCACCCAGGTTGGAGTGCAGTGCTGCGATCTCCGCTCTCTGCAACCTCTGCCTCCCAGGTTCAAGCGATTCTCCTGCCTCAGCCTCCTGAGTAGGTGTGATTACAGGTGCCTGCCACCATGCCCAGCTAATTTTTTGTGTTATGAGTAGAGACGGGGTTTCACTATGTTGGCCAGGCTGGTCTTGAACTCCTGATCTCGTGGTCCGCCCACCTCAGGCTCCCAAAGTGCTGGGATTACAGGCGTGAGTCACCATACCTGGCTGAGTACTTGGTGCTAACCGAGGCAAGGAGGGATTCTTCTCCAGAACCTTTGGAGGGAGGCTGTCCCACCTGACATATTTATTTCAGACTTCTAGCCACTAGAACTGTGAGAGAATAAATTTCTATTATTGATTGATTGATTGATTGAGACAAAGTCTCACTCTGTTGCCCAGGCTGGAGTGCAGTGGTACAATCTTGGCTCACTGCAACCTCGGCCTCCCGGTTTCAAGCAATTCTCCTGCCTCAGCTTCCTTAGTAGCTGAGACTGCAGGCGTGAGCCACCATGCCCGGCTTATTTTTGTATTGTTAGTAGAGACAGGGTTTCGCCATGTTGGCCAGACTTGTCTCGAACTCCTGACCTCAGGTGATGCTCCCACCTCTGCCTCCCAAAGTGCTGAGATTACAGGTGTGAGTCACCTCACCCAGCCTTGACATTGGCTCTTGCTTCAGTTTTATTAATAGCAGAATTCATGTGCTCTGATGGGGGCTTTTCTCAGACTGATGTCTTATCCTTCTTAGTGCCCCAAACTAGATCCTGTTCATACATGCTATAACAAATTAGTATGTTTATTTTAGTGTAAAAATTTTGAATTCTCAGCTTGTTTCATAATACACATTTTCCATGGATTTTTTTGAAGACACCTCATGCATGTGTCTGTTTAACTTATTTCTGTCCTCTCTTTTATTTGATTCACTTTTTTATCTATTTAAATAACATTTTCTGAAGGACTACTCTGGGCCAGACACTGTGCTGAGGCTTGGAGACCCGGATGACCAGAATATGGTCATAGCCCGCTAGAGATGCTAGGCAGATGGAGCACATAAACTAATGATTACACCAATTAATTGGCCAAGGATTTGAAACAGGATTCTAGTCAGCAGGACCAGAGGAAAGATAATATTCTTTTGGCCTGTTACTGTCTTGTTTTGTCTCTTATTGTACTTTCCTCCAGCTTTCCTTTTCTCTCAAAGACTCTTTCTGGCTGTCTCATGTTCCCTTTTTATTCCCACTTTTTAATTATTTATATAGCCAATTCCAGATGACCTCTTTTGTGAATTTTATACAATTAATGCTTGGCACCCAACTGTGGAATCTGGATTTAATCCTCCACCATCAGCCCCCTACTCCCCAGAAGGATGCATGCTCAGGGAACAGGGACTAATTGTAACATTAGCCTAAGGAAAGCTGAACTAGGCGGTCATTAGTTCTTTACCACTCCCTATTTCCCTGCTTTCCACAAAATTTAGGATCTCTTCCCAACCCACATAGAAATGACTTTTTAAAAAAATGTTCTCCATTCTCTGCTCCATATCCATTGGCACAAACATTACAAATAAATGTCACGTGACTTCTTTCCTGCTGTCCCTAGAATTGTGGAATGTTGTTTTGAAATTCTTCTTTGGATTTTTGTATCCAAATTTATACCCCCAATTCTTAGCATACTGCCTGACACATAATAGGTGTCCAATAAATATATGTGAAAATAAATCCAAAGTGAAAGAGAGAAAAATATCAGTAGATGATTTTTGCATGAATAATGTTGCTATGTTTTTATTTAGGCGTTTATGCATCTGTTCGGCCCCTAAGTTATATAGTCCTCAAGAGTAAAGGGACTAGTCCTTCTTCTTCTTTGTATTCTGTCCTGACCTTTGCCTAAAATAATACCTGGTACAGAGCAAAACCATAATCTATATTTGTTGAATGAACAATGAGTAAAGACTAGATAGTTGATATCTGTGATTGACATGGATGATGATTTATATCATTAATGTTGTCTTAATTGTTTTCTGGAACAAAGTGTAAATAGCTTGGGTAAATAAACTATAAATGGTATTAGAAGAAGGTCTACGGAGAAGAAACATCCCAGGTGGCACTAAGGCCAGGGGAGCTCCTGCCTTAAGATGGGCCTGCCTCCTGCTGTTTCACTTTCCTGGAGAGAGAACTCTAGAGATGGCTTTGCATATGGAATGGGGGGGTACAAGAATGTGAACATGTGGCTGGGGGATTTTGTTAACGTAGTGATTTCCTTCCAAACACTTGAAAAAGACTTTTGTAACTATTCTATTGCTGTTGCCTCTGTGCTTTCCCCCTCATATCACATTTAAATTCTATGACTTGTCCAGTTAATGTGGACATGCATAAGTGGGCCCAGATCTTATTCTAAATGGAAGCCAGAGCTGGTGTCCAGATGCAAGGAAACCATAATTACCCCAAGAGTAGAGTTGTGTTTTCTGAGAGGGCTTTGAGCAGTGTCCATGGAGCCCCAGATGTAAATTCCCACATTAGACAAGTAAAAAGCTTTATGAAACACATTTCTCCTCTTCCTTGGAGAAAAAGAAAATCTCTTTTGCAAAAAGATTAGTGTTTGAGTACTTCTTGACCCTTAAGGGTAAGAAAAAAAATGATATAAGAAATCTATACTGCAATAGGAGTACTCTAAAAAGAAGAAAAAATAAATAAATAAATAAATAAATAAAAAAGAAATCTATACATGCTAAAATAATATTCATCAAAATGAGAAATGATTGATTCTTTCCATATGTTCTTATCCTATTTCCATTTAAATTAATTTTGTAGGAGTCATTAACCATCTCCACAAAATTTGCTGGGTTTTCTCTGAATGCTGGCTTTGGCACACCTGCAGCCAGTGCATGTCTTTATGGTTAATCTGTACGAACCAAAATTAATTTCAGTAAAACAGCTAAATGGTCCTCAAGAGTCCTTAGTCATATGTCTGGTTAGCATTCACCAGGGGCAGTAAACACAGCCTGACAAGGGTGATAGAAATGTTCAAGGGACCTTTCCAAGTTCTCTTGCTATCTTTTTTTTTTTTTTAATTTGCAGGTGCAAAAATTCCATTTGTAATTCTTTAATTCCAAGGGCAATGGGTATCCTGGGGTCTCAGATTCAGGACAAGTGGCCAGCTGGGATACAATATTCTGCTTGCAAGTCATAGCAAGTGCAGAAGGGGGGCAAGCCATTGAAAGTTTGGCCTGTTCTCCTTTTCTCTCTTTGTGCATCCTTTTCCTCTTCTAGACGGGTGTACAATTACACGAGCTGAATTAGTTATCTCCCAAAGCTGTGCTGTTGTACATCCAGGAAAAGGACTTGATTACTCAACCCATGGTTCCAGGAGCCTTATTTGGGTTCTTTTGTGCAGCAGAAAAAAGTGCTGAGTGCACCCTCTATTTGTTTTGCGATTTGCCTGCTGGGCACATTACTTGCTATCACTCTGGTTTCAATATATGTCTTTCCATGGAGGTTTTAGCATGTCTATATTTAGAACACAATAAAAGATGTATAAGATGGAAAAATTAGGGGAAAGCAGAAGTGCACTGAGGAGGAGAGAAAAGGGCAAGAGACAATCATGGATCCTTCTTATGACGGGAGCTGTCCCTAGCATCCAGGCTTGATTTCTTTCTTGCCTTGCCAAGTGTTCCACTGTGCAATGTGGCGTTATTAAGTGTGGAGATGAGGGGGAGGAACAGGAGACAAGGAAAACATAGCTCCAGGACTCTGTGGTGTTTTTGGAGTGAGTTTTGCCAGGGCATGTACCAGACACAGTGTGAGAATCCAGGAAGGGAGAGACATGTCAGCTGTGAGAAGCATATCCATGCGGTTATTATGGCCACATATCATCTCCTTTGTTGGGCTTTGTCAGCATATGAGCTGCTGATGAGGATGACTTCTTTCCCAACCAGGAATGGTTTGTATGGCTTTTCTGCAAGCTATTGCTGGGAGCTTAGGTTTGGGGATTCCTGAGGTGGGTATAACTAGAACAGGCTCTGGTTTATCTTCACTCAGACTTTGATGCTTTGAAAAGATTAATAGGCAAAATACTCAGAGATTAAAACCAAACAAACAAATGGAAAAAGAAAGGGGAAGCATGGAGAACTTGAAATCAAGGAAGAAATGACTTTAAGATAGTCTAGTCTCTTGACCCGTGTAGCTATAATGACTTTATTGCCCATGATCTCAGATAGTAGGTTTATTTGGTTGTGGGCCTGGCATATGTTTGTTCACTTTTACGTGGTCTTCTTAATGCTGTGTGGAATATTATAAATTGTACTTATATATTTATGTATATATTTACTTATTTATCTGTACACCTAGCATAGAGACACAACTAGTTGGGTACTTAACAAGTAGATACATGAGTTGCCATAGCTACAAACTACTACTAACAGTAGGATGTTCATAGCTATTTTCTTTTTTTTTGAGACAGAGTTTCGCTCTTGTTGCCCAGGCTGGAGTGCAGTGGCGCTATCTCGGCTCACTGCAAGCTCCGCCTCCCAGGTTCAAGCAATTCTCCTGCCTTATCCTCCAGAGGAGATGAGATTACAGGTGTCCACCACCACACCTGGCTAATTTTTGTATTTTTAGTAGAGATGGGGTTTCACCATGTCGGCCAGGCTGGTCTCAAACTCCTGACCTCAAGTGATCCACCTGCCTTGGCCTCCCAAAGTGCCAGGATTACAGGCATGAGCCACTGTGCCCGGCCACCATTTTCTTTGATATTAAAAAATGCAATTAAAAAAGAGAAGAAAAGTTCTATTTGGCCAAAAAAAGAATCATGATGACTTTAAGATGTATAATTTAACACCAATTTCTTCCTTAAAAAGTTAAAGGCCCATGAACTTTTTTTTTTTTTTTTTTTTGAGACAGAGTTTCGCTCTTGTTGCCCAGGCTGGAATACAATGGCACGATCTCGGCTCACCGCAACCTCCGCCTCCTGGGTTCAAGCAATTCTCCTGCCTCAGCCTCCCGAGTAGCTGGGACTACAGGCATGTGCCACCATGCCCAGCTAATTTTTGTATTTTTAGTAGAGATGGGGTTTCACCATGTTGACCAGGATGGTCTCGATCTCTTGACCTCATGATCCACCCGCCTCAGCCTCCCAAAGTGCTGGGATTATAGGCGTGAGCCACTGCACCCAGCTTGAACTTTTTAGGTGATATGATTAGGAGAATTACAATTGTGTGATGAAGTAGCCACTGTCGGGTTGCAGCTACCTGGTTAGACTTCACCACAAGACTAGCCCTATCTCAGAACATCAGATTCCGGTGTTGTGAATAAGAAAGTAGCCCCCAGTAGTCTGTCCTTCTATTGGGGGACATAACTTTCTTCCAGCATTGAATTGTCTTTCTAGGTGGAAAGTTTTGGATATAACTCCTTCTGAACTATTTCTCTCCAGGCCAGACCCCTGAACTGTCCTGAGGAAAGGAAGTGGCCCACAACCTATCTCTACTTCATGGTCTCCATGCAGACTAGAAAAAAAGAAAATAATACTATCAGAAACCTTGAGTTCCAGTCCTGGCCCAGCCACTCTTGTGCAATGTAGAAAAATTCATTTCATTTCCCTAGACCTCAGGGCCTCGTGGATGTAAAGAAGTATACTACTTGCTCTGATACTTCAAAAGACAGTTTACAGAGTAGCAAGTGATATCATGAAAAGAGTGAAGGCTAGGCCGGGCGCGGTGGCTCACGCCTGTAATCCCAGCACTTTGGGAGGCCGAGGCGGGCGGATCACGAGGTCAAGAGATCGAGACCGTCCTGGTCAACATGGTGAAACCCCGTCTCTACTAAAAATACAAAAAAATTAGCTGGGCGTGGTGGCGCGCGCCTGTAGTCCCAGCTACTCGGGAGGCTGAGGCAGGAGAATGCTTGAACCCGGGCAGCGGAGGTTGCAGTGAGCCGAGGTCGCGCCACTGCACTCCAGCCTGGCGCCTGGTGACTGAGTGAGACTCTGTCTCAAAAAAAAAAAAAAAAAAAAAAGAAAAGAGTGAAGGCTTTGGAGTCAGCCAGATCTTGTTGATTCTTCAGCAAATCTTTATTTAGCATCTACTATATACCAGGTGCTGTTCTTGGTGCCAGAGATGCTGCCTACATGAAGCTCACATTTTAATGTGGGGACCAATGGTTAGTCTGGTGGGCAAATCATTCAGCCCCTTTAAGCTTGTTTTCCACCTGTAAAATGGGCATTATAATAACATTTCAAGATGCTTTATTAGGATTAGACACAGTGATATTTAAAGCACCTATTACACAGTAGAGGCTCAATGAATGGTGTGTAAATACTACTATACAATAGATGAGAAAACATTTTTTTCAATTGTACAATTCTATCCAGATATGCAAATTATTATTTTTCATCCTCCTCTGTACTGTATGACTTTAAAGCCATAGAGGATCACAAAATTACACTGCATATTTTATAAATTTCCTTCCCTTTTCTGCTTTAAAAGCAACTTCATTTATCAAAGAAATATTTTTTTGAGTCTCTACTATGCATTAAATACTAGGCTGGCACTAGAGATATGGAAATAAGTGAGACTTCCCTCCCCTTACTTAGGATCACAACAGTAAATGCTTGGATTTCACCAGGGTTCTTACTTTTGGAGAGCTTATTTTTTTAGACTTTATATTGGTTATTGACTTTAGAAAGAAGGAAATAAAGAAAGGAAAACAGCCCTTTACTTGGCAAGATAAAGCTTTATTTAGCCAAGCTAAAGTTTTGTTTGTTTGTTTGTTTTGTTTTTGGAGATGGAGTCTTGCTCTGTTGCCCAGGCTGGAGTGCAGTGGTGCTATCTTGGCTCACTTCAACCTCTGCCTCCTGGGTTTCAACAATTCTCTGCCTCAGCCTCCTGAGTAGCTGGGATTACAGGCATGTGTCACCACGCCCAGCTAGTTTTTTTATTTTTAGCAGAGATGGGGTTTTCACCATCTTGGCCAGGCTGGTCTTGAACTCCTGACTTCATGATCCACCTGCCTTGGCCTCCCAAAGTGCTGGGATTACAGGCGCGAGCCACAGCACTTGGACTAGCCAAGTTAAAGTTTTATTCAAGACACCAAAAGCTCTGTGTATAAGACCCCTGGCAATGTCACTCTACTCAAAATGAAACAGATAGGAGAACACATCTTTCCTATAGCTGTCCTAGAGGTAAAACTTCAACCTATAAACATCTTTTGCAACAAAAGAAAATCAATTAAGTTATTTACTATACCCAGCCATATGACCAGTGTTGTTACAGATATTTCAGAGGATATAAATGAAAATAAGGAGATATTCCTGGAGATCAGCAGGAGACATGACACTTGCCCTTGAGGCAGGGGGTAGAATGTGTTCATTTATTTACTCATTTATTTAGTCAAGAAAAAATCTGTTTAGTAGCCATGGCCTTTGGGGAATTACACTGAGTGCTGTGAACACTAAGTGGGAAAACCAATAAAGTGGAAGAATAGTTATCGAGCACCTACTATGCACCAGGCACTGTCCATCATTTTACTTCCATCTTCTCAATGCATTTCTGTCAGTCCTAGGAAAAAAAAGATTGTATGCTTTGACCTCAAGGCATTCATTGGGGTGTGATAGGACAGAAAGCATCATTCCACAGCAAGAAGCAATGCCATGGAGGAAAAGGCCCAGAGCCAGTGAGCTGGAGGGAATGGAGGAGAGAATGGTTTACTGTCCCCACAGGGTAGGGGCAGGTTTTGCAGAGGTTGTGGCATTCTAGTTTTTTTTTTTTTTAATATTTTCTTTTTCTTTTTCTTCTTTTTTTTTTTTTTTAAAGATGGGGTTTCACCATGATGGCCAGGCTGGTCTTGTACTCCTGACCTCAGGTGATCCACCCACCTCGGCCTCCCAAAGTGCTAGGATTACAGGCGTGAGCCACTGCACCCGGCCGGCATTCTAGTTTTTAAGCAGGGGCAACACATGTGAAAGAGATCACAGGAATACAGATGACAGAGAGACAGGGAGTGACAGCACAGACCGTACACACTACAGGAGCTGGCCAAACCCCAAGGCTCTCAGAGCACGGAGTTACCAGTTGCTTCCCAGGCATTCGCCCACAGTAGTTGCTCATCTGAGAAGCTCTATTTCCCTGAGATAATGACAATGGAACTCAGATTTGTAGCTCAATTCATGGCGCACCTGGGGGCTCACTTATAACCCATTCTTGGTTTTATGAAGAAAACAGTTTCCTTCTGCTCTGTGCTCTTAGAGTCAGGAGCTGATCTTTGCACTGATGCCATGCTAGATCTTCATTTGTTTTGTGCTGATGAGACTTAGGAGTGATAAGTGGGAAAAAACTGATCCTCCCTATATCCCACTATTGGGTTTTGATGGATAAAGTGGCCTTCTTGAAGTTTTTCTACTTTCATTTGAAAAGTGTTATAAGATATAGGTTAAGTAGTAAAGTAAGGTGCCAGGCTGGGAGTGGTGGCTCACACTTGTAATGCTAGCACTTTGTGAGGCCGAGGCGAGTGGATCACCTGAGGTCAGGAGTTCGAGACTAGCCTGGCCAACATGGCGAAACCCCGTCTGTACTAAAAATACAAAAATTAGCAGGGTGTGGTGGCGGGAACCTATAATCCCAACTACTCAGGAAGCTGAGGCAGGAGAATCGCTTAAACATGGGAGGCAGAGGCTGCAGTGAGCCGAGATGGCACCACTGCACTCCAGCCTGAGCAGAAAAATAAAAAATAAGATAAATAAAAAATTAAAAAAAAAGTGTGAGCTGGGTATGGTGGCTCATACCTGTAATCCTAGCACTTTGGGAGGCCGAGGAGGGCAGATCACGAGGTCAGGAGTTTGAGACCAGCCTGGCCATCATGGTGAAACCCTGTCTCTACTAAAAATACAAAAAGTAGCTGGACATGGTGGTGTGTGCCTGTAGTCCCAGCTACCTGGGAGGCTGAGGTAGGAGAATCGCTGGAACCCGGGAGGTGGAAGTTGCACTGAGCCAAGATGGTGCTACTGCACTCCAGCCTGGACAACACAGCGAGACCTTGTCTCCCAAAAAAAAAAAAAAAAAAAAACGAAGTGTGGCACCAGATAGACATAAATTCAAATCCCAGATCTTGGTGATCTTGAGCATTGCCTTTTTACCCAAATTTGGACCCAAATGCTGAGAGGTGAGATATAGCTACGAACTTGGAGTGCACCAAGAAAAAATTTCCAGAGATCTCCTTTACCCCTCTGTTGTTTGAATAAACAGGTATAACTCAGTGATCACACCTACAGCATCAAGGCAGTGGAGAAGAAAAAGCAACCACAGACTGGCTCTCTAACTAGTTTGCTCTCCATTGCCTAATTCAGCTAAATACCTGATCCACAAGGAAATTGTTAAGAGTTTTTTGCAATAAATATTGTATACAGGTTCTACTTTATCTTGGTGGTCTGCGATGATTTTCAGAAAAACAGCTTTTATTGAAATAGCTAAACTTGTGAATAGGTAGGAGGCTAGAACTTTCAACCTACAATAGTAATAATAGCAATATTAATAACCTTGGGAGGCATTTGCTATATGCCAGGCACTATTTTAAGCACTTTATTATGAGTTAATTCATTTAATCTTACAACTGCCCTATGAAATAGGTACTATCATTATCTCTATTTTAAGATAAGGAAATTAGGCCAGGTGCGATGGCTCATGCCTATAGTCCCAACACTTTGGGAAGCCGAAGTGGAAGAATCACTTGAGGCCAGGAGATTGAGACTAGCCTGGGCAAAAAAGTGAGACCCTGTCTCTACAAAAAATTTTAAAAATTAGCCAGGCATGGTGGCATGTGCCTGTAGTTCCAGCTGCTTTGGAGGCTGAGGCAGAAGGATTGCATGAGCCTGGGAGGTCAAGGCTTACAGTGAATCATGATAACGCCACTGCACTCTAGCCTGGGCAACAGAGCAAGACTCTGACTCAAAAATAATAATAATAATAAAGTAATAATAATAATAAGGAAATTGAGGCACAGAGAGGGGCAGTGGCTTGCCGACTTGTCAGAGCCAGGATTTTTACCTACACTGTGTGCTTTAGAGCCTGTGTCATGAACCTCTCTCCAGTACTGTAAGCCAACTTCTTTTAAAATAATTATAATAATAACATTTTGTGTTCTAATTATAAAACTAAGTCATGGTAGGAATTTTTGAAAATGGAAAAAGGGGTAAAGAAACAAATTATTTGTATTTTTATTACTCAGGGACAACATTTATTAACATTTGGGCCTATTTCCTTTTGGAAATTAAATTGCATATATAATTCTCTTCAAATAGCATAACACCACGTATGACTTTTTAAATTTAATGTTACAATTTGAGCATTTTCCCATGTTATTAAATATTTTTATAAACCATAGATTTTAATGACTGCAAATATTCCTATTATCTGGGGGTCCCATAATTTACTTTAAAAATCACATAATATTGGGCCATTAGGTTCTTTCCAGTGTTCTTGAGAAACATTGGTTGTATCTCTGTGTTGGTTTCTGGAGGATGCCTTAGCCTGGTACTTTCAAGAGCTGCCCAGGCTATTTGAAGAGTGGCTAATTTTCTCCTGAAGGGACTGTGCCCAAATCCCTGTCCTCCAAGTAAGAACATCCTAAGCCATTGAAGACAAGTGAGAATTTTCAAAAGTCTCTTGAGTATCTGAATTCTCAATAAGGGTCCAGAATCTCATTCAATTTTTAAAATTTTTATTTATTTATTTATTTTTTGAGACAGAGTTTTGCTCTTGTTGCCCAGGCTGGAGTGCAATGGCACAATCTTGCCTCACTGCAACCTCCGCCTCCTGGGTTCAAGCAATTCTCCTGCCTCAGCCTCCTGAGTAACTGGGATTACAGGCAAGCACCACCACGCCCGGCTAATTTTCTATTTTTTTTAGTAGAGACAGGGTTTCTCCATGTTGGTCAGGCTGGCCTCAGACTCCACACCTCTGGTAATCTGCCTGCCTTGGCCTCCCAAAGTGCTGGGATTACAAGCATGAGCCACCATGCCCGGCCTCATTCAGTTTTTTAAAAACTCATATAATTTCCCCCGAGTTTAGTAAGTAAAACATGTATCTTGTTTTAAAAAAAAGTAAAACATGAAAATGAACAAACAATAAAAATAAAATTAATCTAAAATTACACCACAGCTTGTCAAGTATTTGTCTTTGCACACTCTACACTATCTTGTTACCTGTTGTTTTTTTACTCAACAACATAGTATATGCATTTTCCTATTAATAAACGTAGGTAATCACACCAGATGGTAGCTGATCTCTGCCCAACCACTCTCCCACCCTCAGGCCTGATCCCTGCAGGCCATCGCTTTTAACTGATTTATGTTTGCATGAGTATAAACCTCGGCTCCTCCTTCACCATTGTGCCACACCTACCAGAAACTAGTTCCTGTACTTTCCAAGTCCAAGCAGCTGCACTGCCATCAAGGAGTTGGCCTTCTACTTGAGAAGTATATTATTGAAAAAAAAATTTAATTAATTAATTAATTAATTAATTTTTTTTTTTTGAGACAGAGTCTTGCTCTGTAGCCCAGGCTGGAGTGCAATGGCATGATCTCAGCTCACTGCAACCTCTGCCTCCCAGGTTCAAATGATTCTCCTGCCTCAGCCTCCCAAGTAGCTGGGATTACAGGCTCCTGGCGCCACACCCGGCTAATTTTTTTGTATTTTTGGTAGAGACGAGGTTTCACTATGTTGGCCAGGCTGGTCTCGAACTCCTGACTTCATGATCCTCCCACCTCAGCGTTTCAAAGTGTTGGGATTACAGATGTGAGCCATCGTGCCCAGCCTTAATAAATCTATTTAAAGGTGACCCAAAGTGGTGTTTTTAATAAGGAGGAATAAGGAAATGTGGGAATAAGGAAATGCCCAGACCATTTTACAAACCCAAACTCTTTATCCTATTTATGACACAGCCTATGGTGTTGAGTTTTTTCTTGTATTTCTCTACCTTGAGCTGGTAAAGAAAGGGCCTATCAAGTTAGCTATGCCCATCTATGATTCCTCTGATTAAATTTTCTGCCTCTGACTTTTAAGGAGATGCTTTTACCTCATTTTCTTCCTAATTTTTCCAAAAAGGAGAGTCCTATTCAAGTTGTGTCAGAAGCTAAGTCAAAACTTATCTTACATGACTATGTTGGAAATTAGTAAAGACAGGACTCTGAGCCCCTCCAGTCTGCCCAGACAGACTTTTTTTTTTTGAGAGGGAGTCTGACCCTGTTGTCCAGGCTGGAGTGCAGTGGCGCTATCAGGGCTCACGGCAGCCTTGACCTCCCTGGGCTCATGTCTCCTTCCACCTCAGTCTCCTAAGTAGCTGGGGCTACAGGTGTGTGCCAGCACGCCTGGCTCACCGTTCTGTATTTTTTGTACAGATAGGGTTTTACCATGTTTCCCAGGCTGGTCTCGAACTGCTGGGCTCAAGCCACCAACCCACCACAGCCTCCTAAAGTGCTAGCATTACAGGCGTCAGCCACCACATTCAGCCCAGACAGACTAAAGGGATCTTTATACTATAAAGGGATCTTGTACCCAAGCTTAGATATTACTATAGTAAGATAACAAGTAGTAAAAATCAGATAAAGTGGTAATCATCTTACTTTGGGATGAAACTAATGCATAAAAAGTAAAAAATGATTTGATTTTGTAAGCTCTCTGAGGAAATAAGCAGTTTTAGTTAATTAACACTGCTGCAGCAATCCCTGTCTCACAGCTTCAGCTTAATCGCATAGCAACACTTGGAACTCATTTTTATTATAATTACTGTTGACCCTCGAACAATGCAAGGGTCAGGGGCACTGCCCCTTCATCCTGTGCAGTAGAAAATTCTCCTACAGCTTTTTTTTTTTTTTTTTTTTGAGACAAAGTTTCGCTCTTGTTGCTTAATCTGGAGTGCAGTGGTGCCATCTTGGCTCACCACAACCGCCACCTCCCAGGTTCAAGCCATTCTCCTGCCTCAGCCTCCTGAATAGCTGGGATTACAGGCATTAATCCCATACACACCACGCCCGGAAGAGACAACAGGGAGGCACACGCAAACTAAAGGCCTTGAGAGGACACAGCAAGAAGGCAGCTGTCCACCGGCCAAAGAGAGAGGCCTCAGGAGAAACAGAACCTGTTTGCGCTTTGATCTTAGGCTTCCGGCCTCCAGAAACGGGAGAAAATACATTTTTATTTAAGCTATCCAGTCTGTGATATTTTATTATGGCAGCCCTAGCAAATTAATATACTCTCTCTAGGGACTTTAATTACATATATATTCGCCTACTTGAAGTTATTCCACTGCTTATTGAAACTCTGGTTTTAAGTATTTTTTCTCCCCTCTGTTTCATTGTGAACTTTTTTTTTTAGTTTCCTTCAAGAAAATATTTATTGCATATTATTAGTGATTATGTTTTACAGCAAAATTAAATATATATGCTTTTCACAAACACAAAATGGGAATCAAGGCATCTATCAAATTTAAATGTTGAACCACATCCTGGTTTTCAGAATTCAGCAGCCAGTCATGGTTCTGCACTGGGGCACTGGTCCATGATTTCCAGTAGTTGAGGATCTTTTCAGTAATTGGAACAAAATCTTATTTATATGTGACAGTCGTTTCCACAGAAAACCCTTTTGGGGGTTCAGATAGTTCACTGGGTACTTCACTTGTTGAGTCATCCTGTTGCTGTACTTCATTACGTGACGGCTGCGCCGTTTTCCTTCCGACATAAAGCACTGAGCCCGCGGGAGACCAGGTGCCGATCCCGTAGACCACCGACGTCTGCTGGTTCCAGGCCATGAACTGGTTTTGATACATGGGTACAGTGGTAAGAGCCTCGATTCTCACAGGCCCACAGTGGAGGCAGCTTGCTGAGAACTTTCTATTGCTGTGTGTTCAAAATCCGTATTTTTTTCTTCTCCATTGTTTAATCTGCCATTATTCCCATCCAGCCTATTTTCATCTCAGTTGTATTTTTATCTCTAAAAGTTTGGTTTGGGTATCTACATTAAAAAAAAAATTTCGTGAGTACATAGTAGGCATATACATTTATGGGATACATGAGATATTTTGATACAGGCAGGCAATGCATAATAATCATATCGGGGTAAATGGGGTTATTTATGACCTAAAGCATTTATCCTTGTGCTTCAAACAATTCAGTTATATTATTTTAGTTACTTTAAAATGTACAATAAATTATTGTTGACGGTAATCACCCTGTTGTGCTATGAAATAGTAGATCTTATTCATTCTGTCTAACTATATTTTTGTGCCCATTAACCATCTCCACATTCCCCCTGCCCCACTACCACTCCCAGCCTCTGTTAACCATTCTTCTACTCTCTATCTCAATGAATTCAATTGTTTTAATTTTTAGCTTTCACAAATCAGTGAGAACATGGGAAGTTTGTCTTTCCGTGCCTGGCTTATTTCGCTTAACATAATGACCTCCAGTTCAGTTCCATCCATGTTGTTGCAAATGTCAGGACTGCATTCTTTTTCATGGCTAAATAGTACTTTATTGTGTATAGTACCATATTTTCATTATCCATTTTTCTGGTAATGGACATTTAGGTTGCTTAGGGAATCTAAATTTTTTATTAATGTATTTTATTTTTTAGAACAGTTCTAGATTTACAAAAAACTGAGAAGACAGTTGTTATGAATTGACTTGTGTCCTCTCAAAATTCGTATGTGGAAACCCTAGCTTCCAGCATGACATTATTTGGAGAAAGGGCTTTTAGGGAGGTAATCAAGGTTAAATGAGATCAGCAGGGTGAGGCCCTAATCCAATAGGACTGATGTCCTTATTTAAAAAAAAAGGAAAAAGACACCACTCTGTCACTCTCCCTCTCTATAAGTGTAGATAAGACGAGGCCATGTGATGACACAGCAGGAGGTAGTTGCCTACAAGCCAGGAGGAGATCCTCAACAGAAACCAACCCTGATAACACCTTGATCTGGGACTTCTTGCCTTCAAAACTTAAAGAAAATAAATTTCTGTTGTTTAAGCCACCCCAGATTGTGGTGGTTTTTATGGCAGTCTGAGCTGACTAATACAGTGCATAGGCTGGGCACAGTGGCTCACACCTATAATCCCAGCACTTTTGAGAGGCTGAGGTGGGAGGATCACTTGAGGCCAGGAGTTCGAGACCAGCCTGAAAAACATAGGGAGATCCCATCTCTACGAAAAGTAAGAATACATTAGCTGAGCATAATGGCACGTGCCTGTGGTCCCAACTACTCAGGAGGCTGAGGCGGGAAGATTGCTTGAGTTTGGAGGTTGAGGCTGCAGTGAGCTGTAATCACGCCACTGCACTCTAGCCTGAGTGATAGCATGACTCTGTCTCAAAATAAATAAATACAGTGTTCAAATATATCTGTTCAAGCCATGCTTTCAATTCTTTTGGGTATATACCAGAAGTAGAATTGCTGGTAGTTCAATGTTTAATTTTTGGAGTAACTGCTATACTGTTTTACATGTGATTAATTATTAGCAATAAGAAAAACAAGGCAGCAATATGTTGTTTAAAAAATCATAAAACTAGGCTGGGTGCAGTGGCTCACACCTGTAATCTCAGCACTTTGGGAGGCTGATGCAGGCGAATCACAAGGTCAGGAGATGGAGGCTATCCTGGCCAACATGGTGAAACCCCATCTCTACTAAAAATACAAAAAGTTAGCAGGTCATGGTGGCATGAGCCTGCAATCTCAGCTACTTGGGAGGCTGAGGCAGGGGGAATCACTTGAATCCAGGAGGTGGAGGTTGCAGTGAGCCAACATCACGCCACTGCACTCCAGCCTGGCGACAGAGCAAGACTCCATTCCTCCCACCGCCAAAAAAAATAATAATAAAACTAGAATTTTAATCATGCCTTTGCTACCAGTTCACTTCACTATGTGACCTTGACAAAATATTAAATCTCTTGGGGTCTCAGTGTCCTCATCTGAATATAAGAATTGTGCTGAATGATTTCATGATCACTTCAGGGCCAGTGTTTGTTGGTTCTATGATTCTAGGTGCTGGGACACCTGGTATCCCTAGTTGTGCATACTTGAAAATACTACAGCTTTTTAAGTTGCCTGCTATTAAGGGCTGAGACAGGGTAAGGTCCCTAATGGGCTGAATTGATTGTGGTGATCCCCAGAATGGACAAAGGCAAAAGGCACATCAAAGATTGGGACAATAAGGGTAATGTCAGTCATCAAAACTAAGGGTCAGGAGCAAGGGCTTTGTGTAGGAGCCAGGGGTCCCAGGAAGATGTTAGGATGGAGGCTGCCAAACTAGACTGCAAAGCTGAATGGTGACTGACTTCCTTATGTTGGCCATAGGCAGTCCTGGAGCCCAGAGTTCTGTTAGACTTCTCCGTGTCTCAGTCTCCCTTGCTGTAAAACAGTGCTATTTCTTGCTATTCTTCTACCAGTTAGGTTAGAGATAAACGGAAATATAAACTTTGAAAAGAACTATACCTTAATTTTTTTCTCAAGTAAAAAGCTAAATGTGAAATGTATTTAAGTTGGAGTAAAAATAAAATAAAAATTGATGAATTTGAGTAAAGAGTATATGGGAGTTCTTTGAACTATTCCTGCAACTTTTCTGTACACTTAAAATTACATAATTTTATTCATGTGGACATAAAGATGGGAGCAATAGACACTGGAGACTCCAAAAAAGGAAGGGAGAGAGGCGGGCAACGCTGAAAACCTTCCTGTTGGGGACTATGTTCGCTATCTGGGTAACAGGACCAACAGAAAGAAGCTCAATCCTCAGCCCCACATGGACAACCTACACATGGACCCCTCCGAATCTAAAATGAAAATGGAAATTAAAAGATAAAATTACATCAAAACTTTAAGTTACCAAGGAAAGAGGAAAAACTTATTTAAGAAGGAGAGTAAGGATGGTGGCACGTGCCTGTAGTCCCAACTACTCGGGAGGCTGAGGCAGGAGAATTGCTTGAACCCGGGAGGCGGAGGTTGCAGTGAGCCGAGGTCATGCCACTGCACTCCAGCCTGGCACCTTGTGATGGAGGAAGACTCTGTCTCAGAAAAAAAAAAAAAAGGAGAGTAAGGCCAGGTGCAGTGGCTCATGTCTACCATCCAGATGTTTTGAGAGGCCTAGGCAGGAGGATCACTTGAGCCCAGGAGTTAGAGACCATCCTGGGCAACATAGTGAGAACTTGTTTCTACTAAAAATTTTAAAAAAGATGATTTAGCTGGGTGTGGTGCCACACACCTATAGTCCCAATTACTCGGGAGCTGAGGCAGGAGGATAGCTTGAGCCCAGAAGTTTGAGGCTGCAGGGAGCTGTAATTGTGCGACTGCACTCCAGCCTGGGTGACAATGAGACTCTGTCTCAAAAAAGAAAAAAAGAAAAGAAATTTACCCATAGCTTCTTTAGAGTTTATTTTGGCTTAGCATACTGGGACGTGTCTATAGTCTCAGCTACTCTGGAGGCTGAGGCACGAGGATCATTTGAGCCCAGGAGTTTGAGACTGCAGTGTGTTACGGTCATAACTGTGAATAACCCCACTGCAGGCCAACCTGGGCAACATAGGGAAATCCATCTCTAAAAACAACAAAAAAGATTGATTTTGTATGCATAGATGAACTACTTCTAAGGCAAAACATCCAGATCATCTTATTCAAATGTCTTTTGACATTGACTCTGAAAGTACCTCCAAATACCAATGTATTCATATCAACAACTCTAATTTGTCATTGGAAATTCAGGTGGTTGGATTGGGCGCGGTGGCTCACCCCTGTAATCCCAGCACTTTGGGAGGCTGAGGTGGGTGGATCATGAGGTCAGGAGTTCGAGACCAGCCTGACCAACATAGAGAAACCCCATCTCTACTAAAAATACAAAAAATTAACTGGGCGTGGTGGCGCATACCTGTAATCCCAGCTACTTGGGAGGCTGAGACAGGAGAATCGCTTGAATCTGGAAGGTGGAGGTTGTGGTGAGCTGAGATCGTGCCATTGCACTCCAGCCTGGCAATAAGAGCGAAACTCTGTCTCAAAAAAAAATGAATAAAAGGGAATTCAGGTGGCCACACTTCCAGATTTATCAGCTGATGATAAATCCTTTGATTGTACACTTAAATATTGTAAATTTTATTATGTTAATTATAATCAATAATATTTTTTAAAAGAAAACTTTAAAAATAAGTAATTCCTTTTTATTGCCCCAACATTTTTATCCCAGTGGACATCTGGTGTTAGGATCACAGTGACTGCCATTGGTAATAAATAGTAAATAGCATCAATTGATAAATGCTGAACATGGGGCACTAAGAATGACCTAAATTGCTACCTTCTCTCTTTTGTCAGTATAAATTAAAAATAAGAGAGAGCAGGTGGTTAACATAATGGAATTTGCTTCACCAGGAGGCTGCAATGGTGAATTATTTGATCTGAAATAAAAGGGTGATAACGATGGGGATCATTTGAGATCAGATGTATCAACTCTCCTTTTTATTCTAGAGCAAATATTAGAGAGTTGAATGATTCTCAAGCTGTAGATATTTCTCAGGTCTATTTTTAAGCTCAAACTGGCTCTTTCCCAGAAGAAGAGAAACAAAAATCTACTGGCAGTGAAGCCTTTACCTTTTTTCATTGAATTTTCTGAGGGGATTAAAAAAATCTTCTGAAAATCCAGGACAGATGGAGCATTATGAAGAACACTGCAAAACAGAATACTTTTCAGAGAGTACTTAGAAGAAAATAAAATGTTCAAAAAGACCCTGTCTTCAAAAGAAAGCAAGAAAGAAAGAAAGAAAATCAGTTGACTAAAGACAAATATCTGATGGAGTAAACATTTGCCTTTCTTTGAAGGAACTGAAAACGATAAAGCCCAGACACATTAAATTGTTCTCAAAGTTGGTGTATAAGGCACCAGTCCAAAGGATTTCCATTTGAAAAGTTTGTAGAATTCTTTTTAGCAGTAAGATAGTTGAATGATTTGGGTAATGTTGGAGAGAATTGATTAAAATGCTGCTCATTAACATTCATTCTCTCTTTTCCTCACTCTAAAACTATTCTTTGGATATTAGAAAAGTTAAATTTAATATAGTATAAACTCTCCAAGGGGGAAAGGAATAGCAGAGAAAATTCCAGATGTGGCAGCCCTGTTGTGTGCTCACAGAGGTTGCACAGTCTCCACTTATAGATGGCTGAAGAGATATTAGAATCATTACCTGGCTCTAATGTGAGGTGGCCTCTGCCAGGCTGGAGGGAGAGTGAGAGAGGCTCTGAGTGTTGACACTACTTCCCAGTTCACCATGACTCATTCATCTCAGACTTGCTACCAAACGATTGGGAATGAGCTGGTATCAGGGAACATGTTACAGCAGCCAGGGAAATAGACCAAAAAGCTGTCAGTCCCAGGAAAAGTACTGCAGAGAAGAATTGCAAGTGTGGCAGCGAATCTTTGCCAAACAGATACAGTTGACTTTTTTTTTTCTTAAAAAGTCACACTTGACAAATCCTTCCTGAGTTTCAAGGAGAAAAGACACATAAACTTCCATTTTGCTATCAATAAAGGTAGCAGGATATAAAGGGCTCAAATACCATCTTAAGAATAAAACATAGAGGGAACATGGAAAGCTATAGTAAGAAAAGAAAAACAAATGAAGAAAAAGAAGTGCAGTTGAAAATAACAAAGCAAAATCTTCCTTGAAGGGAAGCTGGGAGCACATTTCCTTGGCTGAAGATCCAGTGTGAATAAAAGGGGAAAAAAATAACATCTTGATAAGGCCAAATGAAATGGTAAACCAACCTTCAGTACTAATGAGATTGTCAGGAGATCTTTAGATGGGTGATTTGGAGTGCTGGCATTTTGACACCTGAGACTGTTTACCAAGCTTGAAGAAATTGGCAAAAGTCTCAAAATGCTTTCAAAATCACTTGATTGTGATTCTCTTTAGATCAGCAAAATCAAATAGATGCCTATAGCTCATGGATGAGGGGGTATTAAAAAGCACGAATGTGGTGGTGTGACAAATCCAAAGTGTTTGTAAACCATTGTCTGTGTCTTTGGATGACTGGAATTGCAGGATGATTGCAGAGAGGATAATCTACAAGTGGATGGTCAGGCCTGGCTGCAATGGAGACTGAAATAAAATGGGGATCCTAGGAAAGCCATCACAGCCCTCTATGAGCTTCAGAAACCAGCATGGTTTAATTATGTCATTGCCTCTAAGAGAATGCAGGTGATATTGTTTTGATCATTTGATGAACATGCCTCCTCCAGGGACAGTGTGATCCAAGATGCCAGGTCCATTTCAGGGCTTGAATCAGATGTCCAGAATCTCAAAAAAACTGAGAATTGGACCTGGGTTCTCAAGGAGGAGGACTTCTTAAGGGAATTTTTTTTCTTGGCTAAAGAGGTACTCAGGAGGAAATGTCTCTTCTTTTGCTGCCATTGAATGAATGGATCATCTATCTATCAATCTATCTATTGTTATATTCAAAAATTATTTTCTCAGCATCTACTATGTGCTAAGCATTATGGTAGGTACTGGGGATAAAAGTAGTTAGTAAGACCCTCACGGAGTTTGCATTCTAATGAGAGAGTCCCAAATAAACAAGTACACAGATAAATATTATACTTATAGATTATAAAACGAATTCTGAAGAGAAAAAGAGGGCGATGAAAGAGTGAATGAAAAGGTGACTAAGCTGAATAAAGGTCACTTTAGTCAGAGTGGTCAGGTCATGGAGAGACAAGTCTCGATGAGTGAGAAAAGCTAGGCCTATGAATGGAAAACAGTGACAAGGAAAGGGTGTTTCAGTTAAAGGGAACAGCAAGTACAAAGCCTATCAAGTAGAAAGGAAGTGGCATGCTCTAATGTCGTTGAGTCAAGGGAAGAGTGATATTAGATGAGGTTGGAGGGACAAGAAATTAGGATTTTATTCTGAGTGCACTGGGAAATCGTTGGTGGCTTTTAAGCCAGAAAATAAGATTGGACATCTTTTAGTAAGATCACTTTGTTACACGAAAAATGTATTGGAGGGGGACAAATATGGAAGCAGTAAGACCGCTTAGGTGGTACCAGGTGACAGTGACTTGTGCTGTTTATCCCACTGATATGGTTTGTATCTGTGTTCCCACTCAAATCTTGTGTTGAATTGTAATCCCCGCTGTTGGAGGTGAGGCCTGGTTGGAAGTGATTGGATCGTGAGGATGGTCCTTCAAGAATGGGTTTATACCATATCCTGGTGCTACTCTCCCAATTAGTGACTGAGTTCTCGTGAGTTCTATTTGTTTAAAACTGTGTGGCACCTCCCCCACCCCTCTCTCTTCCTCCTGCTCTGGCCATGTGAAGCTCTTCACTCCCCTTTTGCCTTTTGCCGTGACTAGAAGCTTCCCAAGGCCTCCCCAGAAGCAAATGTTGCCATGCTTCCTGTATAGCCTGTGGAACAATGAGCCAGTTAAACCTGTTTTCTTTATAAATTACCCAGTCTCAGAGATTTCTTTATAGTAGTGTGAGAACAGACTAATATACCCACCAAGAGAGGGAATCTCTATACCTCCTTCCCTTGACTCTGAGCATGCATGTGGCTGCCTCCACCAATAGAGTAGCAGAGGCACCAACCCCGGGACATACATATTTAGACCATAAAAGTCCATGTGAAGCCTCTGCCTTGTCTGCTGGGACATTGAATGATCTATCACATAAGAAGTCCACACCTCAGGCCAGGCATGGAGGCTCATACCTGTAATCCCAGCACTTTGGGAGGCCAAGGTGAGTGGATCACTTGAGGTCAGGAGTTTTTTTTTTTTTTTGAGATGGAGTTTCACTCTTGTTGCCCAGGCTGGAGTGCAATGGTGTGGTCTTGGTTCACTGCAACCTCTGCCTCCTGGGTTCAAGTGATTCCCCCTGCCTCAGTCTCCTGAGTAACTGGGATTACAGGCACCTACCACCACGCCAAACTAATTTTTGTATTTTTAGTAGAGATGGGGTTTCACCATGTTGGTCAGGCTGGTCTTGAACTCCTATCCTCAGGTGATCCACCCGCCTCGGCCTCCCCAAGTGCTGGAGTTACAGGCCTGAGCCACCATGCCTGGCCCGAGGTTAGGAGTTCTAGACCAGTCTAGCCAATACAGAGAAACCTGGTCTCAACTACAAATACGAAAATTAGCTGGGCATGGTGGAACGTGTCTGTAATCCCAGCTACTCGGGGGGCTGAGGCAGGAGAGTTCCTTGAGCCCACAAAGCGGAGGTTTCTGTGAGACAAGATATCACCACTACACTCAGCCTGAGGTGACAGAACGAGATTCCAGTCCCAACTACTAGGAAGTCTGAGGAAAGAGAATCACTTGAGTCCAGGAGTTCAAAGCTGTAGTGAGCCATGATCATGCCTCTGCATTCCAGCCTGGGCAACAGAGTGAGGCCTCATATAAATAAAAATAAGGAAGCCCACCTATCCTGAGGCTGCCCTGCTGTGAAGGAGTCCAAGTCACACAAACTGTAAATGTTCTAGTCAGCAGCCCCTGCTGAGGTCCCAGTCAGCAGCCAGCATTGACCACCAATTGTGTGCATGAAGAGGCCTCCAGATGATTCCAGCCCGCATAGTTAAGGCGTCCCCCAACCTCCAAGTCTTCCCAGCAGAGGGTTCAACTATTATGGAGTCAAGATAAGTCATTCGCACGGTGCCCTGTCTGAGGTCCTGACACATGAAGATCGGAAGTGGTGTGTCACATAGCAATACTAAGAGGAGAAATTAAGTTGCCAATGAGATTTTAAAGATGTACTAACGAAACAATCAAGAAGAGATATCAATTAGTTGGACATGTGAGTGTAAGCAGACTTCTTGGCTAGACCAAAGGCAAACAGCATATGGACCTCATTTAATTTCACAGGCCTGGGCGGGATCACCTAGAGCAGGAGGTGAACAGAGAAGAGGAGCTGGTTCAAGACCTCATTCTGAGGAATCCCAGTATTTAGAAGCAGGGAAGAGAAGGAAGAGCCAGAAAAGGGAATTGAGACAGGGCCCAGGGAGGCAAGCAAAAAAAAACCCAAGAGAATGGTTTGTCACAAAAGCTGAGAGAGAACATTATTTCCAGAACAAAGAGAGCGGTCAACTTTGTGGGAAACTATTGAGAGTCAAAAAAGATAAGAGAAAAATGGTCATTAGATTTGGCAGCAAAGAGATCACTTGGGACCTTGAAAAGAACAATTTCAGTGGGAGTGGATGGGACAGACACATAATGGGGGTTTTGATCTCTCAGGGAAAGAAGAGCAGTCTGTTATTTCAGAAAAAGTTGGATCAGCTATGCCATATGCAGCTAGCTTAAGTGCTATTGAAACGACACAATTTACCTGCTTAGAAGAACAGTATAATGTAGTAAACAGCATACATTTTTAGCATCAGACAGAACTGGGTTGAAATTCTACAGACAAATTACTTCAACTCATTAAGGTTCCATTTGTTTATCTGTAAACTGTAGAGGAAAAGAGAACTTTTCTTCTGTTCTCCAAGGTTCTGCAGTTAGGAAGCTAGAAATTGAACTGACAAAAGACAGGTTAACAAGAGAAAAACAGACTTGATGAATGTGTGCAATGCACATGCACGTGGGAGAAACTCAGTGATGAGTAACTTAGAGGAGTAGCTGGAACTTGGGGCTTATGTAGCATCATAACAAAGAATGGTTAATTTGTAGAGATGTGGCAAAACAAAGGAAAAGATGGTTAAGCTTTTGGAGTGACAAACTGTGGGGAGGTAAATATGTGAGGAGAAACTAATGGAAGATAGGAGTTATTTTATTAGGGTTTACTATGTAGATACCTTTTGGTGCTATCTCTGGGCTAAGAGTTATCTCCCTCGTCTCTAGTGATTATGAGTCTAAGAGTTTCCTCTTCCTGGTATTCGAGAGAGAGAGAGAGAGAACCTTTCCAAATGTAATTTTTTTTAATTTAAGAAATTGTTAATTGCAAAGATGGGTGTCTCGCTGTGTTGCCCAGGCTGGTCTCAAACTTCTGGCCTCAACTGCTTTGGCCTCCCAAAATGCTGGGAATGCAGTTGTGAGCCACCAAACCTGGCACAAATGGAAATTTATGTCCTCCTTTTAGGCAAGTAGGGAGGAGGGCTGAGATGCTTTTTGGCATGTGCCGCTTCTCAACTGTCTTCAGCTCAAAATAATCCTTATGCAAAAGTGCATATTTTGGATTGGCATATTCTAATTCCCTGTAAAAATAAGAATAATACTTTTTCATAGAGGTGTAAGCATAACATGAGAGAACATTTTAGCATCATAGTAAGCATATGTAAGTTGCTTAAGCTCATTCATTTAAAACATACTTATTAAGTGTCTTCTGTGTGTCAGCTCCTATGCTGAGTGCCTGGCATACAAGAATAAAGTCTCAGTTCATGATCTGCAGAAATTTATAGACTAGTGAGGAGACAGACCTGAAAACAGTTGCATTAGAATAAGATTATTGCTTCAGTGGGACTGTGACAAAGGAGAAGAAAACCTGAACGAGTCTGAGGGGATCAAGAAAGGCTTCACAGAAGAAGCAGTATTTTGTCTGTGACTTGAAGACATGGGGTGGGTGCCAGGTGGACAAGCTGGGGAGGGTATTCCAAGTAGAGAGAACAGTATATGCAAAGCTTCAGGAATGGGACTGAGCATAGCATGTTCTGGAACTAAATAGCTGAGTGTTACTGGAGTAAAACTTGTGTGGAACATATGGAGGTGTGGTGGTAGGAAAATGGTGAGTGATGAGGCCAAACAGGTAAAAAGAAATCAGAAGATGCAGAGTCTCGTGTCATGAAGAGGAGTTTAGATTTTATCTGAAGGGATCAGGAGCCACTGAAGTACTTGATAATAAGGAAGTGAAAAAAAATTCCTTTTGTTGTTTTTTAGAAATGAGGTCTCTCTCCACCACCCAGACTGGAGTGCAGTAGTGAGATCATGGCTCAATGCAGCCTCAAACTCCTGGGTTCAAGGGGTCCTTAGCCTCAGCCTCCTGAGTAGCCAGGATTACAGGTGGAAGCTGTGACCCTGACGACAAAATCATTCTTATACATGGAGGGCGAACTGAGAGTTTGCTTAGCTTTGTAAAATGGCCTGATCTTTGCACTTAAAAAATGGTGCCTCTGACGAACGCTCAGCAGGATATGTGCTATGATTTTTTTTTCCAATTGTTCCTCTGAACCATTCTCATTCTCTTGTAGGGAGATAGTCAAAGACCAATTGAACAAAATAGAGAATCCAGAAAGAGACCATCTAGATGAAAGACTGAATTAGCTTGCCATTCTTTCTATAGAGAATGATATCAATGTCATATAAAGCAATGATCAAAGAGTACATATCCAGGGTGGGTAACATAGTAAGACCCTGTCTCTACAAAAAATAAAAAATTAGCTGGGAGTGGCGATATGCACCTGTAGTCCCAACTGCTAGAGAGGCTGAAGTGGAAGGATCACTTGAGCCTGGGAGATTGAGGCTGCAGTAAGCTATAATCACACCACTGCACTCCAACCTGGGCAACAGAGTAAGACTCTGTCTCAAAAAAGAAAAAAAAAAGTACATAGCAAAAAAAAAAAAAAAATATATATATATATATGAAAAAAAGTATTAAAGAGAAATGATTGTGATATGATGATAACTTTAGATTTTATCATATTTGATACTTTATGATATTTTATGATAATTTTGATATTTGTAGTCATAGAAATTTGGTTTGATGTGCTTTCTCATTCTAAATTCTTTTTTTTTTTTTTGAGAGATAGGGTCTTGCTGTGTTGTCCAGGCTGGAATACAGTGGCTATTCACAGGTGCAATCATAGCACACTACAGCCTCAAACTCCTGGATTCAAGTGATCCTCCTGCCTTAGCCTCCAGAGTAGCTGGGCCTATAGGCATGTGCCACTGCACCCAGCTATTTAATTTTATTCTTGCACCTACTTTTGTGTCATAATTTTGCATTCTTTTTCTTAAAGAAGTTTCTGAAAACTGAATATTCATAGGCCCCACAAAACTGGATGAGTGTCTGAGTACTGCACTGTCCTTTACTGATTTCTCTAAACCTGCCTGCAATTTTGCAACTAGTCATTTTATTAAACTCTCCTCAGTTTCTCAGTTTGCCCATGCCCTCTGTTTGTAGGACCATGACGTTCAACAGTGTTCATGTTAGTCATAATCTTTGTTCATCACTTATACAACAGAATCTCTTGCATGTATAAAGATAGTCACAATAATGAAAAGGATATGTGATATATATATATATATCACACACACATATATATACACATACCATCTGTATGTGTGTGTGTGTGTGTGTGTGTGTATATATAATGTATATGCCAATGCCATGTATGGATACTTAAGTAATTGTTAACAATACTTCCTGAAGAGGAACAGGGGAAGAGGGGACAGAGATTAGATGAGAAATTACGTAATTGTATTCCTCTTTCTTTCTTTTTTGTTTTTTTTAATTTTTAATTTTTGTAGAAATGAAGGTCTTGTTGCCCAGGCTGGTCTCAAACTCCTGGGCTCAAGTGATCTCCTGCCTCAGCCTCCCAAATTGTTGGGATTACAGACATGAGCCACTGTGCCTGAACTGTGTCCCCCTTTCTTGCCTAACATTTTTCATGTTTATATATTTCTCAATTAAATTAAAATTTGATTTCATTTTTTTCTTTTAAGTTCTTTTTTCTTTCTTCTTTTTTTTTTTTTTAGGCTCAAGACCTGTCTGTTAATGATTTCATTTTTGTTCAAACAAATTCACTAGGTACTTTTTGAGGGGAGGGGTCAAAATGTAAGAGTTAGGTTTCATTCAAGATTAATCAATATGGTTTATTTTCATGTTCTCATTATAGTATTCCTATAGTTGGAGGACTTCTGGAACTGGTGAGCAGTCGCTAAAGAATAGGATAGCCTAATGTTGCCCATCAGGTAATAGGCATAAAGTAACACTTCCCACTTTAATCAGATCTTACCTTTGTTTGAAAATATTCTCTGAGGTGTTTCCTATGAGGAAAGATTACATTGCTAGAGGACTATGTTGATTTTTATTCACTGTGGGGGGCACTCCCCAGAGTTCCATAGGAATTTCAGGTATGACATGAAATACTCACACTTAGTTTCACAGGTCTCCCAGCCATGTAGATCAGCCTCATTGTTGCACCATCAGTAAACAAGAGCATGTGTCCTGGGAACCTGGAAATGGAAAATAGATCCCAGCCCCAGCCAGCTGATTGAGACCAACACCTGATTCCCCAGCAGGGCAACCTGCCAGGAGTAGAGTCTATAATCCCAAATAACTCCCCCTGCAGGGGTTCCCCCTCACACACTCCACTTGTGCAGAAGACTAGAAAGATGGCCAGAAACATCATAAAGAAACACCACGCTGCAGAGTGGCCTGCCTCTTGGCCTGCTGGGATGGTGGCCCTGGTGCCGGGGGAGGCAGCCGAGGTATGGAAAGTTCTATTAGCGAAGAGAGGAAAGGGAAATACAGCCCCACAAACCCTGAAAAGAAAGAATGGAGAAATAGAAGAGCCTTCAAAGTTGAATTCCTGGTCTGGTGCGGTGGCTCACGCCTGTAATGCTAGCACTTTGGGATGCTGGGGCAGGCGGATCACCTGAGGTCAGAAGTTCAAGACTAGCCTGACAAATATGGTGAAACCCCATCTCTACTAAATATACAAAAATTAGCCGGGTGTGGTGGCAGGTGCCTGTAATCCCAGCTACTCAGGAGGCTGAGACACAAGAATCGCTTGAACCCACAAGGTGGAGGTTGCAGTGAGCTGAGATCGCGCCACTGCACTCCGGCCTGGGCGATAGAGCGAGATTCTGACTCAAAAAAAGAAAAAAAAGTTGAATTACTTGGCTCTTACAGTCATGTGCCTGCAGTGTATCTGCTTCAGTCACCAAGTGCTTCAGGAAAGCGAGTGATTTCTGAAATATGGTAGCTGATGATACTTTTCTTTGGGTGATATGCAGTTTCTTCACTACACAAATGATTCCATCGTAGCCAGGGAAGTATGCAACCTTGTGACTTCACTCCCTACCAACCAGAATACTTCCCCTTCTCCCTATGCCTCAAATTCTTTCAATAAGACAAAGCCTTTTATTCTGCTATTAGGGACAAGGAGCCCCACTGTAGGAACTGGAACATATTGGCTTAAATATATAGGAAGGTTGCTATGGGCTTCCCTCGGGAAAATCCCCCTTAAAGAGCCTGGAGACCCTCTGACCCTTCATTGTAAAAATTCTTCTACTGGGAAGCAGATGGAGTTAACAGGCTGTAACATTAGTCTATTGTTCTTAAGCAAAGCACATACTAATCTCTTTGTCCTCTCTCAGAAGATAGGCTTTATATCTGCATCAAGAGACAAGAACATCTACAAATACATTACTTTGTTTAGAATTTATGCTCCCTCTTTGTTTCTATGAAATAAAACAAAGAATCCTGCCCCATAGTGACTCAAGTAGGTCAAGAGAATTGTGATGGAAAAATCCCAAGGGCCTTTAATTTCTTCCTGGGAGAAAGAAGAAAGCTCAATACTGTGGCCCCCACCCCTTCCCCATCACCTTGGATGTCTTGCAAAGAACTTGTCTCTAGAAGCACAGGCCTTTATCTACTCCTAACCATTCTGATGACTAAAAGAATCTCAGTTTCAAAGGGTCATAAAGTCAGAGTGTGGGTAATGCTTAACATTGATTTTTTTTTCTCTCTTTTCTCTTTTCTGATTTTTTTTTTTTTTTTTGAGATGGAGTTTTGCTTTTGTGCCCAGGCTGGAGGGCAGTGGCACAATCTCAGCTCAGTGCAACCTCTACCTCCTGGATTCAAGTGATTCTCCTGCCTCAGACTCCCCAAGTAGCTGGAATTAAAGGCATCTGCCACCATGCCCAGCTAATTTTTGTATTTTTAGTAGAGATGGGGTTTTACCATGTTGCCCAGGCTAGTCTCAAACTCCTGACCTCTGGTGATCCACCCACCTCGGACTCCCAAAGTGCTGGGATTACATGAGCCACCGTATCTGGCCCCTAACACTGATTTTTGAAAATAACTAATATTTATGTTTCTATAGCTTTATTGGGCTATAACTGACTTAACATAAGTAACATATAGTTGAAATGTACAATTTGACAGGTTTTGACATACCTACATGTAAACCAAAAAGCATCTGGGACAGGTCTTAATCAATTTAGAAGTTTATTTTGCTGAGGTTGAGTACACACCCAGGAAAAAGAGACACAAGCCATAGTAGGATCTGTGGCCCTTATTTTTTCTGCAGAGAATTTTGGGGGCTTCAATTTTAAAGGGGAAGAGTGGGCAGGAGGGGGAAAGAGGAAAGGAGAAAGGAAAAAGAAGAGGGAAAGTATGGTCACATTCATGTGAATTCACATGTTGCACATGAAAAGGAAGGGGTAGGGAGAAAATCAACTATGTATTTGACTCACACTCAGTAAATCTGCAGTTTTACAAAAGGTAAAATAAACAGAGGGTAGAGGAAGCAGTCAAATATGCATTCCTCTCAGGATGGGCAGGAAATGATTTCTAATCTCCTCTTTCCCCTCACCCACCTCAAGTCTATGAAGATAAGCCGTTCATTTACATTGTCAAGGGGCTTCCTGTGGAGACATGGGGGACTTCTATCCATAGCTATCAGTTTAGGAACAAAATAAAGGCAGTTTTGGTTTTTTTTTTTTTTTTTCATGAATCAGCTTCCAAGCTTAACTTTTCCCTTTTGGCATCGTGAATTTGGGGTTCCAAGATTTTATCTTCCTTTCACATATGCAGCTATGAAACCATCACAATTAATATAGTGAAACTATCTCAAAAAGTTTCTTTGCTTTTGTAACACTTTCTTCCTGTTCTTCCACATCTCATCCACCAGGAAATCACTAATCTGCTTTCTGTCACTATACATTAGTTTGCGTTTTCTAGAATGTTATGTAAATGAACTCATACAGTGCATTCTCCTTTTCTGGTCTGGCTTTTTTTGCTCAGCATTAATTATTTGGGGGATTCATCCATGTTGAATGTATCAATAGTTCATTGTTTTTTATTGCTGGGTAGTATCCGACTGGGTGGATATACCAGTTTGTTTCACCTGTACATGGACATTGGGTTGTTTCCAGTTTGGGGCTATTACCAATGAAGATTCTGTGAACATTTATGCATAAGTCTGCGTAGATGCATGTTTTCTTTTCTCCTATTCTAAGAGTGAACAGCTGGATAAGGTGGTAGGTTTATGTTTAACTTTCTTTTTTTTCTTTCTTTCTTTTATTTTGGTTTATGTTTAACTTTCTAAGAAACTGACAAACTGACAAACTGTTTTCCAGAGTGGTTGTGCTATTTTATACTTTCCTCAGCAGTTTGTAAGAGTTCAAGTTCCTCTGCCTCCTCAGCAACACCTAGTATGGTCAGTCTTTTTAATTTCAGCCATTCAGCAGTTATGGTTTTAAGTTGCATTTTTCTAATGACTAAGGATCTGAGCATGTTTGTATATGCTTCATATGCTTATTTGTTACCCATATTTGATTGATTCTTTTGCTTATTTTTTAATTGTGTTGTTTTCTCATTATTGAGTCATTTTTCTTTTTTTTTTTTTTGAGACTGAGTCTCACACTGTCGCCCAGGCTGGAGTGTAGTGGCACAATCTCTGCTCACTGCAACCTCTGCCTCCCGGATTCAAGTAATTCTCCTGCCTCAGCCTCCCGAGTAGCTGGGATTACAGGCAGGTGCCACCACGCCTGGCTAATTTTTTTTGTATTTTTAGTAGAGACAGGGTTTCACTATGTTGGCTAGGCTGGTCTTGAACTCCTGACCTCATGATCCACCCACCTTGACCTCCCAAAGTGCTGGGATTAGAGGCGTGAGCCACCATGCCCTGCCTTTTTTTCTTTCTTTCCTTTTTTTTTTGAGACAGTCTCACTCTATTGCCCAGGGTAGAGTGCAGTGGTTCCATATCAGCTCACTGCAACCTCCACCTCCTGGGTTCAAGTGATTCTCATGTCTCCCAAATAGCTGAGATTTCAGGCATGTGCCACCATGTCTAGCTATTTTTTTTATTTTTAGTAGAGATGGGGTTTCACCATGTTGGCCAGGCTGGTCTCGAACTCCTGACTTCAAGTGATCTGCCTGCCTCAGCCTCCCAAAGTGCTGGATTACAGGCGTGAGCTGCAGAATTTTATAATTATATACCTTCATTTCTCCCTCCCAGCATTTAGGCTATTGTTTTCTTTATGCATCTGTTATAATCCCCACAACACATTGTTATTCTTTTTGTTTAAACCATCAGTTATATTTTAAAGGTATTCAATTTATGAGAAAAAGTCTTACATATTTGCCCATGTAGTTATCATTTTTGTTACTGTGAATTTTCTGTATAATCGTATTTCTATCATGTGTTATTTTCTTTCTGCCCGAAAGATTTCCTTTAACATTTCTTATATTGCAGATCTGTTAGTGATAAATTATTCCAGCTTTGGTATATCTGAAAAAGTATTTATTCTACCTTCATCTTTAAAAAATATTTTTGCTGGGTATAAATTTCTAGGTAACAGTTTTTTTTCTTTCAGTAGCTTAAAGATGTTGCTTCTCATCTTAGCACCTGTATCGTTGTTTCCTATGAGTCTTCTGTCATCCTTATCTTTGATCTTCTCTACATAATGTGTCTTCTTCTCTGGCTGTTTTTAGTATTTTCTCTTTGTAAGGGTTATTGCCGAGTTTAAAATGAGGAAACTGAGGCCAGCCTAGGAAAATTAAATGCCAATTTATTACGCTCCCGGGTGAGGTTCTGTGGTCCGGGGAAGGGGGGCCCAGAGAAATTGCGCTGGCTTCCTGGAAGGAGGGGTTTTTATACCTTTGGGAGAGCAAGGAGTGGCTGGGTGTTCTAATTGGCTGTGGGGGAGTAGGATGGAGACGGGGCGGGCTGTTATTGGTGGGTAGGTTGTTGGGCGGGTCTTTCTGGTGCAAGAGCCGGCCAGGGTTACATCAGCTGGGGCTGTCCGGAGGGCTGTGTGCAGAGCTAGGTGCCGAGTGCAGAGCCGGGTGTCGAGTGCAGAGGTGGGTGTCGAGTGCAGAGGTGGGTGTCGAGTGCAGAGGTTAGTGCTGAGTGCAGAGGTTAGTGTCGAGTGCAGAGGCGAGTGTCGAATGCAGAGGTTACTGTTGAGTGCAGATCCTGGTGTGGAGTTTCCAGGTGCTGAGAGGGATGGGCGTGTCCAAGCTCCCAGTGAGGCAACTGGCCTTACACTCTTCATCACTGATTTTGAGCAGTTTGATTCTGATGTCCCTTAGTGTACTCATTTTCTTCATATTTTTGTGCTCAGGATTTATTGACTTTCTTGGACCTGTAGGTTTTTAGTTTTCATCAAAATTAGAAAATTTTCAGCTCTTATTCCTTCAAATAGTTTTTCTGTCCCTCCTCCTACTTTAGGGACAACAATTACATGCTTAAAGTTTTCCCCACAGCTCACTGATGCTCTTTCATTCTTGTTTTTAATTCTCTTTTCTCTTTGTGTTTTATTTTTGGATCAGTTCTATTGCTATGTCTTCAAATTCACTAATCTTTTCTTTTGCCATTAATCTCATCAGTGTAGCTTTCATCTCAGATATTGTAGTTTTTATCTCTAGATATCTGATTTGTGTTTTTAAAATAGTCCATGTCTCTCCTTAACTTTTTGAATATCTGGAATATTATAATAACTACTATTTTAATATCCTTGTTACTAATTCTTATATCTGTGTTAGTTTTTTTATTAGTTTCGACTAGTTTATTTTCCTCCCTCTTGTTGGTTATATTTTCCTGCTTCTTTGCATGCCTGGTAAGTTTTTTTAATGTATAATATTGTGAATTTTAATCTATTGAGTACAGGATATTTTTGTGTTCTCATAAATATTCTCGATCTTTGTTCTGGGATGCAATTAAATTATTTGGAAACATTGAACATTTTGCATCTTGCTTTTAAGATTTATGAGGTAGTTGTTTTTAGAGCTAAAAATTAAAACAGTTGAACTCATGGAGATAGAGAATAGAATGATGGTTACCAGAGGATGAGAAAGGTAGTAGAGAGGAGTAGGGGGCAAGTGGGGATGATTACTGTGTATTAAAATTTTGAAAGAATGAATAAGATCTAGTATTTGATACCAAATAGGATGACTTTGGGAGGCTGAGGTGGAGAGATCACTTGAGCTCAGGAGTTCAAGACCAGCCTGGGCAACATGATGAGACCTCATCTCTACAAAAATTAGCTGGGCATGGTGGCACACACCTGTAGTCCCAGCTACTTAGGAGGTTGGGGTAGGAGGATCACTTGAGCCTGGGAGGCAAAGGTTGCAGCAAGCTGAGATCACACCACTGTGCTCCAGCCTGGGCGACAAAGTGAGATGAGATCTTGTCACACACACATACACAAAGATAGTATTTTTAAGCAATGAAAGTATGTTCAGGTCCAGAGAGAGGGAGGCAAATTCAAAACTCAAAGTGGGAAAGACTGATAACAGCTCAACTCTGGAGAAGAGAATTTAGCAAGGAAGGAGAGAGAAACAACAACTGTATTGTAGAATTTTTTTTTTTTTTGAGACGGGGTTTCGCTCTTGTTGCCCAGGCTGGGGTGCAATGGTGCAATCTCGGCTAACTGCAACCTCCGCCTCCTGGGTTCAAGTGATTCTTCTGCCTCAGCCTCCCCAGTAGCTGAGATTACAGCCATGTGCCACCACACCAGGCTAATTTTATATTTTTGATAGAGATGGGGCTTCTTCATGTAGGTCAGGCTGGTCTCAAACTCTGGACTTCAGGTGATCCACCCACCTTGGCCTCCCAAAGTGCTGGGATTATAGGCATGAGGTGTGGTGCCCGGCTTATTGTAGGGCTTATTGTAGGAAAATTTAGACTTTCTGTCTGAAGGTTCAATAATCGAGTCATTCTGCCAAAATAAACAGACAATAGACAGATTGACAGGAGAAAAAGCATACAACTTTATTAACATGCACGTGGACATGGGAGTCCCAAAAATATGAGACTCGAAGAAGGGCCACAGGTAGCTGAAGCTTAAATAGCACCATCTTCATAGGGAAGAGAAAAATGGGAAGTGTAGGCAATTATGAGAGGCGGAAATTATTTTCAAGGGGAAGGAATGAGTCTGAAAAACAGGCAATGGCTTGAGACAAAGTTCCCTGAGCTCTAGGGGAGGTGGCAGGAAGATGAGGGATGGAACTTCCCTGTGAACAAAGGTTGTCTTATTACATAGATAGTATCCCAGGTGTTCTCTCAGAGTGAGAGTGCCCTCAGAAGAACAGATGAAAAGTCTGTCTGGGCATGATGACTTTTAGTCTTTTCTCTTCTCTAGTGGTTCATCTTTTCTGGTCTTAAGACAATTGCATTTTTTTTTTCTTTGAGACAGGATCTTATTCTGTCTCCTAGGCTGGAGTGCAATGGTGCCATCTTGGCTCACTGCAACCTCCGCCTCCTGGGTTCAGGTGATTCTCCTGCCTCAGCCTCCCTCTAACCCTAACCCTCCCGAGTAGCTGGGATTACAGCACATGCCACTGCGCCTGGCTAATTTTTTTTGTATTTTTAGTAGAGACAAGGTTTCACCATGTTGACCAGGCTGGTCTCGAACTCCTGACCTCAAGTGGTCCACCTGCCTTGACCTCCCAACATGCTGGAATTACAGGCCTGAGCCACTGCGCCCAGACTACAATTGGATTTCTTTTGGAAGAAGTTTTCCTCAGTCGCATAAGGATATGTCCAGAGAGAGCCCCTCCCTGCACTTGAGGGGGAGGAGACAAGAGGAGATTAGAAAGTCCTGGGTTCTGAGGCAGCTTCTAAGGCTTTCCAATTTCCTTAAACTCAAAAGTGCTCAGCAAGCTGAAGCCTTATACTTTGGGGCATCATTCTCCGTGTCCCAACCGTGTCATGCCACTGCAGAGAGGTTCCTGACCATTAAGCCCTGCTTTTGCCCATTTTATCAAGAACAATCTCTTGACCCAGGAAGGCTTGTTCAATATTGGGATGCCACATGGCTATATTGCCCAAAGAGAGCAGGTGTTTATTCAAGGCAGTTATGATAACAATTCTCAAGGAAAATAGTGGAAGGGAAACAATGTAGGAACAAGTTGTTTTAAAACTGTGACTTGCTATTAGAGAGTATCTCTACATATTTAGGGAATGCCCCACGTTATGGGTTCCCACCCCATCACTGCAAAAGTCAGACACTGGTTGTTCCAGCCTCCTTTGTTTTTGTAACACAGACATGTGATCTGGGATTCATCTGTCAGATCCAACAGTACCAGAATCCAAAGCTTGTATACAAGTAGCAGGCACCGACTGAATCCATTCTGGTGAGGTGGAAAGAGCGACATTCCAGTTTACAGAGGCTGCAGTGCCAGGCTCCTAGCAGTCCTGTCCAGTGCCTGATGTTGGGAGTATTAGCAGGACTGTGGGTGGTACAAGTGAAGTCTTCCCGGATCAACAGTGTATAGTGTAATTTTATGAATTTCCTGGCTGTTTCCTCTAAGACTAGTTTAATATTAGGACACATGCAGTCCCCTTGGAGAGTGCATGTGTCCTAATATTCTTTAATACAAGAATTGGCCAACTTTTTCTGTAAAGGGTTAGCTAGTTGCTATGGACTGAGCTGTGTCCACCCAAAATTTGTATGTTGACATTCTAACTCTAATGTGATGGTGTTTGGGGATGGGGACTTTGGTAGGCAATTTGGTTTAGATTAAGTTATGAGGGTGGAGCCCTTATGATGGAATTAGTGCCCTTATAAGAATAAATAACTAAGAGAGTTTGCTATCTCTCTCTGTCTTTGCTGTGCAGAGCACAGCAGAAAGGTGGTCATCTATCTGCAACCTAAGGAGAGAGCCCTCACCAGAAACTGACCATGCTGGCATCTTGGTCTAATACTTCCAGTCTCCAGAACTGTGAAAAATATATATATTTCTGTTGTTTAAGCCACCTAGTCTATGTTATTTTATTATGTCAGCCTTAGCCAACTAAGACATTGATAAATATTTTAGGCTTTGTAGGCCCTATATGAGAATCTTTGTTGTAATTACTCAATCTTGCCACTGCAGCATAAAGCAACAAGAGACAGTACTTAAGCAAGTGAGTGTGACTGTGCTCCAGTAACATTTTATTTATGGATACTGAAATGTGAATTTCATATTATTTTCATGGGTCATGAATATCCTTCTTTTAAAATGTTCTTTGTCTGACTATATAAATATGTAAAAATTATTGTTAGCTTTTGGGCCATACAAAAATAAGTGGCAGGTCACATTTGCTGACTTCTGTGAAAACGTGCCTTTTTTTTTCTTTTTTTTTTTTTTTTGAGACGGAGTCTTGCTCTGTCAGCCAGGCTGGAGCACAGTGGCGCAATCTCAGCTCACTGCAACCTTCACCTCCCAGATTCAAGCATTTCTCCTGCCTCAGCCTCCTGAGTAGCTGGGACTACAGGCATGTGCCACCACGCCAGGCTAATTTTTTGTAGTTTTTAGTAGAGACAGGGTTTCACCGTGTTAGCCAGGATGGTCTTAATCTCCTGACCTTGTGATCCACCTGCCTCAGCCTCCCAAAGTGCTGGGATTACAGGCGTGAGCCACTGCGCCCAGCCTGCCTTTTCTGCTTAAATGACCTACTGTTGGCTTCTGATATGCAACTAAGAAGACTGACTAATACATTTAGTCTATGCCTGTTTTGGGAGAAGGTTATTCTTAAGCCATTGAGAAAGACAAACATTCATTCTGCTTTTCTTCAACTGCCAGAGAAGAATTTTTTACATAAACCTCCACGGGTCACCTGCTGCAATTTTTAGCAACTCATAGGCTCCTTGAATTGTCTAATATAATCCCAGCGTCTCCTCATAAGGAAAGATTTGAAAATATAGTTTTTTTTTCCCCCTCTCCTATAGATTACCTTGCTCTGAAGAGCCCATGCTCATCTGAGTGAGCTATTTGTTTCGTTGTCACCTGAACCACATTACTGTGAATAGACACAGCTCAGCGGCCATAGCTGTAGCTCAGGCTTTCTGTAACTGACAGGAAAGATACGTGACCTAAGACACACAGACATGGCAATAAAATGAAGCAGGCTGCAAGATGAAAGCAGGTCATTCTCTGGACTCCTTTATAAGGTGGATTTAGGAAACTGTACCACACCATTCTGCAAGTTCACACTGACCAGAGTCATTGACATTTAGATTCTGTCCCTTTTTACCCAGGCACTTCACTATAAGACCCAGGCTCTGTTTGCATTTTCAAATAGAGTACCTTGGCTAATAAAAATATGGTGCTTAGCAACAGAAATGCATTACAAGTATTTTTAGCCAAACTAAAGCTGTCTGGAAGTGTACTGGACAATATGATTGACACAATTGGCAATTCCTCTTGTCCTTTACGGACAGTATCAACTGGTTTATATTCTGATGTGAGAAGAGTCTCATCAGTCTGAGGTGATCTGATTTTTCAGGGCAGCAATGGGAAGGCAGAGGCTGAGGTAGACAAGAAGGCTTCTCTTTGGTTATGTTTATAATTTGTAGAATTCCTGCCTGTGTTAGACATTCTCTCCACCTTTGACTATTTGATCCCTGATTTCACTTTAAAATTACAATAATTAATCAAAAGAGAAAGCAAAGGCGGTGCATGATGGCTCATGCCTGTAATCCCAGCTCTTTGAGAGGCCAAGGTATGTGGATTGCTTGAGCCCAGGAGTTCAAGACCAGACTGAGCAACCTGGCAAAACTCCATCTTTACAAAAAACACAAAAATTAGTCAAGTGGCTGGGCACCGTGGCTCACTCCTATAATCCCAGCACTTTAGGAGGCTGAGGCGGGCAGATCACCTGAGGTCAGTAGTTCGAGACCAGCCTGGTCAACATGGTGAAACCCTGTCTTTAGTAAAAAAAAAAAATTAATCGGGCATAGTGGTACACACCTTTAGTCCCAGCTACTTGGGAGGCTGAGGCAGGAGAATCGCTTGAACGCAGGACGCAGAGGTTCAGTGAGCCAAGATTGAGCCATTGCACTCCAGCCTAGACAATAAGAGTGAAACTCTGTTTCAAAAAAAAAATTAGTCAAGTGTGGTGGCATTCGCACCTGTAGTCCCAGCTACTCAAGAGGCTGAGGTAGGTGGATCACTTGAGCCTGGGAGGCAGAGGTTGTGGTGAGTTGTGATTGTGCCACTGCATTCCAGTCTGGGTGACAGAGCGAGACTCTGTCTCAAAACACACACACACACACACACACACACACACACACACGAGAGAGAGAAGTCAGCATTATCTGAGGACCTGAAAGAAGGTCCCTAAGATTGAGAGGAAAAAGGGGCTCCCAAACAGATACAGCAGTAAATCATATTAATAGTGTGTACCATTGATATGATATGAAGAAAGGCATTTTGCCTCTGTGGTCCTCTTCCCCAAAACCCATAACCTTTTACTAATCATGAGAAAAGCTTTACATAAATCTCAGTTGAAGAACATCTTACAAAAATGCCTGACCAGTACTCCTCAAATGGTCTTCACAAACAAGAAAAGACTGAGGAACTGTTACAGCCAAGGAGCTTAAGGAGACATGACAGCTAAACGGAATGTGGTGTCCTGGATAGGATTCTGGAACAGAAAAAGGATGTTAGGAAAAAACTGAGGAGATGTGAATGAACTCTGGACTTCTGTTAATAATAAAAGTCAATATTGGTTCATTAATTGTAGCAAATGTACTATTCTAATATAAGCTGTTAGCAATTGGGGCATGTGAGAACTCTCTGTACTATCTTCGCAAAAATTCTGTATTTCAAAAATTGACTTAAGATAAGAAGCTTATTAGAAAGAAAAAAAGTGGACCTTTCCTTTTGCTAGACTTACTCCCCAGCCTTCCACAAACAAACAGAGATTCACTCTGCACTGAGCTCAACCTGCAGTCCATTGTCTGCGTCTGGGTAATAAAGGACACACATGATCAACCACACATTTTTTTAACCAAATCTAGACAAAGACTGGAATTAAAATAGTGTACACAAAAGAGTAACTTTCCAAAGCATTTTGTTATTTGTCGGTGCGAATAGAGCGTTATCTGTGAGAAACTCCAAGACTGAATCCGACCTTTTATTTTTAACACAACAGCTGAGCTCTCAGTGGTTACCTGCAATAACTACCATCATTGCCTATAGACAGCACCTCTTCCAAATTAAGGTACGTTCCTTAAAGTTCTCATTAAATGCACATTACTGTTTGGGGGTTGATATTCTGGGAGTGATGATTGTTCAAGTTACTCTGTACAGAGTTGAATTCTTATATGAAGCAGAAGCATTATGAGGAATCTGAAATGGATTTTACAGAACAGATTTAAGTGTGTTATTCAGTACAAATATCTCCTTTGGGAATTTTACGAGAGAAAGTAAAAATACGACTTATTGCATCTCCATGACTATGATTTTAGCAGTAATTTCTCCTCTTAAAATAATCTCACAGAGGTCATTCTTAAACAGAGAAAAATTGATGAGTGATTGTCTTGTCACTGCCCCTCACAATTTGTCACACTCTAAGCTGGACCATAGAAGGAGGAATCTCTTGATTTGTCTCTTTAGCAGTAAAACAAGCAGGGGACTCAAAAAGCTTTCTCTGCTGCCTCCAGGTCCTGTTTTTGAGATTTGGGAGCTGTGTCAGGTCATTTTGATGACCTTTCTGATCTTTATATGAATTGAGCTCTGATCATGCACCTTTCTCTCTACTTTTCTTTTGTCTGCATGATAAAGGTTTACGAAGGAGGCCGGGCACAGTGACTCACGCCTGTAATCCCAGCACTTTGGGAGGCCAAGGTGGGTGGATCACCTGAGATCAGGAGTTTGAGACCAGCCTGGCCAACATGGTGAAACCCAGTCTCTACTAAAAATACAAAAATTAGCTAGGTGCGGTGGTGGGCACCTGTAATCCCAGCTACTTGGGAGGCTGAGGCAGGAGATCGATTGAACCTGGGAGGTGGAGTTTGCAGTGAGCGGAGATCGTGCCTTTGCACTGCAGCCTGGGTGACAAGAGTCAAACTCTGTCTCAAAAAAAAAAAAAAAAAAAGAATTACAAAGGAAAGAAGAGAAAGATCACAGGACTGGATATCAACATCCCCAGCTTTGCCATTAAATGGGCTGTGTTACGTGGACAGGGCACTTTGGCTCTCTGTGTTTCATTTTCCTAGGCTGTAAAATTGGATTTCTAATACTTGCCCCAATTTCATTGCTACTGTGAAGATCAATTATCCTAACAGATGTTGACAAGGTTTTGCTCTGTCACTCAGAGTGGAGTGCGGTGGTACAATCATAGCTCACTGTAGCCTCCAACTCCGGGCTCAATTGATCCTCCTGCTTCAGCCTCCTGAGTAGCTGGGACCACAGGCCCGCACCACCACATGTGGCTTTTTAAAATTTTTTAATTTTTTAAGTAGTGACAGAATTTGTTTTGTTTTGTTTTGCCCAGGCTGGTCTTGAAACTTCTGGGCTCAAGCCATCCTCCCACTTCATTTCCAAAGTGCTAGTGTTACAGGCATGAGGTACCACACCCAGCCTAAAGTTTAAAATGCAGCTCAAAGTCATATTTAAATACTTAAAGGGAACTATTCAGGATTTCAAGTGCCCTTCAAGCCCCCTAAAACAGCATTTTACTTGCGACCAAGGTGTCAGAAGCTATAATTTGGTCACAAGTTTCACATGACAGAAACTAATTCTGGTTGATTTAAGAAGAAGAAAAAAAGGATTCTCTGCAGTATCAATGTCCTGTGTCACTGACTCAAAGTCAAAGGCAGATATTTCTAATTGGCTTTGCCCACATTGTATAACACCACCTTCCAGAAAGGGAGCTGGGAAATGAAGATCTGGCATTTTTGCTTCTGAAGTGGGAATTAGGCACTTTTTCCCACTAAGACTCATAAAGTAGGATTCCTCAAACACAGGGAGAAGTTCCAGATGCTGAGTAGTACCCCAATAATGATAAATATCTCCTATGTGGAATTTTTAGTTGGGTGGGGGACTGCCTAATGGAGGAACTGCAACTATACATCCAACACAATTGGCCTCTATCCTGGGTGTGTTTCTGGTACTCCTATTGTGACCCCTTATCCATTCTACAGCCTATTTTTACAAACTTAGTTTCCTCAAAACTTTGCAAAGTTTGCTTCTGCTAGCCAACTCTGACGCTCACTTCTGACTCCCAGCTAAGTCACAATGCTTTTCCCATAAATCCCAACTCGGGGCACAACTCATAATTAAAGCTATAAGAGAAAAATAAGCCACACAGCAATGTTGACCTCTACCATACTCTGTGAAATTAGCAGATAGCTTGTTTTTTTTGTTTTGTTTTGATTTTTGAGATGGAGTCTCACTCTTTTGGCCCAGGCTGGAATGCAGTGTGGTGCGACCTCAGCTCACCACAACCTCCGCCTCTTGGGTTCAAGCAATTTTTCTGCCTCAGCCTCCTGAGTAGCTGGGATTACAGGCACCCACCACCACTCCTGGCTAATTTTTTTGTATTTTTAGTAGAGATGGGATTTCACCACGTTGGCCAGACTGGTCTCGAACCCCCGATGTCAGGTGATCCACCCCCTCAGCCTCCCAAAGTGTTGGGATTACAGGCATGAGCCCCACGCCCAGCTAGTAGCTTGTTTTTTGGGTAGAACATCAGTGGCCCAAATTATTAGAATGGAATGTGTTTTTATATGTACTCTTAAAGTTATTCTTTCAAATTTTGGAAATGTTGGTTCTCCTTATTATCAGAAATGTTCCCAAACAGTTTGTGCAAGCATTCTCCTGATGGTGCCTGTGAGTGCCAATGACATTTTTAAAAGCTTCTTTTCACTTTTTATTTGATGAATATAGAACTTAAGCCCTGATCTAAAGATGAGAAAGGCCTTTTCATATCAAAATTTCTAAAGAATGCCCCCAAATGATCAAGATGCTCCTCAGGGTACCGAGGCAAAGTGACTCGTGGGATGGAGGGGGGCAGGGGTTGGGGGAAAGGGGGGTGAGTATTCAAAATGAAGGCCGCAGACAGGGAGGTTGGAGGCCTCCTTATGACCCAGTGGATTTGCCAGCCCTCTCTTTGCTTTTAGGCAGCAAGGAGAGACTATGAGGTATGTGCTACAAAAGTTATTTTCAGAGCTGTAAAGATTTAATCATTTCACTGTTTTTAACCAGAGCAACCTTTTACTTCTTCTACTACATTGGAATAAATATTAAGGAAAGCACAAAGATAGTCCCTGACTTAGAGTAATGGACTCAAAGCACTCACTCACTCCTTCCCTGTCCGTGCTATCATTACTGCCCTTCGACATGCTGCACACAGATGAACTCTCACTCATGCACTCTGCAAGCACTTGTAAAGTACCCATTTTGTGACTAGTGCTGTGTGAGGCAGGCAGGAATCTGACATGAAGTCAGTAAAGCTTCAGCTTCAGAGACCCTCAGCGTCATGCGCCTCTTCCAAGGGGGCACCTAGCAATATTTTCATGTGGTCATATGTTTTTGCAAAATTTGCAAAGGTAAGATACTCTAACCACAATGGATTAAGATGAATATCTCTTTCCACTTAGACATCCCCTTTACTACAGTTCTCCCTTGCGTCTAGTGGCATTGGAGATTCACAGTCATTCTGGAGATTCCTTAAGGTAATTTGAGCTAGGAATACATTTGGTTGGGCTTTAGTGGGATACGTTTATGTGTTTGGCAGCCATTTCTGTAAACAGTTAAGCTATGCTGGCCATCCCAGCTTAGGAATTGCTGGCAGGAATACTTCCACTCTTCAACATGACAAGTCATCTGATGTTGTGACCTGACGGTGCACGGCAATGAGGATACCCTGGTTATTAGGGGTGTGGTCAATACAAAGAACAGTTGTTTAGTCACTGAATATCACAATTTGAAATGCCCTGAAATGTTATAGCCCATATATGTAAGACACTTGGTAGATGTTTCCAAATTTGATAGCATTTGTAAAGATTTACATGATGCAACAATAATGAATTGGGGACCTGAAGTAAGCTTTTCTAGGAAATAATAGAAAACATGTTGATCAACCATGCTAGAGAAAAGCAAGAACGATCTTTCTATTCAATATAGGAAATGATCTTATAAATTCTATTGAACATAGGAAATGATTTTATAAATTATTGTCATATGAAAGAAGTAGTCGAAGGCTGGGTATGGTGGCTTATGCCTGTAATCCCAGCACTTTGGGAGGCTGAGGCAGGTGGATCACCTGAGGTCAGGAGTTTGAGACCAGTCTGACCTTTAATAGTGAAACCCCATCTCTACTAAAAATACAAAATTAGCTGGGCATGGTGCTGCACGCCTGTAATCCTAGCTACTTGTGAGGCTGAGGCAGGAGAATTGCTTGAACTCGAGAGGCGTGGGCTGCAGTGAGCCGAGATCTCACCATTGCACTCCAGCCTGGGCAACAAGAGTGAAACTCTGTCACAAAATAAATAAATCAATAAATAAAAATAAAAAGAAAGAGGTAATCGAAGAGTGTAAGTCAAGAAAGTAGGAAAAAATATAGAGATGTGTCAGGCAGCTAATAAAGAAAAATGTTTTCACAGATGTTGTGGTGCTTATTAACTTTTTATACTTGTAATTTGTTGTGATGTCTTCATACCTAATTTTGTATTCTTTCGAAAAAATGCTTCCTTCTCCAAACTGTGTAAGCATCAGGCCTGCAGAACCCATAACCTGGATTTCCCCCTGGTATGTGAATGAAGATGCATTAAGGTTCATCTTAGTCTTCAGGTGCTCACAGTCTAATAGAACAGACAGGCAAGGAAACACGCAGTTCAGCATAGTGTGACAAGTGCTACATGTGACATCATCTAGTCAGCTGGGGGAAAATTGATCCTAACCTGGCATATATCCATGTGTGGGTTTTTCTGACACCAAATGTGTGGTGTTGAAATCGCCTTTGCAAAATTATGACTGAGGTAGTGAAAGAGATCTAACCTAACTGACTCCATCTTCCTTCCAACCTCCAAGCTGTCCTTGTTCGTTCCTGGATGTGGGCTGAACTAACTTTGGGAGAAACTTAGTTTATAGTTTAAAACAAAGATGATAACAGCCCTTTCCGAAAACAAACCTCCTTCTTGTCTGGGCCCTAGACCACCTTTGTAGGACTAAGAAATTAGCCACAAGATTAGAAATTATGGTTTAGGAGTCATGTGACTGGAGGCTACAAGATTCTGACCCTCCCTAAACTGCTCCTAAGATCAATGCTTGAGATATTTTGCAGACCCTGCCCTGGATGGATCAGCTGGCACCACCCAGTTTGATAAACTGGCTCATTTGATCTTGTGTCCCCACCCCAGGAACTGACTCAGCACAAGAAGACAGCTTCCACTCCCTATGATTTCATCTCTGACCTGACCAACCAGCACTCCCAGCTCACTGGCTTCCCCCTACCCGCTAAGCTGTCCTTAAAAACTCTGATCCCCAAATGCCCAAGTGCTCTGGGAGACTGATTTGAGTAATAATAAAACTCTGGTCTCTCACACAGCTGGCTCTGTGTGAATTACACTTTCTCTGTTGTAATTCCCCTGTCTTTAGAAATTGGCTCCGATTAGGCAGTAGGCAAAGTAAAACCACTGGGCGGTTATAGCGTCTTTTCCAACACATTGTTCCAACACCAATTCACCAATTTTCTCCCACCAACTGGGTGTTCTTTAATTCCATTCTACTCTGACACTAACTACCCAGAGTTAGTGCAAACCCCACAGGTTAAAGTCGTGGTCCCACAAGACTGCCCCCACTTCAGATGCCGGGTAAAAGTCCTGGGTACCCAGGCTACTCACACTTCTATCCTACTTGGCTGCAAATGCGGGGGTTCCCATGACCCTCCCTCATGTTTAATAATTTGTTAGAACAAATTGCAGAACTGAGAGAAGCACCTTGCTTATGATTACTGGTTTATTATAAAGGATGCAGCTCAGGAACCAGTAACATGTAAGAGATGCATAGGGCAAGCCTGTGGGGGAAGGGAAGTGTAGAGCTCCTGAAACTGTCCTTGTACACCTGACAGGTGCTTCCAGCTTGCTGCACAGACAAAACAATTCACTGAGACCATGGTATTGCAGTAAAGAAAGAGGTTAATTAACCCAAGACAGCCAAGCAGAAGGTTTGAAGTTACCACTCAATCTCTCCAAGAACTCAGGGGCTAGGGTTTTTATGGATAGTGGCAGACAGGGGGCTAAGGAATGGGTGCTGCTGATTGGTTGGGTATAAAAGCATAAGAGTGTGGAAAACAGTCCCCATGTGCGGAGTCTGTCTCTGGGTGGGGCTACAGGATGGGTTGAGTTGTAAGTCATCAATCCAGATGGAGTTAATCAGTTGTCTGAAAAACATCTCAAAAGGTCAATCTTAGGTTTTACAACAGGGATGTTTTCTACGGGAGCAATTGGGGAAGTCACAAATCTTGTGACCTCTGGCCACATGACTCCTGAGCAGTAAGGGCTAAGATAAATTATGCCTACATTTTAGCAGAATTCAGGCCCCTCTCATTACAAAGTCTGTTTCAGACCCTGAATGAAGAAGGAATCAGTTTTAGGGAGGGACTATTCTCATTCTTGCTTTAAGCTATGAACTATATTCCTCCCACAGTTACCTTGGCCTATCCCCAGGAATGAGCAAAGACAGCCAGCCTGTGAGACTAGAAGCAAGATGGAGTCAGCCATGTTACATTTCTCTCTGTCATAATCTTTGCAAAGGTCGCTTCAATCACAGAGTTGACAAGAATTACATGCAAGGTTCTGGACAGAAATACAGTTATAATTAAGCATGAATCAGGCAGCTTTTGGCCTACTTGTAACTGAAAGTCACATAGCACTGGATATTGACCCATTGCATCCCCCATTGTTTCTATAGATGGGATTTCTAATGTTAGAATCATGAGGCTTTTGTTTGAGAGTTGCTTAAGATGTTCTTCAGATCCTGAATTCCAGCAGGACAGCTGACATCCACAGCAAGTTTGAGAATCCCCACAGAAGAGCTGAATCAACATGAGAATGCAGTCACCTCAGCCCACTCCATATCCCTTACAGACTCCTCAGAGAGGCAAATTTGAGGTTTCCTTCCATCTCCTTGTTCAGATGCCCTGTGATTATTAGGCTACCCTCAGTCACCTCATTAGCATAAACTCTAGTATGGTCAAAAGGGGCTCAGTATGAATAACAAGAGATATGCCTATCACTCAAGAAAATCCAAGAATTTCGGAGCTCTGTGCCAGGAACTAGAGACAAATAAACACCAACTATACTTTATTATACCACAACTCAACACCATTAATTTGATTCATAAAGCTAGGAAGTTAGACAATAAGACAAACTTTTCCTGAATTATGTACCCGGAAACTACCCCCCAAAATTTCCCCCAAAGTTACTTTCCCAAGAAGCCTTGACAAAATTTCCTTTAGAAGTTATTTTCAGTTCCTTGGCCCAAAGTTTCTTGCAACAATCCTTCCATCTTTGCTTTGCTACAATCAAAATAAGGAACAAATTATGAAGAATATTAAAAGGGACTTTATTTTTATTTTTTATTTTTCAAGATGGGGTTTCACCATGATGGCCAGGCTGGTGTTGAACTCCTGACCTCAGGTGATCCACCCACCTCGGCCTCCCAAAGTGCTAGGATTACAGGCGTGAGCCACTGTGCCCGGCCTAAAAGGGACTTTCTATAGGTATGCATAAGTTGTTATGAAATTTGAAATGGTGTGTGATGAATTGCTGTTTAGATTACATATATTTTCAAAAACTATACACTATTCAGCATTAGATATATAATATATTGACTATAGAGTATGAGACTGCTGTTCTATATTTGTTTTTTGTTTTTGTTTTTTTGTGGGTTTTTTTGCAGGATATTTAGACATAATGCTATTCTATATTTGTAAAATAGAAGAATTGGAGTCTCTTGATGGTTTTAAAGTTGCTTCCAGTTTCTTGCTTCTTTCATTTTAATAACTACTCAGCATTCATTAAATCATGGGCTTTGGGACCTTAGATGCTTCATCTCCTTCTTACAGCTTCAGAAGGGAGAATTAGATTCCATTTACATCATTTTAACTGATAACACCATTTTTGAGAATATAAATCAATTGAACTGTATGGACTTCCTATAGCTATGCCTTTATCATGGTATAACATGTTTAAATGGTTCTGAGAAAAGAAAAACAGCTTAGAGCAATCTCAGCTCTGTGAGGTTCGCAGGCCCAGAGAGGCACAGTGTGGGACTTGCAGTCACCCTCTACTCATGCCTGGGGGATTGTTTAAAGTCATTTTGTTCCTGACTAGCTGCGTCACCTACTGTCTTCACGTTCCTGGAATTCATCATACCAAGGACAATGTAGAGGTAATCAATAGCTTATTTTATTGTATTTATCTTCTTTTCTTCTTTTTTTTAATAGACAGGGTCTCACCATGTTGCCCAGGCTGATCTTGAACTCCTGAGCTAAAGCAATCTTCCATCTCAGCCTCCCAAAGTGCAGGATTACAGGCATAAGCCACCATGCCCAGCCTGCTTATGTTATTTGAATGGAAATTATTTTCCTTTTTGATGAATAGCTTAAAAACACCAACAACAAAAAGAATGGAAGTTCTTGGCAACCAACTCAGGAACTGTCTCTTCTTTTCCTTTAAAAATCCTTGGTCGGCCGGTCATGGTGGCTCACACCTGTAATTCCAGCACCTTGGGAGGCTAAGGCAGGTGGATCACCAGAGGTCAAGAGTTCAAGACCAGCCTGGACAACATGGTAAAACACCATCTCTACTATAAATAAATAAATTGCCAGGCACGGTGGCTCACGCCTGTAATCAGCACTTTGGGAGGCCGAGGTGGGCTGATCATGAAGTCAAGAGATCGAGACCATCCTGGCCAACATGGTGAAACCCCGTCTCTACTAAAAATACAAAAAATTAGCCAGGTGTGGTGGTGTGCACCTGTAGTCCCAGCTACTCGGCAGGCTGAGGCCGGAGAATCTCTTGAACCCAGGAGGCAGAGGTTGCAGTGAGCCGAGATCACACCGCTGCACTCCAGCCTGGCGACAGGGGAAGACTCTGTCTCAAAAAAAAAAAAAAAAAGAAAGAAAGAAAATTTAGCTGGGCATGGTGGCGGGCGCCTGTAGTCCCAGCTACTCAGGAGGCTGACACACGTGAATTGCCTGAACCCAGGAGGTGGAGGTTGCAAGGAGCTGAGATTACACCACTTCACTCTAGCCTGGGCGACAGAGTAAGACTCTGTCCAAAAAAATATATATATTTAAAGTGTTTTGATTATTTTCTTTTTGTTTTTTAACTGAGCAGACCCAGAACCAGAATAAATCCAGAGAGACTCCCTGATTTTTTGTAAGTCTCTCTGAAGATGCATGTTGGCCACAGCAGATTGTAAAACTGCAGGGTTTAGCAAAGAAATCACTTAAGCTAATTGAGACGTGATTAAGGAGGAGGTTAATTGAATATATTGGTAACTTAGTTACTAGAGTAAATTTTTTCTGATTGAAAGGAAACAGTGCCAGACACAGTGGCCCATGCCTGTAATCCCAGCACTTTGGGAGGGTGAAGTGGGAGGATGGTTTGAGGCCAAGAGTTCCAGAATAGCCTGGGCAACATAGAGAGAGCCCCATCTCTGCAAAAAAAAAAAGATGGAGCCTTGCTCTGTCACACAGGTTGGAGTGCCATGGTATGATCTCGGCTCACTGTAACCTCTGCCTCCCAGGTTCAAGCGATTTTCCTGCCTCAGCCTCCCAAGTAGCTGGGATTACAGGCACCTGCCACCACACCTGGCTAATTTTTTTGTAGTTTTTAGTAGAGATGGGGTTTCACCATCTTGGCCAGGCTGGTCTTGAACTCCTAACCTCGTGATCCACCTGCCTCGGCCTTCCAAAGTGCTGGGATTACAGGCATGAGCCACTGCACCTGGCCTGCAAAAAAAAAAAATTTTTTAAACATGAGTTGGGCATGGTGTGGCATGCCTGTAGTCCTAGCTACTCAGAAGGCTGAGGTGAGAGAATCACTTGAGCCCAGAAGTTGGGAGCTGCAGTGAGCTATGATCATACCTCTGCACTCCAACCTGAGTGACAGGGCAAGACCCTGTCTCCAGATAAAAGGAAAAAAAGAAAACAAATCTAAAAACACTAATAATGAAATAAAGAAAGAAAGGAAAGTGGTCAGACACAGACTTCAGATAGTAGTAGAAGGGAAAAAAGGAAGGTGAGGGGGAGAATCATTTTTCCTGAATGGAAAGAAGAAAGAGCAAGGAAAAGGGATATTAGAGAAAGACTATTGTCTTTAACGACATGGGAGTCATATATGTCGCAAAATTCTGAATTAACATACACAATGGGAGAAACCCTGTAATGACTATTATGACTTTTAAAGAGCAATTTATTCCTAGCATGTCATAGGCCTGGAAGCTTTAAAACTGAGAGAAAAAGAAGAGTTTTTTTTTTTTGAAAAGTAGAAGAGAAAAATCAACATTTTGTATGAAGTGGCAACTAAATAACATAGTAAAAAAAGTGTGCATCCAGACCTGTTTGACTATTTTATTTATTTATTTATTTATTTTTATTTGTTTTGAGATGGAGTCTCACTCTGTCGCCAAGGCTGGCGTGGGGCAATCTTGGCTCACCGCAACCTCTGCCTCCGGGTTCAAGAGATTCTCCTGATTCAGCCTCTTGAGTAGCTGGGATTACAGGTGCATATCACCACGCCTGGCTGATTTTCATAATTTTAGTAGAGATGGGGGTTCACCAAGTTGGTCAGGCTGGTCTCGAACTCCTGACCTCGTGATCCGCCTGCTTCAGCCTCCCAAAGTGCTGGGATTACAGGTGTGAGCCACCGTGCCCAGCAATATTTGACTATTTTAAAACTTTGTTTGATTTTATATAGTGCCTAAATATGTTGATAAATTTGTAATTATTGTTTCAGTGTAATAAAATGATCAAGAACACATTCTTCAAAGACAGACAAGATTGGATTCTATTATAATTAAGACTGGTAAATTAAATTCTCTGAGCCTCAGTTTCTTCATTTGTAAAGGCAGAGTGATAATTGATACTGGCTTGTGGAGAGGATTAAATGATGAAAGAAAGCCTTGACAATGTCTAGTGGGTCCAGATACCCAAAAAAGAACTGATTTCCTCCTGCGTCTTTGGACAAGCCGTGAGAATCAAGTAGCTCTCTAGAATGCAGATTGTCAAGGCACAGCTCTCCCTTAGTCCCATCGAACGCCATGGGATTGTGGAAAGGCTAGAGGTCACCTAGTCCTTTCTCCCCACTGAGGCAGAAGTTCACTCTACAATGTATGTATATTTTTTCAAGACAGAGTCTTGTTCTGTTGCCCAGGCTGGGGTGCAGTGGTGTGATCTCGGCTCACTGCAACCTCTGCCTCCTGGGTTCAACCTCCGCCTCCTGGCCTCAGCCTCCCGAATAGCTGGGGTTGCAGGCACGCACCACCAAGCCCAGCTATTTTTTGTATTTTTAGTAGATATTAGGTTACACCACATTGGTCAGGCTGGTCTCGAACTGCTGACCTCATGATCCACCCACCTCAGCCCCCCAAAGTGCTGGGATTACAGGTGTGAGCCACTGTACCCGGCTTCACTCTGCAATATTGTTACCTGTGCCTGAACATGTCTACTTTGGAGAAATTACTTCTTAGTATGGCAGCCTATCTTGTTTTAGAATAACTATACTAGGAAACTTTACCTGATATTGAACCAACATACACAAATCTGCCTCTCACTTCTAATTCTGGGTCTTTGTTCTGCCACGTGGGGTTCACACAGTCGCTTCTTTATTTCTTGTTTTCAGATGGAGTTTCGCTCTTGTTGCCCAGGCTTGGGTGCAGTGGTGAGATTTCGGCTCACTGCAACCTCCACCTCCCAGGTTCAAGTGATTCTCCTGCCTCAGCCTCCCGAGTAGCTGGGATTATAGATACCTACCATCAAGCCTGGCTAATTTTTTTTTTTTGTTTGTACTTTCAGTAGAGACAGGGTTTCACCATGTTGACCAGGCTGGTTTTTCACTCCTGACCTCAGGCGATCCACTTGCCTCGGCCTCCCAAAGTGCTGGGATTACAGGTATGAGCCACTGCACCCAGCCCGCTTCCTTATTTCAAACAGCAAGTGGGCTCCACCTGCACTGCCGTGGGCCTTCCCTTTCCCAGGCTCTTTTCTCCCCAGTCCCACTGCTGCATTTTGTCCAATCATCTGCTACATAATACAATCAAAACAGAGCTTCACTCTCCTCCGATAAAGTGCCAGCTGAAGATGATAGAGACTGCTCTTGCCACTGACCTAGCCCTTCACTATGGAAATCAAATAATGTTGGGTTTTTTAGTCAAATAGAGCCTAATCTAGAGGTAGGAAGATCACTGGAGCCCAGGGGTTTAAGACCACGTTGGGCAAGATAGAGAGATCTTGTTTCTACAAAAGATAAAATTTTTAAAATATTAACAGGGTGTGATGGCATGCTCCTGTAGTCCCAACTATTTTTTTTTTTTTTTAGCTGATGAAGTTAGAATGAGTGATCTGTGTCCACTTGAGCATTCTTTTAGTAATAAAGGATTCGGTTCTATTTTAATTCTTTAGAACTGATTCTCATTCTTGTCAATCAACTGTGAATTTTCTGTGTTAATTTCTTTTTTTTTAAAAAAAAAAGAAAGAAAAGAAAAGAGAGAGAAAGGGAGAAAGAAGGAAAAAAGAGAATGAAAGGGAAAAAAAAGAAGAAAAAGAGGGAGAGAGAACGGGAATCTTGCTCTATTGCCCAGGCTAGAATGCAGTCTAAAAATGGGTATTGAAAAGCTCTTTTATACTAATAATTGTGTTATACAATGGAGACAGGAAGGAATAAGGGAGGAAAATAACAAACAGCCAACAAATATTTCATTTAAACCTATGAAATGCTATATAATTGCTGTGGAGTAATTTACTCCCAACCATGTGGTCACTTTTAGAATAGATGTGATGTGTTACTGAAGGAAATGTATGTTTTGTGGATTTGGAGTAGAGAGTTCTGTAAATGTTTATTAAGTTTACTTGTTTGAGGTCTAAGTTCAAGTCCCGAGTATCCTTGTTAACCTTCTGTCTCATTGATCTGTCCAGTATTGACAATGTAGTGTTAAAGTCTCCCACTATTATTGTGTAGGAGTCCAAGTCTCTTTGTAAGTCACCAAGAAGTTGCCCTATGTATCTGGGTGCTCCTATATTGGGTGTGCACAGACTTAGGATCGTTAGCTCTTCCCATTACATTGATCCCTCTACCATTATGCAATGTCCTTCTTATCTCTTTGGTTTCTATTACTTTAAAGTCTATTTTATCAGAGACGAAAATTACAACTCCTGCTTTTTTTTTTTTTTTTTTTTTGCTCTCCATTTGGTTGGCAAACCTTCCTCCATCCCTTTGTTTTGAGTCTCTGTATGTCCTTGCATGTGAGATGGGTCTGCATGCAGCTTACCAATGGGTTTTTTGGAATGGCTGTTACTGGTTGTTCCTTTCTGTATATAGTGCTTCTTTCAGAAGCTCTTGTAAAGCAGGCCTGGTGGTAATGAAATCTCTGAGTACTTGCTTGTTCGTAAAAAATTTTATTTTTCCTTCACTTATGAAACTTAGTTTGGCTGGATATGAAATTCTGGGTTGAAAGGTCTTTTCTTTAAGGATGTTGAATATTGGCCCCCACTCTCTTCTGGCTTGTAGGGTTTCTGCTGAGAGATCTGCTGTGAGTCTGATAGGCTTCCCCTTGTGGGTAACCTGACCTTTCTCTCTGGCTGCCCTTAATATTTTCTTCTTCATTTCAACCCTGGTGAATCTAATGATTATGTGCCTTGGGGTTGCTTTTTTTGAGGAATATCTTTGTGGTGTTCTCTGTATTACCTGGAGTTGAGTATTGTCCTGCCTTGCTAGGTTGGGAAAGTTTTCCTGGATAATATCCTGAAGAATATTTTCCAGCTTGGATTCATTCTCTTCGTCACATTCAGGTACACCTATCAAACGTAGATTAGGTCTTTTCACATAGTCCCATATTTCTTGGAGACTTTGCTTATTCCTTTTTACCCTTTTTTCTCTAATCTTGTCTTCTCGTTTTATTTCATTAAGTTGGTCTTCGACCTCTGAAATCCTTTCTTCTGCTTGATCAATTCGACTGTTAAAACTTGTGCATACTTCGAGAAGTTCTCGTATTGTGTTTTTCAGCTCCATTAATTCACTTATATTCTTCTCTAAATTGTCCATTCTCGTTAACATTTCGTCAAACCTTTTTTCAAGGTTCTTAGTTTCCTTGCATTGGGCTAGAACATGTTCTTTTAGCTCACAGAAGTTTCTCATTATCCACCTTCTGAAGCCTAATTCTGTTGATTCCTCACATTCATTCTCGATCAGGCCTTGTTCAATTGGTGATGAGGAACTGCAATCCTCTGTAGGAGGAAAGGCATTCTGATTTCGGGTGTTTTCAGCCTTTTTGCGCTGGTTTCTTCCCATCTTTGTGGATTTATCCACCTGTCGTCTGTGTAATTGCTGAATTTCAGATTAGGTCTCTGAGTGGATGTGCAGCTTGTTGGTGGTAAAGTTTTTTCTGTTTCTTAGTTTTCCTTCGGCAGACGCCCCTCCCCCCACAGAGCTGGACCTTCCCGGGTTCAGCTGTACTTGCTGTGAAACTCGCAATCCTGAGCAGTTCCAATTGCTGTTTTTTTTCGTTGGGGTGGGTGGGACCAGCCTTCCCCTGTGGCGACCCACTACGCCGGCTGAAACAGCGGCGTTAAGATGTGTGGCGCTTTCTGCCCGGGAATCTCCCGGTCTGGTTCCCCACTTCAGTCCGCTTTTCAATCAACTGAATGGGAGACTCTGCCTTCCCGGAGCTCCAACGCCAACCAAAAGGGCACTCAGTCCCGTATACTCCGGACTGAGAACCACCGTGCCAGGGCGCCTGCAAAACGGCCCTGCCGGCCAAAAGAGTCACGCTGGTGACCCGTGGGGCTCCTCCGCTGGGAATCTCTTGGTCCGTGGGCAAAAAAATTCGTCTGAAACTGTGGCGTCCACTCACTGTCTGCGCTTTCAGTGGGAGCTACAATCCTGAGCTGCTGCTAATCGGCCATCTTGGGTCTCTCTCCTGTGTTTGTAGTCCCAACTATTTAGGAAGCTAAGGTGGAAGGATCACTCGGACCGGGAGGTCAAGGCTGCAGTGAGCCATGATTGTGCCACTGCACTCCAGCCTGGGTGACCAGAGTGAAAACCTATTGAAAGCAAAGGAAGGAAGGCAGGGAAGGAGGAAGGAAGGAAGGAAGGAAAGAAGGAAGGAAAGAAGGGAGGGAAGGAGGGAGGGAGGGGAAAGAGAGAGAGCAAGAGCTAACATTGGGTAACAGGCTATTATTCTGTTTATAAACGAGGCCAAATGAAATCTCAGACTCAAGATTATACCACTCCATAGCTGCACCTTGCCCATCAATATCCTCTACCCTGTAAAGCAGCAGTCCCCAACCTTTTTGGCACCAGGGACGGGTTTCATGAAAGACCATTTTTCCATGGACAGTGGGGTTGATGGTTTCAGGATGAAATTCTTCCACTTCAGATCATCAGGCATTAGATTCTCATAAGGAGTGTGCAACACTGGCATGTGCAGTTCACAATAGGGTTTGTGCTCCAATGAGAATCTAATGCAGCCATTGATCTGAGAGGAGGCGGAGCTCAGGCAGTAATGCTTGCTCTCCTGCAGCTCACCTCCTGCTGTGTGGCCCCATTCCTAACTGGTACCTGCTGTGTGGCCCAGTTCCTAACTTGCTCTCCTGCAGCTCACCTCCTGCTCTGTGGCCTGCAGGTTGGAGACCTCTGCTGTAGAGGAGAATTTTTTTTCTAAGCCCTAGCCTTAGAAAGTTACCAAATGATTATGACAAATTCTACATTTCATGGCAAGGGATAGGGTATCCAACTTGAGCTTTGCTATGACAGAATCTTCTCCTGGAGTTCAGTTTGTTTATGAAACAACCATAAAGTTTGTGTAATGACCCTGGTCTAGTATTTTTGCTTGCTGAAAGAAATTGCTTGAGGAATAGTTACTCTGAAATAACATTTCTGAAGTTGTATGTTTCTTTGAGGTCAAGTAAGGCAAGTTTTATTTTGGCCCCAGACTTAACACATTATGAGGCTCTCAAGACACTCCAATAAAGTGCTTTTGCAAGTTCTCAATTTATTGCCTCACAGCTCCAAATTCACTCTTCATTGCCTGCTCTGCAAAAACGGAACTGGGCCCTTTAAATACTTTTCCTTTTCCAACTGGTAAATGTTAAGCTTTGTCACTAGGAGTCTTTGGTAAGATATTGCAAGATTAAAGGAGTTTTCTTCCTGGTTGCTGTGTCTTGTAGCAGTCTCCTGCAGTCTAAGCGGCTTCTCTGACAACCGGCAATGCATGTAGTTTCTCCATCACTGGGCTCCTGCTGTGCACAGGGGTGGTCAGCAGTACCAGCAGCCAGCAACTTCCCCTGGCAACCCTCTTATGTGGTTTTGCAGTGGGACTTCTCCAACAAGACACCTCCTCCTTAACAGCTTTTCTTGGCAGGGTGAATTTCCAGCAAGTTATACTAACATGGCACCACACTGACTTCTCCATTCAGTGGTCACATGCCCATGCCCTTTCTAACAAGGTCTGGCTCTCAGACAGAGAGGGACTCTTTCTTAGTTACTCTATCTTAGCCCTGGAAGGAGTGGCTGCTGCTTTTATCTAAGATTCCTATATTATTTAGAGCTTTTCTTTTCTTTACTTCTTACTAGCCTTCTCTAATTATTCCAATCTTCTGTTATGGTTACTAATTCTTTATATTAAACTTCACCCGTTTGAGGCCAGGTGCAATGGCTCACACCTGGAATCCCAGCACTTTGGGAGGCCAAGGCAGGTGGATCACCTGAGGTCAGGAGTTCGAACACCAGCCTGGCCAACCATGGCCAACATGGTGAAACGCAGCCTCTACTAAAAATACAAAAATTACCCGGGCATGGTGCCACGCACCTGTAATCCCAGCTACTTGGGAGGCTGAGGCAGAAGAATTGCTTGAACCCTGGAGGCAGAGGTTGCAGTGAGCTGAGATCGCGCCACTGCACTCCAGCCTGGGTGACAGAGTGAGACTCTGTCTCAAAAAATAATAATAATAAAAATAAACTTCACCTGTTTGAATTACTATGTGGGTTCTGCCTCATGACTGACCCTTGATTTAAATAGCACCTCTACTGTACGATTTAAATGTTGGCCCTCATCAGCTATATAGTTTAGAGTATTGAAATACTCTGTTTAGTGAGGACTCTTCTCACTGCAATTAAGAGTAATCCAATACATATTGGCTTAAATAAAAAATAATTTATTGGTTAAAAGCACAAAACGTCAGAAAGGACAGGAATGGTGGGTTCAGAGAATCAAACACTATCATATCTATGTCTCTGCCTTTTCTTTCTCCTTCCTCTGTTATTGCCTCTGTTTTTTGCATCTGTGTGTGTGTGTGTGTGTGTGTGTGTGTGTGTGTGTTTATGTGTGTGTGTGTATCCTCATTGTCTCAGGTCTTCTATAACTGTGCAGCTAGAATCATGGCCACATTTGTGCCCAGGCTTTATAATTCTATGCCTGGGAGGAGAACTTCATCACACTTCTCCAAAAAAAAAAAAAAGTATCATTTCCTTTCATCTCCAATTAGAAAAGTCTTGAGAAAGACTTGACTTGACTTGAGTCACGTGCTTATCTACAGATTAATCAATATGACCAAAGAGGTAGGGAAAATTGGCCCACCCTAGGCTACAAGCTCACCTTTATTTCCAGAAGAGTGGGTACAATGATTAGCAGTGCCCAAAAGATTCGCTCGTGTAGAATAGTGAAACTTCTGATTTTCCGAAAACAGGGATGCTTTTCTAGGCAAACAAAGCGATAGTCTTCAAAGATACAGGCTCCAGCTTCATGTACTGAAAAAGATTAAGTTTTTTTCTGTAAAAGCAATGGTCATTCATAGCAGTTTGATGCTTAAATAACGATAGCAGTTACCTCATCTTCAGCCAATTGATCAAGGTAATCATTGTTAGCATATTTCCTCAGTCCAGCTGGACTTAAGTGTGGAGAGATTGTTGACCACCTGTCAGCAGCCAGTTCTTCCCATGTTGCTTATCAACAGAACTCCGATTTGGTGTGCCCTCACCATGACCATGTGCTCAGTGAAGGAGCCCCTCCTCAACACCCAAGGATAAGTCTCTGTTAGCAAAGTCTACTGTGGCAATTCCATTTTTACTGCCATTGATTTTTTTGTTTTGAGACAGGGTCTTGCTTTGTCACCCAGGCTGGAGGGCAGTGGCATGATCTTGGCTCACTGCAACCTCTGCCTCCCAAGCTCAAGCCACCCTCCCACCTCAGCCTCCCAAGTAGCTGGGACTTCAGGTGCTCGTCACCAAGCCTGGCTAATTTTTGTATTTTCGGTAGAGATGGGGCTCACCATGCTGGCCAGCTGGTCTCAAACTCCTGACCTGAAGTAATCCACCTGCCTCAGCCTCCCAAAGTGCTGGGATTGCAGGCATGAGCCACCACACTCAGCTGCCATTGATTCTTTAGAACAAACATGTGAGGTAATTCTACAGAACAAGACTTGAAAGAAATTTTTCTGGGGTAAGTAGTAGCTTCTGGAAAAAGTTTTCCTCCAATTGGGAGGGCAAACTGCCCTGTTGCGTTGCTATATGAGAAGAATATGCCTGGAGATGCGGCAGCCAGCCTGCACCCATGGTGAGATAAGCCCGAGGACAAAACCCAGCACACTGGGGACGGGAGCAAGAAAACATGGAGAGAGACAGAATCCCTGATGGCGCTGTCCAGCTTGTTGGGGCTCAGAGCATGATAGCCCAAAGTATAGCACCTTGGCGTGCTGAGTACTTTCAACTGAGGGACATTGTAAAGTCTCCAGAAGCAAGGTGTCTCTGACCGTCTCCTGTCTTCCTATCTCCTTCATAGAAGCCAAGTTCCTCTTTCCTAAGGTGAGTCACAGAAACTAGAACCCTTCTCTCTCAAAGCAAGCTATGAAGCCTAGAAAGGTCACTCTAACCCTTTTCCCTTGAAACCCTCATTCCAGAGAGGTCCTGCCCCATGCCTGGGAGGAAAGAATACCGCACAGAAAGGCCGAGAAGAATCTGAGCAGACAGGCTTTGCTGGGTTTCCCCCATCAGTCTGTTGCCATTAGATTGTCCAGCTACATTTCTACATGCTGTCTATTTTTTATGGAACCTGAGTATAAAAACAGACCATTTCCTCTGAGTCTTTGGGTCTTCATTTCTGAAGGTTCCCATGTCACATAAAACTTTGGTTAAATAAATTGGTTATGTTTTTTGTTAACCAGTCTTTTGCTATCAGAGTGTCAGCTGTGACCCTTATGATGGGTGAGGAAAAATATCTCACCTTCCTGCCCCCACAATTTCTTAAACTAACCGATCTGGAAATCACTCTATCTCCAGAATTCCTAAGTGGAAAAACAAATTCCTTACAATTTAAGCGCCATTTTTAGTTGGGTTTTCTGTTATTAACAACCACAGGAGTTAGAATTGAAATCTGGGACCTCATTTATCATCAGATTTACATCAGGAAATAGCATATGTATTTGGAAAATCAGATTTCTTTATCTTAGGAAGAAATGAAGAATGGGAATATTAAAAGTACTAAACTCAGCTAGAGCACTCTAACTTCAGAATCACCCAATATTGTTAGGTCAGCTGCCACCCATAATCTGATATAAACACAGATTTAGATCAAATCCAAACAAGGCAGATGCGCATCTCTTTACACATGGATATAGCCTTGAAAATATATTTCTACCTTTTCAGAGCAATGTCACTTGCCAGAGACAGACATAAACATCTGAAATACATTATAGCCTTCACAGTCCATGCGGGCAACTCTCATTTGGAATGCCATCTGCTGAGCTCTTCCAAAACTGTGCTCGACAGGTAATTCTATCTGTGAGGAGTGCCTTCAACTGACATGCAGCTATTTGGTTTCCCCTCTACGGGGAATGAAGATACACACACACACACACACACACACACACACACACACACACACACACATACACACTCCACATCAATAGCTTCCTTTTATAGTTTTTTTCATTTTGGGCCTTAAATGTACTCTGATTCTTTCCCTTTACCTTTTAAAAATGTCTCTTGTTACAGTTTCCGACGAGTCCACATAGTAGAGAAAACACGTGCTTTGAGACCTCAGAATCAGCCTAAAATCTTGGTTCTGCCACTTACTGCTTTGTAACTTTGGGCAGTTTCCTTTGCTTCTGAGCCTCAGTTTCTCATCTGTAAAATGTGAATGCTAACATGTCTTCTCACACTGGCATCACTCACTTTTATATAACATTTTAATCTATAACTTGTCACATTTTAAAAATCACACTGATCTTAAGTCACACAGGAATTTTGGCTGGAAGAGAATGTTATTCCTTGATTCTTAGTGCTAGGGTTCTCAGTGGAAAGCAGTTGGGTCTTCATTTCTTCTTTATGATCTCACAGAAGTGTAAAGAGGATTCAGGACCTTCTGATTCATCACTATGGAGGACAGAGCTGACAAATAACCTCTTCTTACTATAAACACACACAAACACTAGATAAAATATTACTACATCTTTTTTTTTTTTTTTTTTTTTTTTAGACAGAGCCTCGATCTGTCACCAGGCTGGAGTGCAGTGGCACTATCTTTGCTCACTGCAACCTCCACCTCCCGGGTTCAAGTGATTCTCCTGCCTCAGCCTTCCAAGTAGCTGGGATTACAGGTGCACACCACCATGCCCAGCTAATTTTTGTATTTTTAGTAGAGACGGGGTTTCACCATGTTGGCCAGGATGGTCTCGATCTCTTGACCTTGTGATCTACCCACCTCAGCCTCCCAAAGTGCTGGGATTACAGGCGTGAGCCACCACACCTGGCCTACTACATCAGTTTTTTAAATGGAAGAAATAAAGAAAAAGGTAAGAGAAATAAAGCAATCCATTCTAGAGATGAAGCAAAAACTCATGGCCAGAGTAGTAAGATTCAGGAGTTACCAACAGTTTCTCCTGAGAAGACCAAACCAGGATATCAGCCCTATGAGATGGGTGGTGAGTAGCAGCCCCCACACAGTCTTGGGACTCTACAGGAGACTCAAGTCCAGGGTCAATAAATATAGATCTACCAAGAGCATCATAATGAATAACAGAACCTTAAAGATAAAAGGAAAAATCTTAAAAATAAGCAAGGGAAGGGCAGATTGTCTATACTGGATCAACAGTTAAGCAACAGAATAGAGGTGAGAGACAAAAGCAATGAACATCTTTAAAGTACTAGGAAAAAATAACTGTCATCGTTCTATATGCCTAATAAGCAAACCTTAAAATACAAAAAGCAAAAGTGAATAGGAACAAAGAAAATTTTTACAAATCCAGAGTCATAGTAGAAGATTTTAATGCCTTTATCCAAAACTGATAGAGTCAAAAAATCAGTAAGCTTCTAGAAAATTCAAACCACACAATTATCAATTTCCTGTATAAATAGTACCCTACCACCAATAATATAATATGCAATATTATGCTTATTTTTTAAGCATGCAAGAATTTTTTAAAAATTGATTTATATATTAGACCATAAAAGAGAACTACCAAAAATTTGGTATATTTTCTCTGAACAAAATATAATTAAAACTGAATTATTTAAAAGATGCTAAATTAAACCTTAATGTTTTCTAGAAACTAAAACGTATACTTTTAAATAATTTACTTTTCAAATAAAATAAGATAGAAATAAGAAACATGTTGAACTAAATGACAGTGAAATGACTGCTTATTAAAATTTGGATACAGCTAGGAGAGTTAAAGCCTTAAATGTATGTAGATCAGATTTTAAAAATATTAAAAATCTATGAGATCAATATTTAGTTAAGAAAGTTAGATAAACAGAGTAAATTCAAAAATGGTAGCAGGAAGAAGAAGAAAAAAGTAGAAATTAATAAAATAAAAAATAAACGATAAAGATAAATCTTATGTTTTGAAAGACTAGTAAAATAGAGAAGTGTCTGGTGACAAGCCAAAATATACAGGAGGCACAATTAATCATATGAGGAATAAAGAGGCTCATAATTACAGATAAAGAAGGAAAATTTAAACCACAGAAATTAACACGTTGAGTAACATTAGATTGCTGATATTCAACCTTTGACTTTACAAAACTACAGTTTGATGTTAATATGAACAATCATAAGTCCTAACGTTTGAAAACATAAAGTGAATAATTTTTCAAATAAATGACAAAAATTTACTAGAGGAAATTTTAAAACTTTAATATAATTATAATCATTGAAGAAATTAACTTACAGTAAAAAAAAAAAAAAATTCCCCCAGACAGGATCATTCAGTTTACAACCCAGTATTAGCAAACTTTCAACAGACAACAGTCTGTACCTGCCTTACTCTCCTCCAAAGAATAGAGAGACAGAGAAAAGAAAGTATTGATTCATTTCAAGGTATCAATCGTAAAGAAATTCTCACACGTGTATCTAAGGATAGGAAGATAACATCCAAAGATGTTCACAGTCTCACAAAGTTTATAATATCTGAAATCATAAATAACTAAATGTCTTTCAATAAAGAAATATATAAATTATGGGATATTCATATCATAGTCCAAATAAATAAATCATAGGTATATGTATCAGCATAGAAAAATCTTTAACTATTAAAGATCAGTTAAAAAACAGTTGGAAAAGAAAATGTACAAGGTGATATCATTTATAAAAATATTTTTATCTTATAAAGGTGGTGTTTGTATAAAAATAACTACAAGTTCCTTGTGGATATAGAGGAGGTAAAATTATGAAACATACATGACAGTGACCCTGAGAATAGTTGCTATATCTGGGGATGAAGGAAAGTAGATGGGAGGAGTTTAAGGAGGGAATTTTAATATCTGTGATTATTTGTGAAGTTTAAACACTCGTAGTGGGTTGAATGGTGGTCTTCCAAAAGATATGTCCACCAAAATTCTGTGAATATGACCCCATTTGGAAAAGGGTCTTTCCAGATATAATCAAGTTAAGGGTTTTCAGATGAGATCATCCTGGTTTAGGGCAGGCTCTCGATGCAGTGATAAAGGTCCTGGAAGAGAAGAGAGGGAGAAGGCACACTGAGGAATGCCAAGGACTCCCAGCAGCCACCAGAAGCTAGGAGAGAGGCACAGAACAGACAGAATCTCCGTCCCATCCTCCAGGAGGAACCAAGCCCGGTGACATCTTGATTTTGGACTTCCGGCATCGTAACTGTGAGAGAATAAATTTTTGTTACTTTTAAGCCATCAAGTTTGGGGTAATTTGGAATATTGAATTTCTTTCCTAGAGCTGCTGTAACAGAGGTTAATATATGTCAAATCTGGGAGGTTTGTGTGTATTGTTTTCTGTTTTTCTCTCCCATATTTTAAATACCTGAGGAGGAGGTTTGCAGGTGTAAACCTGCAATAAAGTGCCTCTTAACGTCTCTCAGCTGCTTTTGGCTCCAGACATACAAGTGGACTTGATAGTGCAGAGTGAAGTCAGTTCTCCTTTCCATTTTCTCCTTTGCCTAACCCTGGCCATTTCACCGAAGAGTTACTAGAGTCTTGGCTTTTGGTGCTCTCTATAGCATGTTCAAACGTTCTGACATCAAGCCCAGAACCAACATTTTCCAGAATGACTATGTGACTGTAGTAGGTCTGTTGCCCAAGGCATGGGGCAGGTCAGTACGCCAAGACACCAGGTTGCAGAAGAGAAAGCAGTTTAATCATACGGCTGCTAAACAAGGAGATGGGAGGAAAGCTCAAATTCCTCTCCCCCAAGGAGTTTGGGGCTAGGGTGTTCAAGGGTTTTAGAGTGGTCCAAAGTGTGGAGATTATTGATTGGTGAAAGAGTGCAGGGTGGTCTCAGGACAGGAAGATGAAGAAACTGTTTTCTCTTATGGATTCCATTCCTCTATAGGGGCCTTCAAACTGGGTGGTGTCAGCTATTTCACTGGAATTCGGAATTTGGAAAACATCTTAAGCAAGTCTTAAAGTCTTATGACTCTAATGTCACAGATCTTATCTATGGAGACAGCGGGGATGCAAATGGGCAGTATCTGGGGCTACATAACTTTTGGTTGCAAGGAAGTGGGTCAAAGTATAGCCTGACTAATGCTTAATTATAACTACATTTCTGCCCAGGATTCTTGTTACCTCTGTGAGGATGGCTTCAATTACAAAGTCTTTTATTAATTCTTTGTTATTTGTGCAAAGCAATAAAGTGTTATCTAATGTATTTTGTGGTGTAAATGGATAAAAAGAGTTAGATGGTGGGCTTCTATAAATATATATTAACTTTTCAAATTAATAATTATGGAAGTAATTACTTTTTATTAGTCTTTTTTTTTTTTTTTTTTTTTTTTTTTTTGAGACAGAGTCTCATTCTGTCACCCAGGCTGGAAGGCAATGGTGTGGTCTCATCTCATTGCAACCTCTGCCTCCTGGGTTCCAGTGATTCTCCTGTCTCAGCCTCCCAAGCTGGGACTACAGATGCATGCCACCACACCTGGCTAATTTTTCTGTTTTTAGTAGAGACAGGATTTCACTATGTTGACCAGGCGGGTCTCGAACTCTTGACCTTGTGATCCACCCGCCTCAGCTTCCCAAAGTGCTGGGATTATAGGCATGAGCCATTGCACCTGGACTTACTAGTCTTTTTTTTTTTTTTTTTTTTAACTGTAATTTGCATTTTCCTGGAATATAAATTTGACTTGGAATGGAAACTCCTAAACAGAGGTAGTATCTTACTAACATGAGTGGAACCTAAGGAAGGGCAAGAAGAACAGCAAGGCCTTGTGCATGATAAAACTTGGAGCTTTTTGCAAGGTCAGAAAGCCCTTCTCTCTCTCAATCAGCTTCCTCTGCTAACTCGCCATGCGTTTGACCCAAGATGGCACAGCATACCTGCTGAGGTACGATTTTTAAAAATTGATTGAGAAGACTCTGGGTTCTTAGGTGGAGACAATACCTAAGCCAGGAGCAAAGGTTTATTTTTATGAGCAGGCTCTCTTAAATGCTCCTGCTTAGTTGTGCAATTGCAAGGGCCATTGGCACCCTTTCTCTTGAGGAAAGGACTTCCCAGCACTGAAGAACAGAGACTCCACCCATTTTCCTTAGAATTGAAGTCCAATAGCCCATCAGGGTCAACCAAAGTGGTTCTGTCCTCTGGCAGAATGGGATACCACAGCTTCTAAAAGGGATGGCACCCAGAGGGAAGAGTGAGTTTAAGCCGGCAATTTGGACTAAACACAAAATGCCAACAGCTGGATTCTCTGAGGCCCAGCTCTCCTGGCATTGAGTTAAATATGTGAATGTAAGTCAAAAAAGTTCTGATCTTGGAGGCCAAGCATTAGACTCCGGGCTGAGGAAGACAGGCAAAATATCCATTAGCCTGCATAAGACTGGCACTGAATATTGAGGCTGCATGGTAGGGATCAGACTCATACTGCTGTGAGCTCATGAGATTTCCACTTCTTTCTTTTGAGGTTTGATAGGGTCAATTCTTTTGCACCAAGAAAGCCCCCAAGAGTCTTGGACAATTAAGTGGGAAGGCCTCACTGGGCAAATCCTGGAAAAGAACATGTAACAACTTGAGTAAAATACTGGAAAAACAAAAGATGTAAGACCATATTGTTCCTTAAGGTGGAGAGATGTGTCTTATAGGTCATGCATGTGCCCTTTCAGTTCCAGAATCTACTACTGAGTGGAAATTCCCAAGTGCATGAATCTAATTAGTTTGACCAGGTCAGATGTCCAATTCTGGTCCATGTAGCTGGGACCTCCTGAGCAGGGAGGCCAATTGGCAGAGGTGGGTAGGCAGGCACTGGCAGAAAGGTCATCCTGCATGCAACACAGAATTTTTTTTTATTACAGTTAAACCACTAGCTTAATAAAATGTATCTCGAGAGTACAGAATGCTACCTTCACATATTCAAACAACCATTATCTAATATTATAGCCTATAAAAACAGACAGTCAATGTTGCTCAAACAATACAGACAGCTCCAGAAAGACATGACGTTAAATGCTATCAACTGAACTGAATCACTTGGGAAATTAATCAATCTGAGCCTCGACTCCCCCATCTGTAAAGTGACCATAATAATACCTACTTAATAAAAGGGTTCTAAATATTATTTATTTTTGTTTTTTATTTTTTGGAGACAGGGTCTTACTCTGTCATCCAAGCTGGAGTGCATTGGCACAGCCATAGCTCACTGCAGCCTCGAACTCCTGGGCTAACAAGTTGTTAGGGCATGCTTAACAAATTGTGAATATTAAATAAGGTAACATCTACAAAATGCCTTGTCCATGGCCTGTAGCCTATTCTCAGGAAAAGGTCAGCGTTATTTTATTTATTTATTTATTGAGATGGAGTCTTGCTCTGTTGCCCAGGCTGGAGTGCAGTGGCATGATCTCAGCTCACTGCAACCTCCACCTCCTGGGTTCAAGTGATTCTCCTGTCTCAGCCTCCCAAGTAGCTGGGATAACAGGCATGTGCCACCACACCCAGCTAATTTTTGTATTTTTTAGTAAAGACAGGGTTTCTCCACGTTGGCCAGGTTGGTCTCGAACTCTTGACCTCAAGTGATCCACGCACCTTGGCTTCCCAAAGTGCTGGGATTACAGGTGTGAGCCACGACACCCAGCCTTCAATGTTATTATTATTTTTTTTAATAATTTATTTATTTTACTTTAGGTGCATACTATATCTGGCATTTCTCCCCCATGTTATCCCTCCCCACCCTCCCCTCCCTCCCCCACCTGCCATTGTCTCTCCCCTACCCCACCCAACTGTCTCCTGTGTGTGATGCTCCTCTCCCCTGAGTCCACATGTTCTCGTTGTTCAACATCCACCTATGAGGGAGAACATACGGTGCTTGGCTTTCTGTTCTTGGATCAGTTTGCTGAGAATGATGGTTTCCAGATTCATCCAAGTCCCTACAAAGGACATGAACTCATCATATTTATGGCTGCGTAGTATTCCATGGTGTATGTGTACCACGTTTTCTTTGTCCAGTCTATCATTGATGGGCATTTGGGTTGGTTCCAGGTCTTTGCTATTGTACACAGGGCTGCAATGAACATACGTGTGCATGTGTCTTTATAGTAGAACAATTTATAGTTCTTTGGGTATATACCCAATAGTGGGATTGCTGGGTCAAATGGAATTTCTATTTCTAGATCCTTGAGAAATTGCCACACTGTCTTCCACAATGGTTGAACTAATTTACACTCCCCACCAACAGTGTAAGAGTGTTCCTATTTCTCCACATCCTCTCCAGCATCTGTTGTCTCCTGATTTTTTAATGATTGCCATTCTAACTGGTGCGAGATGATATCTCAGTGTGGTTTTGATTTGCATTTCTCTAATGACCAGTGATGATGAGCATTTTTTCATATGTTTGTTGGCCTCTTATATGTCCTCTTTTGAAAAGTGTCTGTTCATATCCTTTGCCCACTTTTGAATGGGGTTGTTTTTTCTTGTATATCTGTTTTAGTTCTTTGTAGATTCTGGATATTAGCCCTTTGTGAGATGGGTAGATTGCAAAAATTTTTTGCCAGTCTGTGTCTTTTGATTGGGGCGTTTAGGCCATTTACATTCAATGTTAATATTGTTGTGTGTGAATTTGATCCTGCCATTTTGTTACTGGCTGGTTTTCTTTCTCATTAGTTGACTCATTTTCTTCATTGCATTTTTGGTCTTTGCCAACTGGTTTGCTTTTGCAGTGACTGGTTCTTGTTCCTTTCCATGCTTAGTGTTTCTTTCAGGAGCTCTTGTAGGGCAGGTCTGGTGGTGACAAAATCTCTCAATAATTGCTTGTCCGTAAAGGATTGTATTTCTCCTTCACTTATGATGCTTAGTTTGGCTGAATATGAGATTCTGGGTTGAAAGTTCTTTTCTTTAGGATGTGAATATTGGCCCCCACTCTCTTCTGGCTTGTAGAGTTTCTGCCGAGAGATCTGCTGTGAGTCGGATTGGCTTCCCTCTGTGGGTGACCTGACTTTTCTCTCTGGCTGCCCTTAGCATTTTTTCCTTCATTTTGACCCTGGTGAATCTGACGATTATGTGCCTTGATGTTATTTTAAACTATACTAACAAGAGTTAGTAATGTTCTTCCAAGGTGTCTAATATACTCCAGGGGATTGTTCTCTGAAATTTACAAGTGCTTTCAGATTCTTTGGGAAAATGTACTATACTGGAAAGAAATTTTATTTGCGTTGTGTTTCTGGTTTAATGACTAAGTCACAGAGATAAGACCAGGGAGGGCTGTAATATTTTTCTGGCTGATCGGCTGTTCTAAAATGGGGAGTGAATTAGTCAGAACTTTTACAGTTGCAAGTGAAAGAAATCCACCTGGCTTAAAAAAAAAAAAAAAGGAGATTTACTAACTCAGGTAAATGAAAAAGCCCAGGGGTATGGTGACTTCCAGATTATTTGGATTCAGGTACACAAAAGTCAAAGCCAGAAAGCTTTAGGTCCTGCTTTCCTCTGCATGGATGCATTGTTGGACAGGCCCTCCTGCAGTTGTAGCAAATATTCCAGAAGGAACTCCAGGCTCTCATTCTATTCACTGAAAATAGATAATCTCTTTCTTAATAGTTTCAGCAAAAAGCTGGAGGAAGTTTCTCATTGGCCCAAGTTGAGTCATATGCCCATCTTTGAACCAATCATGAGGTCAGGAGATATGCTATTCTAATTAGCCAGGGCTGAGTCATGTATCACTAGAGCTTAGGGCTGGGGTGAGGGTCAACTCCACCTCAACTACATGGAGGGATGATAGGGAGTCTCAAAGCTTGATTGGGACACTTTTATCAATAGAAAGAGACTAGGGATGGTATGCTAGAGAGGCATCAAACAAATACACAGTCCTTGCAGAAGGAACTGCAGCTGTAGGAGAAAAGCTACAACAAAATGACTATTCTCTGTTTTTTTGTTGTTTTTTGTTTTTGCTGCTAGAAAATGATTTTGTATCTACCTCATCGTGGCCACTGAAATTTATTTTCTAATTCCATTTAAAAAATTTATGTAAATCTGTCTGAGAATGTATTCTAGGATGACAAAAATGAGGCTAACTACATGAAGATTAACTTATCAGAAGCTGCAAATAAATTGATTATTTTACATAAGAGTATTTCACTCTAGCCGGATGATTTTTGTATGCATGACCAGTACCCTAACCATCCTATTATAACAAAGGAAATTGCCATCTGTCACTTTGCTTGTATGAAATATTTCTGGAGGTGGCTTGCCAACTTCAGCCAGAATTATAAAACTAATGAGTTTTTAGCTACCATATGCACAGAGTGTAATAATAGCAGGTTCTAGGCAAATGTTGTCTACTTGCTTCTGGAAGTGCTTTCCCCTCCATGATAGGAGCAGATGCCCAAGGCTCTATTAAGAATTCTGTTTTCTTCATAAATCTGTACAGTGACATGGAGTCCTCATATTCTCGTGAAGTGATTTTTATATGGAAAACATGGCCCTCGATATCCTGTTTCTTATGGGATTTTTAGCCTCTGTTTTATGGAAACTGGCCCTTATGATGTCAGGATTGAGTACCAGATGTCTTTTAGGAAATTTGACCAGTTTGAAATTTCCAGTAGGTCTTCTGTTCTTTTGATGCTTTACTGAATTATGTGAAAGCAAACAAGATTTTAATTACCTAATACTACTTGGTATTTATATTAAAATGTTTATTTGTATCTACCCTAGTGATTGATGCTGTAACAGTCCAAATAGGTTAGATTATGTGGTTGCAACAAAAGCCCCTGAATGTCAATGGTTTATAATAAAGTCTTATTTCTCATTCTCACTACATGTTTCACCATTTTCCATAGATTAATATGCAGTTTGTTTCCTTGGGGCTGTAGTACATGGGACTCCACCAAGAGAAATCCAGTAATACTCACAGGAGAATATTAGGGGTATGGTGAGAGTATTATATCAATTTATATTTAGGATGCTTAAAAAAACCCTAATATCAGAAAATCCAGCTCTGTCTACTGATAGTTCCTAGAAGCAATTACAGCCCATAACAATAAGCACACCTAGATGTTGGTTTCTAAATTCCATTCAGCAACGATGAAAGAAATGAGGGCTCCTTGGGAAAATGGCTGATTCTCACTTTAGGTCAGGGAAAGATGGTTTCAGAAAATAAAGACACATGAAGGAACTGAAAATGGTATGTGTATACACCCAACAATTGATGGACATTTGGATTGTTTTCACTTTTTTCCTATTATAAATAATAATGCATGAACATCCATTCACAAATAATAATGTATAAATATTAGGGTTTTTTTGTGGATATACATTTTCAGTTCTCTTGTATGTATAGAGTGGAAAATCTGGGTCACAGTAACTCTGTGTTTAAGTTTTTAAGGATCTGCAAGACTATTTTCCAAAGCAGTCATACCATTATACCTTCCTACCAGCAGTGTACAAAGGTTCCAGCTTCTCCACAGCCTTGCTGACACTTGCCTTTTTCCTTTTTTTTCCCCTTATAGTCATCCTGGTGGGTGGCTAGCTCATTGTGGTTTTGAGTCCCTAATGACTAATGATGTTAGGCATCTTTAGTATGCTTATTGGCCTTTTGCATATCTTCTTTGGAGAAATGCTTGTGCAGATCCTTTGCCTGTTTTTAAATTGGGTTTTCTTTACATTGTTGAATTGTAAGAGTTATTATATATCCTACATACAAGACCCTTATTAGACATACGATTTGCAAATATTTTCTCCCAATTTGTGGGTTGCTTCTCACTTTCTTACTGATGTCCTTTGAAGCACAAAAGTTTTTAATTGTGATCACATCCAGTGTATTTTTTCTTGTTACCTGCTCTTTTAGGGTCATATTTAGTGCCTGCCTTTAGATATTTGATTCATTTTGAGTTAATTTTTATATATGATGTGAGGTAGGGGTCTATAATAAATTCATTCTTTTGTATATGAATATCCAGTTGTTCCAGAAACATTTTTTAAAAAGATTATTCTTTCCCCATTGAATTGTCATGAAACTCTCATTGAAAAATCAATTAACTGTAAATATGAGGATTTACTTCTGAATTATCAATTCAATTTCACTGATATATAGATATGTCTATCACTAAGCCAGTATCACTGTCTTGATTACTGTAGCTTTGTAGTGAGTTTTGAAATTGAGAAATGTGACTCTTCCACAGTTTTGTTCTTTGTTTAGGATTGTTTTGGCTCTTCTGGGTCTCTTGCGTTTCCATATAAATTTTAGGATGAGTTAGTCAAATTTTGCAACAACAAAAAAAAAGTAGCTGGGATTTTTATAGGTATTTTATTGAATCTGTAGCTCAACTTTTGCCATCTTCATGATATTAAGACTTCAGATCCATGAACATGGGATATCTGTCCATTTATTTAGTAGTTTACTATAATAGAAGGATAAGGCTTAAGAATTAGTCAGGATTATACAAAGCAACCTAAAGATTCAATGCAATCGCTATCAAAATACCAATGACATTTTTCTTGGTAGGAAAAGAATTTAAAATTTAAAGACCCAGAATAATCAAAGCAACCCTGAGCAAAAAGAACAAAACTTCAAGTATCATATTACCTGACTTAAATTATACTACAAAGCTATAGTAACCCAAATAGCACAGTGCTGACATAAAAACATTAACCAACAGAACAGAATAGAGAACCCAGAAATAAGTCTACACATGTATAGCCAATTGATTTTTTTTTTTTTTTTTTTTTTTTTTTTTTTTTGAGATGGAGTCTTGCTCTGTCACCAAGGCTGGAGTGCAGTGATGCAATCTTGGCTCACTGCAACCTTTGCCTCCCAGCTTCAAGGGATTCTCCTGACTCAGCCTCCTGAGTAGCTGGTAACTACAAGGGGCCTGCCACCACACCCAGCTAATTTGTGTATTTTTAGTAGAGACAGGGTTTCACCATATTGGCCAAGCTGGTATAGATGAACTCTTGACCTTGGGATTTGCCTGCCTCGGCCTCCCAAAGTGCTGGGATTACAGGCATGAGCCACTTCACCCAACTGTAAATTGATTTTTTATAACAGTGCTAAGATCATATATGGAGGAAAAGACAGTCTGTTCAATAAATGATGCTAGACAAACTGGATAGCCATGTGTGGAAGACTGAAACCAAGCCCCTATCTCTCATATACACAAAAATCAAATCAAAATTGAGTGAAGACTTAAATCTAAGACCTCAAACTATAAAACTACTAGAAAAAAAATGGGGAAATGCTCCATAGTATTGGCCTGGGCAAAGATTTCTTGAGTAAGACCTCAAAGCACAGGCAACAAAAGCAAAAACAGACAGATAGGATCATATTAAACTAAAAAGCTTTTGAAAAAAATCAACAAAGTGAAGAGACAACACAGAATGGGAAAAGATATAACTACCCATTTTGACAAGCGATGAATAACCAGAATATACAAGGAGCTCAAACAACTCAATAGCAAAATCTATATATATATAGAGAGAGATTTTAAAATGTGCACTGCCAAGTGCGGTGGCTCACGCCTGTAATCCCAGTACTTTGGGAGACCAAGGCAGGTGGATAAACTGCGGTGAGGAGTTTGAGACTACCCTGGCCAACATGGTAAAACCCTGTCTCTAATAAAAACACAAAAAGTAGCTGGGCATGGTGGTGGGTGCCTATAATCCCAGCTACTCAGGAGGCTGAGGCAGGAGAATTGCTTGAACTTGGGAGGTGGAGGTTGCAGTAAGCTGAGATCACAGCCTGGGTGACAAAGTGAGAGACCTTCAAAAAAGAAGTGTGCAAAATATCTCAATAGACACTTATCAAAAGAACACATAAAATGGCCAACAGGTATATGAAAAAAAAATGCTCGACATTACTAATCATCAGACAAATGCAAATCAAAACAACAATGAGATATCATCTCACCCCAGTTAAAATGGCTTTTAGCAAAAGGACAAAAAATAATGAATGCTGGTGAGGATGAAGAGAAAGAAGAATTCTGTACACTGTTGATGGGAATGTAAATTAGTACAATCACTATGGCAAACAGTATGGAGGTTCCTCCAAAAACTAAAAATAGAACTACCATATGATCCAGCAATCTCACTTCTGGGTATATATCCAAAAGAAAGGAAATCAGAATATCAAAGAGATATCTTAGGGCACGGTGGCTCATGCCTGAAAGCCCAGCACTTTGGGCGGCCAAGGTGGGCAGATCATTTGAAGTCAGGAGTTTGAAACCAGCCTGGCAAATATATACATATATATATTAAAAAAAAAATATATATATATATATATATAATGTAATGTGCACTGCTGGGCACGGTGGCTCACATCTGTAATCCCAGTACTTTGGGAGACCAAGGCAGGTGGATAACCTGAGGTCGACCACCCTGGCCAACATGGTAAAACCCTTTGTGTTAGAATGTTTCTAACACAAAGAAATGATAAATGCTTGAGGTGATGGATATCCAATTATCTTCATTTGATCATTACACATTACATGGTTATATCAAAATTTCACATGTCCCGCTTAACTTTGTAAACTATTATATAACCATAAAAATTTAAAAAGAGCACTTTGGGAGGCAGAGGACTCCTGGGCAGATCACTTGAGCCCAGGAGTTCAAGACTAGCCTGAGCAACATGCCAAAACCCTGTCTCACAAAGTACAAGCAAAATTAGGCGGGCATAGTGACGTGTGCCTGTGGTCCCAGCTACTGGGGAGGCTGAGATGGGAGAATGACTTGAACCTGAGGAGGTCAAGGTTGCAGGGATCTGTGATTGTGCCACCGCACTCCAGCTTAGGCAACAGAGCAAGACCCTGTCTTAAAATAAATGAAAGAATTAGTCAGGAAACGGTAGGTTTTGCTTAATTACAAACTTACCCTGAAATCCCAAAGACTTAACGCCAATAAGGTTTATTTCTAATTTGTGATGTATGTCCAGTGCAAGTGGACTGGGGTTGTGTTCCCACATAGCCATTCACAGACCCAGGCTAAGGGAGGCTACAGCATTGTATAGCTGAATCAGTTGGAACACATGGCTTCTAGGTCACCATGAGAAAAGAAGGGAGAACTGAAGGATCATGCATCAACATTTAAAAGCTTCACTCAAAAGGGACATATGTATTTTTTGTCAACAGCCAATTGGCCAGAACCAGTCACATAATCCTGACTGACTGTAAGAGGCCTGAGAAATGTTGAGGAACACATAGGTATTTGGTGAGCAGTAAATGTGTCCTCCAAAAAAGTCTTATGTTGTTGCCCTAACCCCTCATGTGACTGTATTTGGATATAGTGACTTTAAGGAGGTAATAATGGTTAAATAAGGCCCCATATGGGTAGGGCCCTGATTTGATAGGACTAGTGCTCTTATAAGAAGAGACAGAGACCCCAGAAATCTCTCTTTGCATGTGTACCAAGGAAAGACCATGTGAAGACACAGTGAGAAAGTGGCTGTCTCCAAATCAGGAGGAAAGGTCCTAAGAAAAACCAACCCTACTGGCACCTTGATCTTGTTTTTCGGCCCCTAGAACTTCGAGAGAATAAATGTCTGTTGTTTAAGTCACCCAGTCCAAGGTATTTCGTTAAGGCAGCCCGAGCTGAGTAATATGTGTCAGCCACGAAGAAGAAGAGAAACTAGAAAAATAGATTGGACCATATTGTAGAATGCTTTAAATTAATCCATGTTTAATTTTTAGGCAATGGAAAGCTTTGGATTTTTTTTTTAAACAGCTTATAAAGCAATGCATCATCTTCTTTCCTCTAAGGTGTTCATGAAGTTTAGGTGAGAAGCAAGGAGGCACTCCTTTAAATGTTTGATTCTAGCCGGGCACGGTGGCTCATGCCTGTAATCCCAGCACTTTGGGAGGCCGAGGCAGGTGGATCACACGGTCAGGAGATGGAGACCATCCTGGCTAACATGGTGAAACCCCATCTCTACTAAAAAGACAAAAAAATTAGCCAGGCGTGGTGACACATGCCTTTAGTCCCACCTGCTTGGGAAGCTGAGGAAGGAGAATCACTTGAACCCGGGAGGCAGAGGTTGCACTGCACTCCAGCCTGGGTGACAGAGCGAGACTCCATCTCAAAAAAAAAAAAAAGAAAAAAAAATGTTTGATTCATAAGGATTATTGAAGTCATAAGCCGAGCATCCAGTTCTGACCCCAAATCTAGTTCTTTTTCATTTTCTTTTTCCTTATGCTGTCCTTTCAGTGTGTTTCCCCCAGAGGAAAAGTGGACCACGGTTACCAGAAGAAAAGCAAATGAACGCTGTCTAAGTAATGATAACAGATATTCATTATACTTCCTGGTAAAAGAAAATACAGGATAACTACAACAAAATCAGAAATGTGCTCTCTGCTCCCAGAAATGTGGAATGCTGTGCCACTCAAGTTCATTACTTATTCCTAGAGATTATGAACATGTAAGCCCCAATTTTTCTCTGTGGAAATTTGTTTTTTAAGTTTTTTTGTAGAGACGGGACTCACCATCTTGCCCAAGCTGGTCTCAAACTCCTTGGCTCAAGCAATCCTACCACCTTGGCCTCCTAAAGTGCTGAGATTACAGATGTGAGTCACTGCACCTGGCCCCTTTGTGGAAATTAAAAAAAAACACACACAATTTTATTTAAATGCATTGGTAGGATGAGGGGGTTTGTTTGTTTGTTTGTTTAGGATAGGTTTCTTGGGGGGTGAGGGGCAGTGAAGAAGGCTTAGTTTCTCCTTCTCCCATATCACTATGTATATTACAAATCACCTTCCCAACTTAATGACTCAAAACAAAAACAAACACTATCTTCATAGTTGTATGGGTTAGGGGAAGCCTGGCTGGCTAGTTGACCAGTTGTGAGTCTACAGTCATCTGAAGTCTTGCTTGATGATCAAGGATCTACTTCCAAGGTGCCACACTCACATAATTGGCAAGTTGGTGATGGTTGTTGGTGGGAGGTGATGGTCCTCCCCATGTGGGCCTCTCCAAGAGGCTGCTTGAGTGTCCTAACATGATGGCTTACCCTCAGAGCAAGCTACCAAAGACAGCAAGGCAGAAACCATAATATCCTTTATGACTTTGTCTGGAAATCGTACACCGTGACTTCTGCTATATTTTGTTGGTCACACAGACAGCCCTCATTCACTGTGGGAGCTGACTACAAAAAGGCATGAATACCAAGAGGGAAGTCACCAGGGCCCTTGGTTGAAGGATTGTCTGCCATGCTGCTCAGTTCATATCGATGATATAATACGTATCTATGGCAGGCTGAAGAATGGTCCCCCAAAAGATAGCAAGTCTTAATCCCCAGAACCTGTAAATGTTATCTTATATGGAAAAAGAGTCTTTGCAGATGTAATTAAATTAAGGATATTTAAATGGAAAGATTATTTTGGGTTGTCCAGATGTACCCTAAACACGATCAGAGTCTTTCAAACAGAGTACAATGGACAGTATGTTTGTGTCCTCCCAAAATTCCTATGTTGAAATCCTAGCCCCCAAAGTGGTAATGTGGGGAGGTAGCGCCTTTGGGAAGTAATTAGGTCATGAGGTTAGATCACTCATGAATTAAATTAGTGCCCTTAGAAAAGGACCCCAGAGGCCAGGCATGGTGGCTTGTGTCTGTAATCCCAGCACCTTGGAAGGCCAACGCAGGTGGATCACCTGAAGTCGGGAGTTTGAAACCAGCCTGACAAACATGGAGAAACCCCATCTCTACTAAAAATACAAAATTACCTGGGCGTGGTGGCGCATGCCTGTAGTCCCAGCTACTCGGGAGGCTGAGGCAGGAGAATTGCTTGAACCCGGGAGGTGGAGGTTGTGGTGAGCCAAGATCACGCCATTGCACTCCAGCCTGGGCAACAAAAGCAAAACTCTGACAGAAAAAAGGACCTCAGAGGCCAGGCACAGTGGCCGATGCTTATGATCCTGTAATCCCAGCACTTTGGGAGGTGAGGTAGGCAGATCACTTGAGGTCAGGAGTTTGAGACCAGCCTGGCCAACATGGCAAAACCCTGTCCTTACTAAAAATACAAAAATTAGCCAGGTGTGGTGGTATGTGCCTGTAATTCCAGCTACTCAGGAGGCTGAGGCATAAAAATCGCTTGAACCCAGGAGATGGAGGTTGCAGGGAGCCAAGATAGCACCACTGCACTCCAGCGTGGGCAACAGAGCAAGACCCTATCTCAAAAAAAAGGTGGTACTCCAGAAAGCTCTCTTGACTCTTTCTGCCATGAGAAGATACAACAAAATATTGGCAGTCTGCAGCCCAAAAGAAGGCCCTCATCAGAACCTGACCATGCCGTCACCCTAATGCTGGACTCCCAGCCTCTAGAAATACATTTCTGTTGCTTATAAGCCACCCAGCCTATGGTATTTTGTTACAGTAGTTTGAACTAAGAGAGAGACAGAGGGAGGCTTGATTCACACAGAAGAGAAGGCAATATGATCATGGAGGCAGAGACTGGAGTGATGTAGCCACAAGCCAAGGAATGCCAGCAGCCTCCATAATTTGAAAGAGGCAAGGAATGAACTCTCCTGGAGACTACAGAGGGAGTGCAGCCCTGCCAACACCTTCCTTTTGGCCTAGTGAAGCTGATTTCAAACTTCTGGTCTCCAGAACTGAAAGAAAATATTTTTATGGGATTTTGTTTTGTTTTAGTAATTGGAGACTGTTTATTTTACTTTTGGTATGCCATAATGATTAGGAGGAAGGCTTTTACAGTCAAATTGTCCTGGATTTGAATCTATCATTGTAATCTTGGGCTCGTTCTCACGCCTACTTTTCTCCAAAATGAGGTCAGAAAGCAGTACTTACTTCAAAAATAAGCTTTAAAAAATTGTGGGTTTTTCAGTAAAACACACAAAATATAAAATTTACCATGTGCTATGGTTTGAATGTTTGTGTTCCCTCCAAAATTCATGTTGAAACATAATTTCTAATGCAAGGGTATTAAGAGGTAGGGCCTTTAGGCGGTGATTAGTTACTGAGGGCTCCTCTGTCATGAATGGCATTAAGGATCTTACAAAAGAGTCTTCACACAGTATTTGGCCCCTTTTTGCCCTTTTGCGTCTCCACATGAGGACACTGTGTTAGTCCTCTCCAGAGGATGCAGCAACAAAGTACCATCTTAGAAGCAGAGAGCAGCCCTCGCCAGACATCAAACCTGCTGGCACCTTGATCTTGGACTTCCCAGCCCCTAGAATTACAAGAAATAAATTTCCATTGTTTATAAATTACCCAGTCTCAGGTATTGTGTTACAGCAGCATAAATGAACTAAGACACCACCTTTGTAAGCGTATAGTACAGTAGTGTTAAGTACATTTTTATTGCTGTACAACCAGTTTTTTGCAGAGCTCTTTTCTTCTGGCAAAACTGAAACTTTACATCCATTAAACGACACCCTATTCCCCTCTGTCTCTAGCCTATGAACAACCACCATTCTACTTTCTGTCTCTATGAATTTAACTACTCTGTTTTTTTGTTTGTTTCTTTGTTTTTGAGACAGGGTCTCACTCCATCACCCAGACTGGAGTGCAGCGGCGTGATCTTGGCTCAGGGCAACCTCCGCCTCCCAGGCTCAAGTAATTCTCCTGCCTCAGCCTCCCAAGTAGCTGGGATTTCAGGTGCACGACCACCAGGCCCAGCTAATTTTTGTATTTTTAGTAGAGATGGGGTATCACCATGTTGGCCAGGCTGGTCTTGAACTCCTGACCTCAAATGATTCACGCACCTCATCCTCCCAAAGTGCTGGGATTACAGGCTTAAGCCACCGTGCCCGGCCTTACTCTGTTGTTTTAATACACCAAGTTTTTTGTTATAGCAGCCATAGGAAACTAATACAGTATTCTTCCCCATCCTTTTCCATGTTCATACAACTTTATTCATAAATATACACAATTTTACTCACACATATATATGCAGGAATTTTTGTTATTGCTTTATAAATAAGACCATATTACATGTACTCTTCTTTGTTCTCTCTTTTCACTCAACATGTTTATTGAATTTATGTTCAGAATAATCATTTCACTCTTTGACTTTGGGCAAACCTGTTTCAAACTACCTTTACAAGCCTTCATTAGATGTTAATGTCTGAAGTATGTTCAGAGTGCTTTCTCTGCCTTCTGACAGTGGTGTCCTCTCAATTATCCAAGCCCTCATGATCAGCTTTGGGCGTTGTGCTCTCCCCTCCTGCTGTCTGCTTTTCATACCCTTCTCCATTCATTAGCGCCTCCACCAGAGGGGGGCAAGGAAATGGAGAAGAGGTGAAATACAGCTCCAAAACTGACAAAGAGATCAATGGATCAGGAGGGTCCAGAAACCAGTTCTTAAAATGGTCATTTTTCCTTATGTCAGGGATGCTGGAAGAAACTTTAGTAATAATACTTACCAAGTTATCTGTGGATCTGAGAGAGAGAATGGTACCTACTGTCTACTCTTGATTTTTAAGTTTGTTCCATTTTTATATAATCACGGCAAAAAGCAATCCCTTCATAAATGTTGGAAGAATTCATTCAATCAACAAACACTAATTAAGCATCTATAATGTGGCAGCAATTATGCCAGGCTCTGAATGAATGAACAGCTCAGGTTTTTGTTTCTTTCCCTAACAAGTGGGACTCCTGTTCTGTAGCACTGCTGTTGGAAGGTGGGAGCTAAAAGTGAAAGAGCACGGGGGAATAAATGCATCAGTTCGGTATCAGTTTCCTAGGGCTGCCATAAAAAAGTGCTACACAGTGAGTGGCTTAAAATAACGGGAGGGAATGTGTTGCCTTATACTTCTGTGGGCTAGAAGTCTGAAATCAAGGCAGGGCCACATTCCCTGTGAATCCTATAGGGAAAACCTTCCTCGGCTCTTCCAGCATCTGATGGTTTGCCGGCCATCTTTGGCATTCCTTATCTTGCAACTGCCTCACTTCAGTCTCTGCCTTTGTCATCACATGATGTTTGCCCTGTGTATCTTTGTCTTTTTTTTTTTTCCATGTCAGTGAACAATCTTTAATAACAAGTTTTCAATTTTTCTATAATAATACCTGACCCTGCACAGATAGGAGCAAGATTCAGTGAGTAGAAGAGGAAGCAAAGACATAACTGAGCTATTCGCAGTTCCTCATTCCTTCCAGAAGACAGTTCTTAAATTCTCCTCTCTTTTTTCTTTTTTTTTAATTTTATTTATTTATATATTTTTTATTGCATTTTAGGTTTTGAGGTACATGTGAAGAACATGCAAGATTGTTGCATAGGTACACACATGGCAGTGTGATTTGCTGCCTTCCTCCCCCATCACCTATATCTGGCATTTCCCCCCCAATCTTTGTCTTTACATGGCTGTCTTTTAAGAGCACCAGTTATATTGGACTGGGGCCCGCGGTACTCCAGTATGAGCTCATCTTAACTAATCACATCCGTAATTGCCCTACTTCTGAATAAGGTCACATTCTGAGGTGCTAGGGGTTAGGACTTCAACATATCTTTTAGTGGGCAGGAGGGACACAGTTCAACCCATAACAGTTTCTACTTGTCAAATAGACAAGTCAGATAAGACACTGGAATTCTGAATTTCATTAATCTAGTAAATTGTTGTTCCCTGTTTTTGTTTTGTTTTTTAATGCAGCATAGTGGTTAGTGTGCTCCTCTGAGCCAGAATTAGTTTGAATAGTATCTTTACCTCTTACTAACTGGTATGACCTTGGGCAAGTTAACTAATTCCTAGTGCCTCAGTTTGCTGTCTGTAAAATGGAGATAATAACAGAACTTACGGAATTGTCATAAGGATTAAATGAATTAATGCCAAGAAAGTCCTTAGAACAATGCCTGGCATGAAGAGACTTGATATGTGTTAGCTAATTTTATTAAAAATGAGTAACCATAAGTGGATTATTCTTGTAATCAATTTCCAGTAAAAAGGGGTGGCAGTGAGCATATTGCTAAAAAAAAAAAAAAAGAAAAGAAAAAGAAAAAACAAACCTAAGGGAATAAAGCATTCCACTGTGTCCATGTACCCACTGGGGGGCCTCCTTTTAAGAGGAACCAGACCTGCGAGGACTGGGCAGCTGCCCAGTGTTCTCACTGCATATGCTGCTAAATTGCCTTTCTTGGCCTCTGACAGACTATAAAATCAAGAGACATCCAAAGCTCCCAGAGAAATATTTCTTCTTTTGGACAACCAACCTCTGAAAAACAATTGATTGAAATGTTTTCTCAGAAAATATATCACTATTATGAAAGCCTATATATGTAATTTAAATTTCCTTTGGTTCCTTTTGGATTTCAACTTTAAATGACCTGTAGGCTCTATCAGAGTAAGAGCAATACATCACCGTGCCTGTCTTGGACATTCTTTTTTTTTTATTTAAAGACAGGGTTTTGCTATATTGATCAGGCTGGTCTCGAACTCCTGACCTCAGGTGATCTGCCCACCTCAGCCTCCCCAAGTGCTGGGATTATAGGCGTGAGCCACCGCACCCAGCTGTTAGACATTCTTTTTTTTTCCTTTTTCTTTTTTATTTCTCTTTTTTTTTTTAATTTTTTTTTTTCTTTGCTCTTGGACATTCTTAAAGCAGATCTGCTCTGCCTGGTGTGACCTTCCTCCAGCCACAGCAGAGCCTGAGTGTAGACTTGATTCTCTCAGATCCCTGAGGAAAAGAGGAGATTCTCATAGCAACTGACAAGACTTGGAGAAGAGTACTCTGTTCTGTATTTGTGCTGGAAACTAAACACAACAAGCCATCCTCGTTTCCTATGAAACTGAATGTTAGCCTCTTTATGTAGGTGGAGTGGAAGGTGAGGTGGAGGGGATACTGAAAGAGTTGAAAGAGAGAGTGGGTGCAGCCGCTCACGGCTGTAATCCCAGCATTTTGGGAGGCCGACGTGGGCAGATCACTTGAGCCCAGGAGTTTGAGACGAGCCTGGGCAACACAGCAAGTGCCCGCCTCAACAAAAAATACAAAAATGAGCTAGGCGTTGTGTTGCCAACCTGTAGTCCCAGCTACTCAGGAGACTGAGGTGGGAGGACTGCTTGAGCCCAGGAGTTAGAGGTTACCATGGGCCGTGATCATATGACTGCACACCAGCCTGGGAGAAAGAGCAAGGCCCTGTCTCAAGAAAAAAGAGTTGAAAGAGAACATGATTGTACAGGGAATCAGCCTTCAATTGCTGAATCAAGGTCCATTGTCTTGACTCACTTAAACATCACAGAATTTCTTAGCTGGAAGACCTTGAAGGGTTACTAATTCAGGAGTTGAACCAAAGTGTAGAAAGTAATTTCTTTTATTTTTATTTTTATTTACTTATTTTTTTTTAATAGAGATGGGGTGTCACCATGTTGGCCAGGCTGGTCTCGAACTCCTGACCTCAGGTGATCCACCCATCTCGACCTCCCAAAGTGCTGGGATTACAGGCGTGAGCCACCGTGCCCGGCCCCAGAAAGTAATTTCTTAGAAACAGTCAAAATGTGGCCGGGCGTGGTGGCTCACACCTGTAATCCCAACACTTTGGGAGCCCGAGGTGGGCGGATCATGAGGTCAAGAGATGGAGACCATCCTGGCCAACATGGTGAAACCCTGTCTCTACTAAAATACAAAAATTAGCAGCACGTAGTGGCCCTCACCTGAAATCCCAGCTACTTGGGAGGCTGAGGCAGGAGAATCACTTGAACCCGAAAGGCAGAGATTGCAGTGAGCCGAGATAGGTCACTGTACTCCCAACCTGGATGACAGAGCAAGACTCCGTCTCAAAAAAAAAAAAAAAAAAAGAAAGAAAGAAAGGAAGAAAGTAAAAGAAATAATAAAAGTGCAGTTTATGACTGACTGATTAATTACTAAATTCCAAGGGATTCGAAGTTCTTATCATACAGTGGAACCATCCATACAAAGTATGGTTCTTCCAAGACCAGCAGCTTCGCATCACTTGGGAACTTAATAGAAGTGCAAAATTTTCAGCCTCACTTCAGACTTCACTGAATCAGAAATTGTAGGGTGGGGTCTGGCAACCCATGATTAACAAGCCCCAAGGCAATTCTGATGCCCACTTCAGTTTGAGAAGCACTGTTAAAATCGTATCAATTTAACTCACCTGGCATTCAGGTGCGCTTTATGAAGGGAGTATGAATGGGTTAAGTTGTATACAACTAGCGCCTGGGGATTGGGGCACAGAGAGCCATCCATGCGCACATGTTATTCTCGGATGTCCCATTAGGATAAAGATAGACAATTAGTGACACTAAGAGGCAGATAAGACACTAGGTTCCACCTTGCCCGGAGACCACTAGCTCAGAATTTTCTTTTGTCTTTTTTCCTGAGACAGGGTCTCGCTCTGTTGCCCAGGCTGGAGTGCAGTGGCTTGATATAGTTCACTGTACCTTTGATTTCCTGGGCTCAAGCAATCTTCCTTCCTCAGCCTCCTGAGTAGCTGAAACTACAGGCGTGTGCCACCATGCTCAGCTGATTTTTTTTTTTCATTAATAATTTTCTAAAACTATTCACCAGAGTCTGAAAGAAGACAATGGTTGCTAGAGGTGGACTCCAAACTCCCCAAGAAAGATACGGCTGGAGTTTGAGACCAGCCTGGGCAACATAACAAGACCCGATCTCTAAAAAAGTTTTTTTTTACATTGCTGGGCATGGTGGCATGTGCCTGTAGTCCCAGCTACTTGGGAGGCTGAGGTGGGAGGATCATTTGAGCCCAGGAGTTTGAGGCTGCAGTGAACCATGATCATCCCACTGCATTCTAGCATGGGTGACAGAACTAGACCTTATCTATAAAAAATACAAGCCTCAAACTCCAGGGCTCAAGTGATCCTCCCACCTCAGCCTCCCAACTAACTGGGACTACAGGTGCATGTCACCATACCCAGCTAATGTTTTCTACATGTTTTTGTAGAGAGTAATTCTTAATATATTGCCCAGGCTGGTCTGAAACTCCTGGCCTCAATCCTCCCACCTCAGCCTCCCAATGTGTCAGGATTATAGAAATGAGCTGTCAGGCCCAACCTAAAATAAAGTTTTTTTTAAAAAAGATATGGGCCCGGCATGGTGGCTCATGGCTGTAATCCTGGCACTTTGGGCGGTCTAAGCGAGAGGATTGCTTGAGCCGAGGAATTCAAGATCCACCTGGGCAATACGGTGAAACACTGTCTCTACAAAAAAGTACATAAATTAGCTGGGCACGGTGGTGCATGCCTGTAGTCCCAGCTACCTGGCAGGCTGAGGTTGGGGGGATCACCTGAGCCCAGGAGGTCAAGGCTGCAGCGTCATGCCACTGTACTCCGGCCTGGGCAAAAGACTGAGACCCTGTCTCAAAAAAAAAAAAAAAAAAAAGAAAAGAAAAGAAAAAGAAAATATGGGCTGATATAGAGCCCTGCAGTCTAGCAGAGCCAGACTTGGAATTCACCCATTAGCAAAACCTTTTGGAGACAAAAATGTTTTTTCTAAAAAAAATGTTTTTTGAAAAGGCTTTATAACTTTTTATTTTGGTAAAAAGGACAATTTTACAAAGTAATGTCTACTCTGGCCATAATTCCATAAAAGAGATAACTTTTTTTTTACAGCAAAGATGTAGATTAGATATGAACTTAGGATAAAAGACAAGTTTTTTTTGTTAAATACGTTCTACTTTTTTTTTTTGAGCACAGGGGACTTTATTGATGGTACATGGCAAGGTGGGTCTCCCTAGGCCCCTCCCCTCTTCAAGGGGTCTGCATGGAAACTGTGAGGAGAGGCAATTCAGTGTGGTGGGGGACTCGGTGTGGCAGGGACTCCCCAGCAGTGAGGGCTTCTCTTCCTCTCTCATGCTCTCCGCTGGGGCTGGTGGTCCAGGGGTCTTACTCCTTGGAGGCCATGTGGGACATGAGGTCCACCACCCTGTTGCTGTAGCCAAATTCATTGCCATACCAGGAAATAAGCTTGACAAAGTGGTCGTTGAGGGCAATGCCAGCCCCAGCATCAAAGGTGGAAGAATGGGTGTCGCTGTTGAAGTCAGAGGACACCACCTGGTGCTCAGTGTAACCCAGGATGCCCTTGAGGGGGGCCCTCCGATGCCTGCTTCACCACCTTCTTGATGTCATCATATTTGGCAGGTTTTTCCAGATGGCAGGTCAGGTCCACCACTGACACGTTGGCAGTGGGGGACACGGAAGGCCATGCCAGTGAGCTTCCCATTCAGCTCAGGGATGACCTTGCCCACGGCCTTGGCAGTGCCAGTAGAGGCAGGGATGATGTTCTGGAGAGCCCCCGCGGCCATCACGCCACAGTTTCCCGGAGGGGCCATCCACAGTCTTCTGGGTGGCAGTGATGGCGTGGACGGTGGTCGTGAGTCCTTCCACGATACCAAAGTTGTCATGGATGACCTTGGCCAGGGGCGCTAAGCAGTTGGTGGTGCAGGAGGCACTGCTGACGATCTTGAGGCTGTTGTCATACTTCTCATGGTTCACGCCCATCACGAACATGGGGGCATCGGCAGAGGGGGCAGAGATGATGATGCTTTTGGCTCCCCCCCTGCAAGTGAGCCCCAGCCTTCTCCATGGTGGTGAAGATGCCAGTGGACTCCACCACGTACTCAGCGCCAGCATCGCCCCACTTGATTTTGGAGGAATCTCGCTCCTGGATGATGGTGATGGGATTTCCATTGATGACAAGCTTCCCATTCTCAGCCTTGACAGTGCCATGGAATTTGCCATGGGTGGAATCACACTGGAACATGTAGAGCATGTAGTTGAGGTCAATGAAGGAACCATTGATGGTGACAATATCCACTTTACCAGAGTTAAAAGCAGCTCTGGTGACCAGGTGCCCAATACGACCAAATCCGTTGACTCCGACCTTCACCTTCCCCATGGTGTCTCAGGGATGTGGCTAGCAATGGGAGACTAGAAGCGGCTGTCTGTCGAACAGGAGGAGCAGAGCTGCTTTTATTTAAAAAAAAAAACAACAACAAAATGCTTTTTGCTGTTTTCCTGTTGTTTCTTCCTGTACACGAAGCACTAAAACTAAAACGATGTGTACAATCACAGCAAGCTCAGACATCCTGCTAAAGACCCCTAATTAACAAGGGCCCTGAATGCCTGCCTTACCCCAAATGAAAGCTCTCATCACCAAGGAGGCATTTAGTAAGTGTCCTTTGATGATAAAAATTATGAGGACAGATGGGTTTATAATATTTTTTACAGTTAAGAAATTATATGCTAGAGGTAGAGAGGACTTAAACTGCTTTTCAAGGTCACACAACCAGTTATAAAAGGAGCTAGTGCTGGAACTGAGGTCTTCTATCTCCTGGTTCCAAATCCTTTTCCCTTAGACTACACTGACATTGATAAAGGAAATCCAAAAGGATGTCTCTTATTTCCTTAGGGGGAACATGTTTATTTACCAAAGAAAAGACATAATGAAATCAAAGATCAGGGACCTATTGCCAGATATAAAGATAACACCACTGAAGAGATGTTGGGAAAATTGGGAGGGTCAGGTTAAAGTGGCAAAAACCACAGCATAACAGGGAGTGGAGCTTGGGGGGTGGGGGTTGGCGGGGTGGGGGCAGGGGAGCTGCCAGGAACGTTTCTCTGTAATGTAACAACTGCTAGAGTGGCCAGGCTGTGCTTATGCAGATGCTAATAGATTTCTGGAGTTCCAGAAAGGCTTGTTAGACAGGCTTTAAAATGAGAGGAGACTGGGCAGTGGCTCAAGCCTATAATCCCAGTACTTTGGGAGGTAGGTGGATCACCTGAAGTCAGGAGTTCGAGACTAGCCTGGCCAACATGATGAAACCCCATCACTACTAAAAATACAAAAAATTAGCTGGGTGTGGTGGTACATGCCTGTAATTCCAGCTACTCAGGTGGCTAAGGCAGGAGAACCTCTTGAACCTGGAGGCAGCGGCTATAGTGAGCAGAGATTGCACCACTGCACTCCAGCCTGGGCGACAGAGTGAGACTCTGTTTCAGAAAAAAATAAAAAGAGAGAGAGAGGAAATGAAAACAGAGCATCCATTTAACTCAGATATCACTAGGTACATTTATGACTGAGTGTGGTCAATGCACAATAGCATTGAACAATTAAACGTTCGTGTGCACATCAATGAAGTGTCTTTGTATATTATATTTCTGGTGTATTAAAAAAGTATGGGGAAACCATGCATCTTAGGTGAGTTCAACTACACGAGAAAACAAAGAGGAAGTGAGCTTACCATGACAAACAATTTGATATAATTCATAGTGAAAACCAAAAGGCTTCCTACAACCTAAACTGGTTATAGAAAGGGAGCCAGTAAAAGTAAATAATAAAAAAATGCTTGTTTAAATTTTTGTCACATGCAAGGCTCTACAGCAATGTAAACTGTGTTACAGGCACTAACAGTCTTGTAGGATTCAAAGTCTCTGAATTGTTGAACATCTGTCTTCAGAGCGCTTTTATTTTCTAAGAATGCAACATGGGGCAGGAAGCAGAGAAATCAACCAGAAGTAAGGTTTTCATATGCCCAAATGATGTCACCGCAAAGATCACAGGAGATAATGTAGACGTATCTGAAGAAGTGCCTTCTGGGCTGGCTGCTCATGACTGCTGTCCCTGGCACATCCAGCTGTATATACTCACTTGCTAACGTTACTCTCTCAGCCTCCTGGATGTATTCAGCTTCAAATACAGCTTCCTTTCTCCCTCCTGTAACAGTCAGAGAAGCCTAGATCCTGTTAGCAGTTTCTAGATTTCCTCTCAACATTTCAGGGCATTCTCAATGAATTAACCTTGCCCTAATTTAATTAGCTGGGAAATTCTCCCTTGTAAATTGTCCTAGTTTAGTTTAGTCTCTAGATGGTTCAGATATATGTTGCAATACAATGCAAAAAAGTCAGAGTCCAAAGTGTTCCTGAACAGTAAGTCTGGGTGTTTTTGTTTGTTTGTTTCATTTGATTTTGTTTTTGCATGGGGGCATTGTTTACTGTGGTGCTTAGCCCATTGGATGTACTAATTGGATATACTAATCAGAGATTTTTCTGATTATTTCTGAAATTGAAATTCTTTTCTTTCCCAAATACTTTCCTAGATGTGGTCTTGGTGGGGAGCAGCCCCAGCCAGGGTTATTATTATACTTAAAGGGAAGATACTGACCAAGGCTGGGTGTGGTGATATGTGCCTCTAGCCCCAGCTACTCAGGAGGATTGCTTGAGCCCAGGAGTATATTCTCTCCTATAGTCACATTCTAGTCTAAGCAACATAGTGAAACCCTTGTCCTTATTAAAAAAAAAAAAAAAAGACCATGAAGGTGTGAGTAGCACTGTAACCTTATTCCTCTTTCAGAGGGGCCACTATAATACACACCCTGGTTACCACATTCCAGTTCAGCTCTATTCATCTACAGATAATCAGTTGCTTCACTGATCATGATAGCATAATGACATTCAAATTCAGAACAGTAATACAACTTTTTAACATAAGGAAAATGTAAATAAACACAAATGAAGGCATGACACCATATTTTCATTTACCTAATTAGCTAGTAGGAGGTACAAAACAGGCATTCCCATACACTGCCTGTTTGTACAAGCTCCTGGAAATGCTGAGCTCCTGGAAACTTTGAGACTGTGTATCAGTATTGTCACTGGTTTGCTAGGGTTGCTATAACAAAGCTCTATGGGTTGGGTGGCTGAAAGGACAAAAATTTAATTTCTTACTATTCTGGAGGCTAGAAGTCCAAGATCAAGGTGTAGGCGAGGTTAGCTTCTTTCAAGATCTCTCTCCTTGGCTGGTAGATGACTGTCTTCTCTCCATCTTCACATGATCTTCACTTTGCACATAAGTGTGTCCAAATTTCCTCTTCTTATAAGGACTCCAGTCAGATTAGATTAGGGCCCACCTAATGACCTCACTGTAACTCATTATAATTACCTCCTTAAAGATCCTGTCTTCAAATACAGTCACATTATGAGGCATGGGAATTAGGACTTCAACAAATAGACTTACAAAAGGACACATTAGTGAGTCAACTTTTAGTAAACTATCCTAAAGAAATAAATAGAATTTCTTAAATGTTAGGAGTATATGTTACTTTCTTATAACCTGCTTTTCTTACCCATTATATATATTTGAACATTTCTATGTATATTTAAGCACCTATAACATAAATTTTAATCACTATCTAGCATTCTATGACATAGACACCTAATAATTTAGCAGTCTCCTAACAAATTTAATTTTTTGAGTAAGAAAAACATTCATATGGTTCAAAATCAAAACAATATAAAAAGGTAAATACTCCCATTCCACCCCTTTCCATATAAGGAACCCCTTTTATTAGTTTCTTGTGTATCCTTCCAGTGTTTCCTTATGCAAATAAAAGCAAATGCAAATACATGCTCTTATTTCCCCTACCTTCTTACACAAAGGGAACACACTATTTACACTGTTCTGCACCTTACTTTTTCTAAAAAGCAACATATTCTGGAACTTCTCCATTATCAGTACAGTAAGAGCATCCTCATTCTCTCCTATAGCCACAAAATATATAATTGTATAGCTGAACCACGGTTTACTTAACTAGTGTCTTCTATACAAGGTTGTCTCTAATTTTTCTTTTGTTACAAACGGGGCAAAGAATAAACTCACATGTTATTTCCTAAAGATGTATTCCTAAGATAAATTCCTAGGAGTGGGACTGTTGGGTCAAAGTACGTTTATAATTTTAATAGACACTGCTAAAACACTCAGCACTGGGCTTGCATCATTTTGCAGTCCCACCTGCCGGGAACAGTAACTAATTTCTCACAGCTTCCCCACAAGAATGAGTTGTAAACTTTGGGATAGTTGTCAATATCAAATGCCTCATTTTTGAATGTTTAAGTTGTTTCTACTTTTGCTAAACTTAGCAGCACTAGGATTATTATCCTCAGAGCCACACCTTTGCTCATTTTAATTGTAGCCTTAAAATAAACTTCTTAAAGTTGATTATGTTGTTCTGGGAGTACATGCATTTTTAGGGCTTTTGATCTGTACTATTTGGGGAATACTTGAAGTCTCAGGAGTTTTTAAGCACGGAGACAACTCTCCCTTCTTATAATGTAATTAATGCTCTAAGTTTATATAGCTAATAAACAAAACTCAGAAAATCAGTTTCTTTGAGCATTTAAACATTGATTCTAAACATAATTAAAATCCCTTCAATGATTTAAAATGTAATTACAAATTTAATTTGAAGGATTATTTTGAATTCTTCAAATGCCTTAAACAACAGTGAGAATAAAACTTCTACTTACTATTTATAAATAGCTACACCATGAAGTGTATTCATTTTATAAAAATTCTATTCTTGGCTGGGCGCGGTGGCTCACGCCTGTAATCCTGGCACTTTGGGAGGCCGAGGTGGGTGGATCACCTGAGGTCAAGAGTTCGAGACCAGCCTGGCCATCATGGTGAAACCCCATCTTAAAAAATAAATAAAAAATAAATAAATAAATTCTATTCTTGTTCTATACCTTCCTAAGGTTGCGGTAATACTAATTTCTGTACTTTTCCAGGATTACATTAATTTTACTAAAGCCAAAAGTAGAAAAAGGAAAAAGAAGACTAATTCAGACTAATTTGCATTAGAGAGCCTGGGTTGTCAATTTAGCTGAGGTAAACTTGTATTTTTGAAAGTGATTCAGGCCGGGCGCGGTGGCTCACGCTTGTAATCCCAGCACTTTGGGAGACCGAGACGGGCGGATCACGAGATCAAGGGATCGAGACCATCCTGGCCAACACGGTGAAACCCCGTCTCTACTAAAAATACAAAAAAATTAGCAGGGCGTGGTGGCACGCGCCTGTGGTGTCAGCTACTCAGGAGGCTCAGGCGGAAGAATTGCTTGAACCCAGGAGGCGGAGGTTGTAGTGAGCCGAGATTGCGCCACTGCACTCCAGCCTGGTGACAGAGCAAGACTCCGTCTCAAAAAAAAAAAAAAAAAAAGAAAGAAAGAAAGTGATTCAAACCTGGCCATGTAATTCAAACCTGGCCAGCGATTCAAGCAGGCTCATACCTGTAATCCCAGCACTTTGGGAGGCTGAGGCGGACAGAATAACTTGAGGTCAGGAGTTCGAGACCAGCCTGGCCAACATGGTGAAACCCCATCTCTACTAAAAATACAAAAAATTAGCTGGCCATGGTGGCAGATGCCTGTAATCCCAGCTACTTGGAAGGTTGAAGTCCGAGAAGAGAATCACCTGGACCTGGGAGGTGGAGGTTGCAGTGAGCCAAGATTGTTCCACTGCACTCCAGCCTGGGTGACAAAAAGAATATAATTCAAACCTGTATTATGGAGCAGTCTAGACCCCCTCCCTTTAAAAAAAATAGATTTGATTTTTAGAGCCGTTTTAGGATCACAGCAAAATCAAGCAGAAAGTATAAAGAGTTCCTGTATCCTCCCATCCCCAAACATGCCCAGCCTCCCCCTACCATCAACATCCCACACCACAGTGGTACATTTGTTACAACAGATGAGTCAACATTGACGTATCATGATTACCCAAAGTCCATAGTTTGTATTAGGTTTCTCTCTTGGTATTGTATATTCTATGGGTTTCAACTAATTTATGGTGACATATATCCACCATTTATAGAATCATACAGAGTAGTTTTACTGCCCTAAAAATTCTCTGTGATCTGCTTAATCATCCCTCCTTCCCACTAATGCACTTACTGAACTTTTTCAGTGTTTCCCTAGTTTTGACTTTTCCAGAATGTCATAATAATTGGAATCATACAGTGTACAGCCCTTTAAATTTGCCTTCTTTCACTTAGTGATATTCATTTTAGTTTCCTCCATGTCTTTTCGTGGCTTGATAACTCATTTCTTTTTAATTCTGAAGAATATTCCCTTGTAGGATGTCCCACTGTTTATTCATTCATCTACTGAAGGACATCTTGGTTGCTTCCAAATTTTGGCAATTATGAATAAAGTTTCTGTAAACATCCATGTGTGGGTTTTTTGTAGACATAGATTTCAATTCATTCGGATAAATACCAAGGAGCATGATTGCTAGACTGTATGGTAAGAGTAGCTGTTTAACTTTATAAGAAACTGCCAAACTGTCTTTCAAAGTGGTTGTACCATTTTGCATTCCTACCAGCAACAAATGAACATTCCTGTTGCTCCACATCCTCGTCAACACTTGGTGTTGTCGGTATTTTGGATTTTGGCCTTTCTAATAGGCATGTAGTGGTATCTTACTGTTTTAGTTCGCAATTCCCTAATGACATATGATGTTGAACATCTTTTCATATGCTTATTTGCCATCTGTAGATCTTTGGTGAGGTAGATCCCTTTTTATAGTTAGGTTTTCCTCATGTCAAGGGACTTTTCACGTCCACACTTTTACAGAGATTTTAGTTTCTAAAAAGCTGGTCTCTTTTTCTAAAATAATGCATTTTTAAAATTTGCTTGGTCAGCATTACATAAACCAGTATCATGTCCCCATTAAATATTGACCTGGTCTTCTAGCATTATTGGAACCCGTATATGCCTTACTAAGCCCTAGAAGTGATAGGCCTTTTAAAGGTTTCATCTCCGTGGAGACAAGGGGTAGAGATTGTACTGCCCAGCCTCCCGCTTTAGAACATTTGGCTAATCCATCACCTTTCTACCTCTCCTCCCTCATTCTTCCTAACGTTGGTAGGGTTTACTTTTCTTCATTATAATTTGGCTATCTCACCATTTCATAACTTTCTCTTTTCATTCTTAATCAAATAGAGAAAAATGCATGCCATATTTTATTAGATGTAAGATGCTATTGATTGTCAGCTGCTTCATTATTTTACACGCCTCTAGGAAAGAACAAAAGCTAATGAAACTATGACACAATGTCTTACTGATAATCTTTTTTTTCTTTCTTTTATTTATTTATTTATTTATTTATTTTTTAGAAAGAAAAAGAAAAGAAAAAAGAAAGAGAGATGGAAGGAAAAAAAAGAATGAAAGAAAGGGAGAAAGAAGAAGAAAAAGAGGGGAGAGAGAATGGGAATTTTGCTCTATTGCCCAGGCTAGAATGCAGTCTAAAAATGTGTATTGAAAACCTCTTTTATACTAATAATTGTGTTATACAATGGAGACAGGAAGGAATAAGGGAGGAAAATAACAAACAAACAGCCAACTAATATTTCATTTAAACCTATGAAATGCTATGCAATTGCTGGGGATTAATTTACTTCCAATTATGTGGTCACTTATAGAATAGATGTGATGTGTTACTGGAAAAAAATGTGTGTTTTGTAGATTTGGAGTAGAGAGTTCTGTAAATGTTTATTAAGTTTACTTGTTCCAGGTCTGAGTTCAGGTCCCGGGTATCCTTGTTAAGCTTCTGTCTCATTGATCTATCCAATATTGACAATGTAGTGTTAAAGTCTCCCACTATTATTGTGTGGGAGTCCAAGTCTCTTTGTAAGTCACCAAGAACTTGCCCTGTGTATCTGGGTGCTCCTGTATTGGGTACGCACACACTTAGGATCGTTAGCTCTTCCCGTTACATTGATCCCTCTACCATTATGCAATGTCCTTCTTGTCTCTTTTGGTCTCTGTTACTTTAAAGTCTATTTTATCAGAGACGAGAATTGCAACTCCTGCTTTTTTTTTTTTTCCTCTCCATTTGGTTAGCAAATCTCCTCCATCCCTTTGTTTTGAGTCTCTGTATGTCCTTGCATGTGAGATGGGTCTGGATGCAGCTTACCGATGGGTTTTTTGGAATGGCTGATACTGGTTGTTCCTTTCTGTATATAGTGCTTCTTTTAGAAGCTCTTGTAAAGCAGGCCTGGTGGTAATGAAATCTCTGAGTACTGGCTTGTTCGTAAAAAATTTTATTTTTCCTTCACTTATGAAACTTAGTTTGGCTGGATATGAAATTCTGGGTTGAAAGGTCTTTTCTTTAAGGATGTTGAATATTGGCCCCCACTCTCTTCTGGCTTGTAGAGTTTCTGCTGAGAGATCTGCTGTGAGTCTGATAGGCTTCCCCTTGTGGGTAACCTGACCTTTCTCTCTGGCTGCCCTTAGTATTTTCGCCTTCATTTCAACCCTGGTGAATCTAATGATTATGTGCCTTGGGGTTGCTTTTTTTGAGGAATATCTTTGTGGTGTTCTCTGTATTACCTGGAGTTGAGTATTGTCCTGCCTTGCTAGGTTGGGAAAGTTTTCCTGGATAATATCCTGAAGAATATTTTCCAGCTTGGATTCATTCTCTTCATCACATTCAGGTACACCTATCAAACGTAGATTAGGTCTTTTCACATAGTCCCATATTTCTTGGAGACTTTGCTCATTCCTTTTTACCCTTTTTTCTCTAATCTTGTCTTATCGTTTTATTTCATTAAGTTGGTCTTCGACCTCTGAAATCCTTTCTTTTGCTTGATCAATTCGACTGTTAAAACTTGTGCACACTTCGCAAAGTTCTCGTATTGTGTTTTTCAGCTCCATTAATTCACTTATATTCCTCTCTAAATTGTCTATTCTCGTTAGCATTTCGTCAAACCTTTTTTCAAGGTTCTTAGTTTCTTTGCATTGGGCTAGAACATGTTCTTTTAGCTCACAGAAGTTTCTCATTATCCACCTTCTGCAGCCTGATTCTATCAATTCCTCACATTTATTGTCAATCAGGCCTTGTTCTCTTGGTGATGAGGAACTGCAATCCTCTGTAGGAGGAAAGGCATTCTGATTTCGGGTGTTTTCAGCCTTTTTGCGCTGGTTTCTTCCCATCTTTGTGAATTTATCCACCTGTCATCTGTGTAATTGCTGACTTTCAGATTAGGTCTCTGAGTGGACGTCCAGCTTGTTGGTGATAAAGTTTTTTCTGTTTCTTAGTTTTCCTTCGGCGGACGCCCCTCCCCCCACAGAGCTGGACCTTCCCGGGTTCAGCTGTGCTTGCTGTGAAACTCTCAATCCTCAGCAGTTCCAGCTGCTGTTTTTTTGTTGTTGTTGTTGTGGGGGGGGTACCAGCCTTCCCCTGCGGCGACCCACTACGCTGGCTGAAACAGCGGCGTTAAGATGTGTGGCGCTTCTCTGCCCGGGAATCTCCCGGCTTGGTTCCCCGCCTCAGTCTGCTTTTCAATCAGCCGAATGGGAGACTCTGCCTTCCTGGAGCTCCAAACGCCAACCAAAAGGGCACTCAGTCCCACATACTCCCACAGACTGAGAACCGCCGCGCTGCGGCGCCGGCAAAACGGCCGCGCCGGCCAAAAGAGTCGCGCTGGTGACCCGTGGGGCTCCTCCGCCGGGAATCTCCTGGTCCGTGGGCAACAAAAATTCGTCTGAAGATGTGGCGTCCACTCACTCTCTGCGCTTTCACTGGGAGCTACAATCCTGAGCTGCTGCTAATCGGCCATCTTCCTTACTGATCATCTTACATAGCTGAGGAATCAGTTCAAATAGCCTCTCATTGCTCTGAAATTTCTATGAGGGATTTGGTCATATTTCCCATCTTCAGTCGTATTTCTTGACATGTAATAAGAATCTTTTTGCATGTATCTCAGTAATAAAATATTACATAGTTTCATTTACTGCATTTAGCTTTCTTAGGTCTCATAAAGCACTTAGTTGTTGCATTGGAAAAAAATATGGGAGATATGTTGACATTCCACTAAAGATGAAGATTTGCTTCACTAATAGCAAATGTACATTCCACTTTTCTGTTTTGTTGCCTTTCTGTGTACACAATATTTCCTTTCAATGCCAAAGTTACAGAGGAAGACTTTATTTTTAGACATTTCAAATAGTGGTTAAACTCAATCTGTAAAATAGCAAACAACAAAGCAGATTATTCAGGTTACATAAAGAGAATGGATAGCTCTTACCAAGTGTGAATATGCCGCTCTCGGCCATCTACTACAGAAGCACCTCAATTTCAGAGGTGTTAAAATGTAAAACACAACTGTCTTGGCCTGGTACAGTTGCTTATGCCTGTAATCCCTGCAATTTGGGAGGCCAAAGGGGGAGGATCGCTTGAGCCAAGGAGTTGGAGACCAGCCTGGGCAACATGGCAAAACCTCTTCTCTACAAAAAATACAAAAATTAGTTAGGTGTAGTGGTGTGCGCCTGTAGTCACAGCTACTCAGAACGCAGAAGTGGGAGGATTACTTGAGCCTGGGTAGTCAAGGCTGCAGTAAGCTGAGATTGTGCCACTGTACTGGTAACAGAGCAAGACCCCATCAAAAAAAAAAAAAAAAAAAAAAAAGCTCTTAGAATCAATAAGTATGTGTCTTATAATTTCTATAATTTAACTGTCATGTATTTAATAGATGATAGATGGAATACCTATGAATGTCAACATTCTCCTATTTTAGAGACAGGGTCTTGCTCTGTCTCCCAGGCTGGTGAGCAGTCATGCGATCATGGCCCACTCTTATCTCTAACTCCTGGGCTCAAGCAATCCTACCACCTCAGCTTCCCAAAGTGCTGGGATTACAGGCGTGAGCCACCAGCTGCCTATTAAAAATACATTTAATGGCTCACACCTGTAATCCCAGCACTTTGGGAGGCCCAGGCAGGTGGATCACCTGAGGTTGGGAGTTCGAGATCAGCCTGACCAACATGGAGAAACCCTGTCTCTACTAAAAATACAAAATTAGCCAGGTGTGGTGGTGCATGCCTGTAATCCCAGCTACTCGGGAGGCTGAGGCAGGAGAATCACTTGGACCCAGGAGGTGGAGGTTGCAGTGAGCCAAGATTGCACCATTGCACTCCAGACTGGGCAACAAGAGAAACTCTGTCTCAAAAAAATTTTTTTTTTAATAAATCATATTCCATTGCATTCACCCCTATTTAGTGTCATAATTTCCTTTTTATTATTTATTTATTTGAAAAAAATTTTTTTTGAGATGAAGTCTCACTCCTTTTTATATAGAATATGGATTTTTCCCTATAGACTCACAGATTTTCAGAAATGTAAATCATTTCAATTAGCCATAACTACCTTTTTTTGTTGTTTTTTTTTGGATAATCAAATGACAAAAATGACACAAGTTGACCAGGCCTGCCTTTAAGCTGGCTCTTTTGTCCTTTCAACATTACTCTTACATTTTAAAAACATCCTTGCTTCCTGAAAACATTAAGATATTCTAAGTCTATCTTTATTTTTCTCCCTATCATAGGATATGACATTAGCTACTTTCAATGGCTACTAGAATTTAAGAGCAAATCTGGGCACACACTGGGGTTCCAACTTAGATCGTTCCATTTTAGTATCAGCGTAGCCAGGATGATAGCACTGCTAGGTGCCAAGTTAATGGCAGAGCTGGAAAAGGTATTTCTCTTGAAAATCTTGAGTTCCTGTAGATTTCTCCATATGTAATGGAGAAATATTCTAAACTATATTATATTCTAATCTAACTCTAAATCCCTTTAAATTCTGATCTAATACACAGTTTTAAATTTATTTTCTATGCAAAATGCTTACTTAAATGTTTAACCTTCCACTTATCCATAATTTTATCATATCATCTTTTTTTTTTTTTTTTTTTTGAGACAGAGTCTCACTCTGTCACCCAGGCTGGAGTGCAATGGCATGATAGCTCACTGCACCCTCCGCTTCCTGGGTTCAAGTGATTTTTCTGCCTCAGCCTCCTGTGTAGCTGGGACTACAGGCTCGTGCCACCATGCCTGACTGATTTTTATATATTTTTTTAGTAGAGACGGGGTTTTGCCATGTTGGCCAGGCTGGTCGTGAAATCCTGACCTCAGGCGGTCCACCCTCCTTGGTCTCCCAAATTGCTGGGATTATAGGCATGAGCCACCGTGCCCGGCCCACCTTTTCTTTTATAATTCTTATATGTCTCATCAATCACCAACCTGTAGTAACTTTATTGACACTGTCAAATTTCCTCCAATAAATTTTGTATAAATTAACACTCAGTGCTCATGCTCCTGGCAGCATTATTTACAGTAGCCAAAATGTGGAAGCCATCCAAATACTCATCAATGGATGAATAAATAAAATACGGTTTATACATGTAATGGACTATTATCCAGCCTTAAAAAGGAAGAAAATTTTCACATATGCTACAGTGTGGATGAATCTGAAGGACATGATACATTACATAAACCAGGCACAAAAAGACAAATACAATATTATTCCACTTTTATAGAGTGCCTAGAGTAGTCAAATTCATACAGACAAAAAGTGGATGGTGATTGCTAGGAGTTAGAGATAAGGGGAATGGAGAGTTGTTGTTTAATGAGTATAGAGTTTTAGTTTTAAAAGATGAATTCTGGAGACTGGTTACACAAAATGTGAATATACTTAATACTACTGAACTATACATTCTGTATACCATAAAAATGGCTAAAATGGTAAATTTTATATCGTGTTTTTTGTTTTTTTTTTTAACCACAGTTAGACATTTTTTTAAAGTTATGCTCTCACCAAGAGGGCATGGGGATACTTATTTTTCCTAAAATTACATTTGCAGTAGAAAACCAACTAGCTTTATTTTTTAATGTTAAAGAAATTAATTGGAAGAATTAACAATACTTAACAATATATTAATATAGTATATGTTCCCCCACCACTGAGAGAGAATCCATTGTTTACATTGAATTTCCAAAAACATATCTGACCCTAAAAGATGCTAAAAAGCATTCTTCTACAGAAATGGAAATTTTCAAAAGTGACTTTGGAAATTAAATCAATATTTTGTCCAATAAAACTATGAGAATGATATTTATATGTGCCAGAGTTAAGATGTGAAAATAACTTAAAATATCGTTAAGTAGACCAGATCTAACAATTTAACAAATAAATATAAAGCTCTGTTTTTTTGTTTTTCGAGATGGAGTTTCACTCTTATTGCCCAGGCTGGAGTGCAATGGTGTGATCTCAACTCACTGCAACCTCCACCTCCCAGGTTCAGACAATTCTCCTGCCTCAGCCTTCTGAGTAGCTAGGATTCCAGGTGTACACCACCTTGCCCAGATAATTTTTGCATTTTTGGCAGAGATGAGGTTTCACCATGTTGGCCAGGCTGCTCTCAAACTGCTGACCTCGGGTGATCAACCTGCCCCAGCCTCTCTCAGCCTCCTGAGTAGCTGGGATTACAGGTGTGCACCAACACACCTGGCTAATTTTTGTATTTTTGGTAGAGATGAGGTTTCACCATGTTGGCCAGGCTGGTCTCTAACTCCTGACCTGAGGTGATCCACCTGCCCCAGCCTTTCAACATGCCAGGATTACAGGCATGAGCCATCGCACCAGGCCTAAAGTTCTGTGTTTATGTCCAAAAAATTAATTTCCCAAATCCAATATTGGCTTAATTGCACTTCAGGAGAAAACATCTAGGAGCAGTAGGAGCGTGCCTCTTGATCCCAGCTGCATGAATTACCTGGAGCTCTTTTCAAAGATAGAAACGCCTGGGCTCCTCCACTGAAGGCTGTAATTCAGGAGGTCTGTGGTAGGCCCTGGTATCTGCATTTTTCTTCAGTACAACAGTTATTTGTAACACATGATCAGGGTTAAGCATGTGGTTTTGGGTAGCTTAAGTTTGAATCCCCACTCCCATGCTCACTAGCTGGGAGAGTCTGCTAGTATTGGATTATTTATCTACAGAATGGGGGAAGCTATTTTGTCATGTTAATATGAAGAGAAAATGAGATAATGTCTTAAGAGGGTTGCCAAATGATATGGTTTGGATTGTGTCCCCACCCAAATCTCATGTCAGATTGGAAGAGGAGCCTGGTAGGAGGTGATTGGATCCTAGGGGTGGACCTCCCCCTTGCTGTTCTCATGATGGTGCATGAGTTCTCATGAGATCTCATGGTTTGAAAGTGTGTGGCACTTCCCCCTTATATCGTTCTCTCTCTCTGTCACCATGAGAAGACATGCCTTGCTTCCCCTTCCCCTTATGCCATGATTATAAGTTTCCTGAGGGCTCCCCGCCATGCTTCCTGTTAAGCCTGTGGAACTGTGAGTCAATTAAACCTCTTTTCTTCATAAATTACCCAGTTCTTTATAGCAGTGTGAGAACGACTCATATACCAGATTTGGCAAATAAAAAAAGCACAAGACATCCAATTAAATTTAAATTTTAGATAAACAGTGAATAATTTTTTAGTATAGGTACATTCATGCAGTATTTGGGAAATTCTTATACCCAAAAATTATTTGTTGTTTGTCTGAAATTCAAGTTTAACTGGGCATCCTGTATTTCATCTGTCAACTGTATGTCTTAGGCATAGTCATAACTCAATGAACATTAACAAAATCCAGTAACAGTCCCAAACTCCAGTTTCTACATGAGCCCCTCTTCCCCGTGCAAGGCAAGTTGCATAGATAGACAGATAGATAGATAGATGATAAAGTGGCCTTAGGCTAAGTTTATAGTGGTGTCTAGGCCCCGAGAGCTGAGGTTCTCACTGCCCTCTCCCATTGGTCACATCGAGCTGTAGTAAAGACCTGCGGAGACTGTGCATGAAGAGATATGACTTCAGGGTGATGGAACAGCTCCCTTGAAAGAACAGAAGACTTTAAGTTAAAGAATCACTGAGATCTTCCACAGGAGGCCTACACGCCGCCGCCTGTGCTGCCACCATGTCTCTAGTGATCCCTGAAAATCTCCAGCATATTTTGCGAGTACTCAACACCAACATCGATGGGCGGCGGAAAATTGCCTTTGCCATCACTGCCATGAAGGGTGTGGGCCAAAGATACGCTCATGTGGTGTTGAGGAAAGCAGACATTGACCTCACCAAGAGGGCAGGAGAACTCACTGAGGATGAGATGGAAGATGTGATCACCATTATGCAGAATACTCGCCAGTACAAGATCCCAGACTGGTTCTTGAACAGACAGAAGGATGTAAAGGATGGAAGATATAGCCAGGTCCTAGCCAATGGTCTGGACAACAAGCTCTGTGAAGACCTGGAGCGACTGAAGAAGATTCAGGCCCATACCGGGCTTTGCCACTTCTGAGGCCTTTGTGTCCGAGGCCAGCACACCAAGACCACTGGCCGCTGTGGCCGCACCGTGGGTGTATCCAAGAAGAAATAAGTCTGTAGGCTTTGTCTGTTAATAGTTTATATACCAAAAAAAAAAAAAAAAAAAAAAAAATCCCTGAGATTTCTTCAGAGTTGTAACAGAGCATTAGATGGGAACCAAGGTGGAACAGTTTCTTAGAAGCAGCTTTCAGCACACTACAAGGAAAATTCTCAATGGTTAGAGCATTCTATAGAGCCAGTAAACGAAAACCTGTACGGTAGTGAGCTCCTTGCCAGTTGAGGCTGGATGATCACCTATCAAATGTGTCATGAATGGAATTTCCTATTGAGTGGCTGGATATGTGGCCCAGTTGTTCTCAAAAATGCTCTGAAGTGAGGTCAGGCAGGGTTAATGTTGTTAGTGTGACTCTTACTAAATGATGGCTCTCTAGAAGATGCTTGATAATGATTGATGATAAAATATTAAGTGTAAATCTGTAAATAATGAGGTGGCATTTCAGCAGTAATTAACAAGCATTGATAAAATGAATTTAAAATTAATCTCAAATATACTCTATGAATATAAAAACTTTTGTGATTAACTTAGGGTAAGAGAGACAGATAATATAAAAATGGGATTTGAGTCAAGTGCCTGATTTGACTTGTCAGGAACAATTTTTAAATGATTTAGATTAATAAAAATAATACAAACTGAAATCTGATTGATCCTAATATATTTCTGATATTAATTAAGACTTAAAAGGACCTGATATGAATCTCCCAAGTAAGTTGTAAAAATACAGATAGGGTCTCATTATATTGTCCAGTGTAGTGTTATTCACAAGTACTATCATGGCACACTGTAGCCTCAAACTCCTGTGCTTGATTCTCCTGCCTCCGCCTCATGAGCAAATGGTATTACAGGCATGCACCACCACCCCCAGATTCCAAATAATTTTGATTTTTATCCAGTTTTCTTAGCTTGCCTGAATTTTACATTCCTAAGCTTAGGCCTACCTTTATGGATCCCAATACATTGCAGCAAGACTGGAAAATGTGGGCTGTGCAAGTCATTCTAATAGTTCAAAGAAAGGGGCTGGGCATGGTGGCTCACACCTATAATTCCAGCACTTTGGAAGGCCGAGGTGGGTGGATCATGAGGTCAGGAGATCAAGACCATCCTGGCCAACATGGTGAAACCCCGTCTCTACTAAAATTCAAAAAATTAGCCCAGCATGGTGGTACACGCCTGTAGTCCCATCTACTCAGGAGGCTGAAGCAGGAGAATCTCTTGAACCTGGGAGGCAGAGGTTGTAGTGAGCCAAGATCGTGCCACTGCACTCCAGCCTAGTCACAGAGCAAGATTCCGCCTCAAAATTTAAAAAAAAAGGAAGAAAGAAAGAAACCATGGCTTCCTGATAGTCATATGAGAAAGATAATTCCAAACCAGTGTTGTTGCACGGACCAAAATTTTAAACTCTTTTAAGTGATGGTATCACACAACTGAAATTTAACAATGCAGGATGGGGGTAGCAAAAACAAGCACTTGAGGGATGAAGCAAAGCACACTTTAAATAATGCCATATAACCGTGGGATGCTGACACATAGAATCTTGATGGGAGAAGAAAGTGAAAACCCCGCAATTTTTATTTCTACTGTGTTTTCCAAAGACACAATTTGCTTATGTTTAGATTTAAACAGGGCTTTATTTTCTAATAGTGTTGGTTCTGATTTAATCAGGGGAAAAACTCTTGCTACCTCGGCCTCACCTTCCAGTCTCTCACATTTATGGAGCGATTCCCTGTTCTCCAGAAAACGGAATTCTTGAGTCATTGGCCATTCTTGTAAGATGTGTCAAAGGTGTGCCCTCTGCTCAGCAGTTACTAATTATCGATTGTGGGATAGCTTCTTTTTCCCTTACACTTGCTCTGTTGAAAATATTAACAAAATCTGAATTTATTTGCTTACCAGTATTCTACATGATTAAGACATGAAAACATCAAACCTCATATTCCTTGATTTCTACCTTATAGAAACTTTTCAATCAATTAGGCTATGAAATTTTCAGATTCTATTTTGAATTTGTGATATGACCCTTCTCCATAATTAAAAGTTTTTCCCCAGTGAAAGGGACCACTGGATCTACTACTTTGACTGTGTCCCATCCCAAACACACTGGCTGAGGGATCCCTCGAACTTCAGACTGATTCTGGGCTTTAAGACTCAAGACTCAGACAGACTCCTCACTTTGTTTTGTTGTTGTTGTTGTTGTTGTTTGTTTGTTTGTTTTGAGACCAGGACTTACTCTTACCCAGGACAGAGTGCAGTGATGCAGTCATGGCTCCCTGCAGCCTCCATCTCCTGGGCTTAGGCGATCCTCTTGCCTCAGCTTCCTTAAAAATGCTGGGATTACAGGTGCATGCCACCACACCCAGCTAGTTTTTAAATTATTTGTAGAGATAGATCTCCATGTGTTTCCCAGGCTGGTCTCTAACTCCTGGGCTCAAGCTATCCTTCCACCTTGGCCTTCTAAATTGCTGGGATTACAGATATAAGCCACTCTACCTGACACTTTTGGGGGATTTTTGAGTTCAGAATGACCTTGGCATAATTTTATGCGCTGGCCTAGAAAACTGATTTGGCAGATACACATGCACATTCCTAATATAACACTACTTTTAAAAGAAATTACTTCCAAGCAACAAACAACTTAGTTACAGATGACTCTTTGGAAAACAATCCTTTCATTTTTTTGAAAAACAAATTTTGGGTACATGGTTCTTTCATTAGAAACTTATTGGATGGACAGGACTTGATTTTTACTTTTAATAATTCATGTTATAGATTACCAAAAATGTGATTCTGGTGATGTCAAAGCTGTGCTTTGTTCATTTCAATCTATTAAATAAAGTACTTATATGGGAAATAAGCTTATTTTAAAATTGATCAGCAGGTAAATAGATAGGAAAGGTCTTAAATTCTCATCAGTAAAGAACTAAAACAAGCACACATTTGCTTTTCTAGTTTGGAGGATAAATTTATGAGAGTCAGATTTTCCTCACCATGCAGCGTTTAAAGGCCGTTTATAATTATTCCTCATCTCCAGCCTTTAGTCAATCAGATTCTCTTCTAACACGTCTTTGGATTCTTGTCTAACTTCCCACTCTCATCACTGCCAACCCAACCACCAACTCTATGTAGCCCAGCTGCTCTTACAACCTGCTAATTGAATAGTTTTAATGGCCTTTTTATACATCTATCCAAATCCACTCCAATCCTCTACTTTGTCACATTCATTCCTGGATTTTTCTCCTTGCAGTTTTGAATGTGCTAATTTTTCTATTGAAAATTATTCTACTCATTCATAACACGCAAATATTTTCCTTTATTTCTCCAAGAGATATTGTGGCCATGTTGATCCATTGCTATTTCTTAAACGATGCCTCTGAGCAGAAAAGCTTCATGATCTAATTAATTGAGCTGACACATTTATAGACTATTAAAAGCACTTACACATTTATATCACACATTAAATATGCATGTCAAATGCATTTATAATGTATTTCCAGCTGACCAGCCCACATTTCTTTGCCTTTATCATTTTTTTTCTCTGTACTTTTTTACCTCTGATAACTATAGAACATAGATGAATACTTTCCTTAGTAAATGCTTGGACTTAAACTATGATTAAGAGGAGAAAGACCATCACCCCTATGCAAGTTGCTCATGTAAACATTTATTGACCATCTACGTTAGGCCAGAAACCATCGTAGGTACTGAGGATACAAAAATGGACACATCATGTCTATCCCCAAGAAACTTTGTCTGGTGCAGTTGTTTTATAATGTAGTGTTCTTATAAGAATCATGTAAGGGTACTAGCCAAACATGCAGATTCTGGAACACCTAGTTACCCCACATTTTAATTTTAGAAGTTTGGAGTAGAGCACAAATACCTGCATTTTAACAAGTCCTCCAAATGATTCTTTGTTTTTTGTTTGTTTGTTTTGAGACAGAGTCTCACTCTGTCGCCCAGGCTGGAGTGCGGTGGTGTGATCTTGGCTCACTACATCCTCTGCCTCCCAGGTTCAAGCCATTCTCTTGCCTCAGACTTCCGAGTAGCTCAGATTAGTGTCCAGCTGATTTTTGTATTTTTAGTAGATGCAGGGTTTCACCATGTTGGCCAGGCTGGTCTCAAACTCCTGACCTCAAGTGATCTGCCCACCTGGCCTCCCACAGTGCTGGGATTACAGGCATGAGCCACCATGCTGGGGCTGATCCTCCAAGTGATTCTGTTGCAGATAGTCCATTGATAACATTTTTAAAACATCACATTGAATACTATTGAATGTTTTATATTTGTGCCTACAGTTCTGTACTGTTATCTGACTTTTTGAGGGATATTTTTGGTTTTTTTGTAAAAAGTTATTTAAAAGAAAATCTTATGTAATCAGTTTCCTTTTCCTCAAATGCTTTTTCTCTTTCATTTTTAAATGAGAATCTTTTCATATTCAGAGATTTATCAGTCAAGAAAATTTAACATATGAGTGCTTTTCTAAAAACTTAGTTTATCATGTATTTTCCTTATTTTTTCCACCACCATTAAACCATAACACAAAACATAACATTGTTACAACAGTATTATTACTTTACAAAAGTTTAGATTTCAAAGTTTACTACTATTTTTTTCTTTATACTTTCCCCACACTTAGATTTCTCCTGCTTCCAGGAGGAAAGGAACATTTAGTTTTTCTTGTCCAACTAGAGGCCCAATTTATGACTTACGTGAGATGCAACTTCTAGCTATGTGCTCAATACTTTGAAAGAGACTATGAAAATAAGTTTTAGCAAAGCAAAACATGAAATAACCTTACCAAGTAAGTTTTTAGAGCTATATTTATATAGGCACAGTTTGTTACTTTTCTCACTAATGCTTAAGTTTGATGGGATACTCCTCTCAATCTGTCTTCAACTTTCTTTCTTTTCTTTCTTTCTTTTTTTTTTTTTTTTTAATATTTTTTAGAAAAATAGAGACAGACTTTCTTCATGTTGGTCAGGCTGGTCTCGAACTCCTGAACTCAGGTGATCTACCCTCCTTGGCCTCCCAAAGTGCTGGGATTATAGGCATGAGCCACCGCACCCAGCCCTGTCTTCAACTTTCTTTGCTGACTCACTGTGAAGTCTCTCATAGAACCAGGCTGACAGTGGCCTTCAGACTGCTGTCTTCAGACACCATACCATTTTTTGTATTTCCCCTGCAAACCATTTAGTCTTTAGAGCCCATTGAAGGGCTGCCTAAGCTCACCTTACAGAGAGGAAATCCATCCTTCTGTGCTGACTTCTCTGCAACCTCTGTTCATGTAGCTGGCTAGGGGTTGTGAGAGCAGATATAGAAAAAACATATAGCTATATGGCAAGCCTAGTAACCATGTCAATTTTTGGAGAACATTTTTTTAAAATCCCCATGGGTTTGATGTTTTCTAATTACCAGGAGACAATTATCCACATTACACTTAAATAAAATAAAAATGTCACACCACTTCTGGCTACCAGGACTGGTGCAGTGGCTCATGCCTGTAATCCCAGCACTTTGGGTGGCCAAGGCAGGTGGATCACCTGAGGCCAGGAGTTTGAGACCAGCCTGGCCAACATAGTCTCTATTAAAAATATAAAATATAAAAATTAGCCAGATGTGGTGGTGGGCATCTATAATCCCAGCTACTCAAGAGACTGAAGCAGGAGAATCACTTGAACCTGGGAGGTAGAGCTTACAGTGAGCCGAGATAGTGCCACTGCACTCCAGCCTAGTTGGCAGAGTGAGACTCCATCTCAAAATAAATAAATTAAATTAAAAAAAAAAAAAGCTACAATGCCTGCCCTTCCTTTCCTCCCTCTCTTCCTCTCTCCTCCCTCCCTCCCTCCCTTCCTCTCTCTCTCTCTCTCTTTCTTTCTTCCCTCCCTCCCTTCCTTCCTTCCTTCCCACAGAGTCTTGCTCTATTGCCCAGGCTGGAGTGCAGTGGTGCAATCTTGGCTCACTGCAGACTCCGCCTTCCGGGTTCAAGTGTTTCTTCCACCCTAGCCTCCCAGGTAGCTGGGACTGCAGGCACACACCAACATGGCAAGACGGGGTTTTTGCCATGTTGGCCAGGCTGGTCTTGAACTCCTGACCTCAGGTGATCTGCCCACCTCGACCTTTCAAAGTGTTGGTATTACAGGCGTGAGCTATTCGCCTGGCTTACAATGCCTTTTAGCTCATTGGGATCTCAATAGAAAATCTTATAAATGTAATCATTTTAGGTGTTTATCCATATGCTCCACCAAAATGAGATGTAAGAAGACAATATTTTATAAAATGAACAGTATCGATTATTCAGGAACAATATACCTAATTTCAGGAACAAAAGACAAGGACATATTTCATTATTTCCTAGTAGAAAATAATATATATTCAAATATAGAGCTTATCCATGGTGGATTACATTTTATACAAGTACTGTATTCTTCTTAGTGTCTGACATTATCTTGTTGGGAAAAGGGTGTTTTCAGTTGTGAAGAGTGTTTCATATCTTTAAGGTTGAGGGCTTGAAAAATTTCGCTAGTTCAATCTTTACCGACAGCAAGTATATGAAAATGCATATCAGAGAAATTTTGCTACTGACTCCAACTTGCCAGCCACAGACATTCTGCATTTTGAACTGATTGAGGAAAGGGCTGTGTTAGAAAAGCAGCACGAATGAGCGGAGTAATGATTCGTGTAGTGGTTGCCAAGAACCTTGTGTTTCAGTCTCCCTCTTTTGTGTGCGTGTGTGTGTGTGTGTGTGTGTGTGTGTGTGTGTTTGTGTGTGATGGAGTCTCACTCTGTTACCCGGCTGGAGTGCAGTAGTGCAATCTCGGTTCACTGCAACCTTCACCTCCCAGGTTCAAGCAATTCTCCTGCCTCAGCTTCCCGAGTAGCTGGGATTACAGGCGCATGCCACCATGCCTGGCTAATTTGTGTATTTTTAGTAGAGATGGGGTTTCACCATGTTGGTCAGGCTGGTCTCAAACTCCTGACCTCGTGATCCACCAGTCTTGGCCTCCCAAGGTGCTAGGATTACAGGGGGTGAGCCACTACACCCAGCCCCTTCCCTCTTTTTTCTAATATATCAAATGAATTTTTCTCTCAATGAAAAATAATTACAGTGGCTTTTACTTTAAATTTTTATTCAAATTTTATTTCACTGAACTTTTTCTCAACCCCAAATCTTTACTTTGTTTTATAATAGATGGTGGGGAACTTAAAGATACATAATAACTGACCCACCTTGCTCATGTACAGGAAAATGAATCACAGGCTTTCATAAGATTTCTTTACATTCCTCTCTTCTTCGGTCAGTTTATCCCTGGAGGGATGGAAGATGGAAGCACAGGCCCTATTGAAGACTATATATAGTTGTTTGGGTTGTACAGTCCACAAACTGCGCAGTTATATGTAGCAGCCCTGAGGCTCATTTTTCTACACTTCCTGAGTGTTGTGTTCACAGATTAACGTGAAAAAGGATTAAAGAAATACATTTTGTCAATAGTGAGCCCCAGCTATGCCCTCCATATACTGGCGTATAAGCCATTTGCTTTTAGCCTAAAAGGGAAAAAAGATCTAGACATGCTGAGACAAGGATAATCGCATTATTAAAACAAAAATGGCCAGGCGCGGTGGCTCACACCTGTAATCCCAGCACTTTGGGAGGCCGAGGCAGGTGGATCACCTGAGGTCAGGAGTTCTAGACCAGCCTGGCCAACGTAGTGAAACCCTGTCTCTATTAAAAATACAAACATTAGCCAGGTGTGGTGGTGGGCATCTATAATCCCAGCTACTCAAGAGGCTGAAGCAGGAGAATCACTTGAACCTGGGAGGTAGAGGTTGCAGCGAGCCGAGATCACACCACTGCGCTCCAGCCTGGGCAACAAGAGCGAAACCCTGTCTCAAATAAAACAAAACAAAACAAAAACAAAAACAGAAACAAAAAAACCCTCAAAAACTAAATGATAAAGAAAACAAACAAAAAACAAAAAAAGTTAATCACTATGGAGACGTATTTTATGTCATCTAAGAAACAATGGCTTTGGTGAGGTTTGTGGGGGGTGATTTTTATTTCTCCTAAAGTAGACTTCTCATTCTCTCCCAGTATTGATATTTCTAAGTGTGGCTGCTGGACTCATGTATTTGATTTATGTCAGCATATGGTTGAGCTCACAGATTGCTTTCTTTTGCCAAATGTGTGATTACCAATACTATATAAGTCTATACCTGAGCAGAAGGTTTTAAAGAGCTAATTTCAACAAGATTTACACCAGCTTTATCGTTAACCAAGGAAAATAAGCAGGCTTTACACCATAATCATTTAATAGATTCTGTAACTAAAAACTAAAATGTACATATGTTAATATATTATTGATCCATTAGGCAGCTAATTCCAAATCTGAGAATAAATAGCATGGAAACGTGATCAAGTAACAGCTTCCAGTACTTCTCTCTTGTGAACAAGTTCAAGACCCTTCTTATGAATGAATAGAACAGTCATCAAGATGTTGGAATTTGAAGCATGTACAGATGGCCCCAACTCTTAAAGTCCAGTGACACCTTAAAATCCAATGGTTCAGGCTGATTTCTTTTGTTACCAGTAACTTCTAAATCCAAATGCCCTTTGGAGGGTTGTCACTTTTATTATGAAAATAATAATCATCAGTCACGGTGGCTCCCTCCTGTAATTCCAGCACTTTGGGAGACTGAGGCCTGCGGATCACTTAGGCCCAGTAGTTCGAGACCGGCTTGGGCAACATGGTGAAACACAGTCTGGCAAAAAATTAAAAAAAAAATTAGCCAACATGGTGGTGTGTGCCTGTAGTCTCAACTACCCCAGAGGCTGAGGCGGGAGGATCACCCGGGCCCGGGAGGTCAAGGCTGCAGTGAGCCAAGATTGCACTACTGAACTCCAGCCTAGGCAACAGAGTGAGACTCTTTGTCCAAAAAGTAATAAATGTTTGTTCATCTATTTAGAGAAAAAAAATTTCAAAATGTATTCTGAGGTAAAAAGGATTCTGTGGTCAAATTAGATTGGGAAATGCTGAATTAAATCTGGACCTCTCAAAGCCTTGAAGATGCTACTATGCACTGGGAATCTTCAGAGAAGATTCCAGTATTCAGGAATTCCTCAATTTATTACATCAAAAGAGCAGAGTTTTTAAACTGATGTTTCACAGGACACACTGAGGAAAGTGTGTTGGCCTTGCTAGGTAAACCCCTTCTTATGTCCTGGTAGAAAGACTGCTAATATAGGTCAATGACAAAAAAAGGAGTCCTTAGGAAGGCAGTGGAAGCAGGGGTTTTAGTTTTCAGTGGGAGACATAAGAGGATTTAAAACTCAGTTTCCCTTTGCTTCCTCCCAAGGCCCTCTCCTGGCTGATATGGGATGCCTAAGATGGCCTTCACTGAGGAAGGAAATGAATTCAGGGTGTGGGTCAGGAGAAAGGGGTGGGTATCTCTGGCCAGTTCTGATTCTGACTTGAGAGAGACTCCTGGGCACAAGCAATCCTACTGTCCCAGGCTCTGGAGTAGCTGGGACTGCAGGCACACACCACCACACCTAGCTAATTTCATTTTTATTTTTTTAGAGATTGGGGTGGGGTGTCTCACCATGTTGCCCAGGCTGGTCTCAAACTCCTGGCCTCAAGTGAAACTTCCACCTTGGCCTCTCAAAATGTTGGCATTACAGGCATGAACCCCCACTCCTGGCTAAAATTGCTTCTTGGTAGGGTTCTCGAGGCATAAGGACAGATCCTGATTTTAAGGGGCTTGAGGCATAAGGACAGATCCTGATTTTAAGGGGCTTGAGGCATAAGGGCAGATCCTGATTTTACGGGGCTTGAAAGTTACCCAACTTGGGGTTGGGGGAACTTGTTGAAAAAAAGAACATAATTTTTTTTTTAGATGAATTCTCATTTATTCACCCAGGCTACAGGGCAGTGTCATGATCTCTGCTCACTGCAACCTCTACCACCTGGGTTCAAGTGATTGTCCTGCCTCAGCCTCCCTAGGAGCTGGAATTACAGGTGTGCACCATCACACCCAGCTAATTTTTGTATTTTAATAGAGACAAGGTTTCACCATGTTGGCCAGGCTAGTCTTGAACTCCTGACCTCAAGTGATTCACCTGCCACGACCACCCCCACCAAAGTGCTGGGATTACAGGTGTGAGCCACCACACCCGGCCAGAAGAACACAGAATTAAGCGCAAAAGTGGGTATTTAAAATAGGTTTTTGCTGCATGCTTGTTGTTTGCCTTTTTATATGAAGCTTTCACATTTTGAAAGAACATTTTACATAGAATAGAAAGGTAATCCAGGCTTTCCTCTGGCAAGTTTGTTTGAGTTTTTTTTTTTAAGTGGTAATTTAGGGCCGGGCACAGTGGCTCACACCTGTAATCCCAGCACTTTGGGAGGCCGAGGCAGGCGGATCACCTCAGGTCAGGAGTTTGAGACCAGCCTGGCCAACGTGGAGAACTCCGTCTCTTAAAAAAAAAAAAAATCATAATTTAGAAAAGTTTCTTTCAGCATCATAACTTGGAAATGTCTTGTAAAATTTTAGGGTTATTGTCAAACTTCAGAAAACTTTTACCTTGATTCTTTCATGTATCTGGCTTCAGAGCATTTTAGATTTTCTTGTGAATGACTAGTACAAATCCTCCTTGAATTGAAGACACTCGTTTAACAGTTTGTCATCAATGTCCTAGTGTAGTGGCTTGACAGTGAGCTTTATGTTGAACCGGGTGAGTTAGCCCATGGGCAGCAGGAGTTTTCCTGAAAATGATTCCTATACCTCCATGGTTGGCACTAACTCAATTATACACAAAAGTGACTGTGTACCTCCTAAATAGATCCCACTGAATTTCTCCTTAGCTTCATCACCCCAAAACCCATGCCACTCCAACGACACTCACTTTCTGTTATGAGGATGGAGAAGTTCGAATGGAAAAGAAAAGTCATATTGATTGATTGCAGCTAAAATATCTTAACTGTGCAAATTTGACGAAAACATATGACCTTGTAAACATATTGTCAGGGTCTCTTCCTTACTGAATGGAGATGTCTGATAAATCTCTTTCCACGTTTTAGCTGGCACACGCCTTCTGCCCTTTTTGTTTTCTTTTCTTTTTGAGACAGGGTCTCGCTCTGTCACCCAGGCTGGAGTGCGGTGGCATGATCTTGGCTCACTGCCTTGTGCCCTTTTGATGTTCTTCCTGCTTGGACTCAAATGCAGTGCTGGAGGCGGGGCAGCCATCTTGTGACCAAAAAATGACAGCATGAGGGCAAAAACCATACACAAAGGGAAAGGCACAGAAAGGTGGAAGGCTCCCAGCTGATAGCATGGCCTATCTTCAGACTTCTTGCTACGTGAAAAAGATCTGTCATATTTCTTGTTATTTGCTAATGAATGCAATCACAAATTGAAATGCTTCCTATGATAGTGATTCTGAATTAATGATATAGGTAACGGAATTTCTTTTGCCACCCGGTGGGACTTTAAACATTTTAAAAATTGGTTGACCTATGCAATAAACAATGCATGCTGTTTTCTCAAGTCTTTCCCACACTTCTCATTAACATTTTTAAAATCAGAAAATATTTGAAGTCTTAAAATTGTGCTATCATAATCCCAGCATGTTGGGAGGCTGAGGCGGGTGGATCACAAAGTCAGGAGTTCAAGACCAACCTGGCCAACTTAGTGTAACCCCATCTCTACTAAAAATACAAAAAATTAGCCGGGTGTGGTGGCAAGCGCCTGTAATCCCAGCTACTCAGAAAAGCTGAGGCAGGAGAATCGCTTGAACCTGGGAGGCGGAGATTGTAGTGAGCCAAGATCAGGCCACGGCACTCCAGCCAGGATGACAGTGCGAGACTCTGTCTCAAAAAATAAAAAAAATTGTACTATCAATATTTGAGTTGACCTTTCAATGTTATTTAAATTCCCTCTCTGTAGTCTGGTTTTATGGATATTTCACTTCAGATGTGATATTGATTGAAGATGATTTTCAAAATTGACTTATAATTCTTATATGTTTATCTGTCCTTTTATAAACTAACATGATTATTGGTTCCTATTAAGCACAAAGACTGTAAATAAGTCTGTTGTAATGTCTTTGTATGCCATGGGTAAAGTAGCAAACGCTACTCCTATGAGTTATTTTGCTTGAGTTTTGTTTTTTGTTTTTTTGGTATTTTGTATTTTTAGTAGAGACAGGGTTTCACCATGTTGTCCAGGCTGGTCTTGATCCCCTGCCTCAGGTGATCCACCCCCGTCAGCCTCCCAAAGTACTGGGATTACAGACATGAGCCCCTGCGTCCAGCCTGCTTAGGTCTTAATGCCCATATTAGGATCCTGTAAAATAAGATTTTAAGTGTGTACAGGATTCTTGCTAATGCTAAGAGACTTTGGACTATTTTCAGGATAATACAGAATTGATCATATTTTGGCTAAAAGCCTACCAGATATTCCTCACATAGATCTGACATAAGGGATGAGTGAATTTCAATTGACCTTTGAACCATGCTCATGTGTTCCTTATAATTTAGTGATATCTGTTTTCATATTTCATGTTATGCATGTGGGTTCCTGCTCCTTGCCCCTCCCATGACTTTGCAATTCAGTCCAGAGTTCATAATCTATCATACAATCTCCCTTCCCTCAACACAAAGTTTTTTTTTTTATTGTCGAATATACTACTCTGTTCTTTTATGGGTAAATAATTAAATCTCTATGTATAGTAAGTTACTTATTCATTTGCTCATTCAACAAATATTTATTGAGTACCTGAATATAAGAGGTAGCGTTCTAGGCAGTAGAGATGTTGCATAAATAAGGGGTAACAAGGTACTTGTTCTCATGAAGCTGACATTCTAGCAGAAGCAGGCAGACAATAAACAATATTTTAAAACTGGAAATGGATCTAGGGACTGGTGGAGAGCTAGCTTCCTAAAAGTCATGTTTGGAGGGACTCAAAAGCCAATGGCTCAAAAGCTATCTCCCACTTGACTGAAGTGATTTTGTGCCTCCTTCTTTTTATTTCTTGAGACGGAGTCTTGCTCTGTCGCCCAGGCTGGAGTGCATTGGCATGATCTCAGCTCAGTGCAACCTCTGCCTCCTGGGTTCAAGCAATTCTCCTGACTCAGCCTCCAGAGTGGCTGGGATTACAGGCACACGCCACTGCACTTGGCTAATTTTTGTATCTTTTGTAGACAGGGTTTCACCATGTTGGTCAGACTGGTCTTGGACTCCTGACCTTATGATCTGCCTGCCTCAGCTTTCCAAAGTGCTGGGATTACAGGCGTGAGTCACCGCACCCGGCCGTTTCCCCTTCTTAGAGTTCTCTCTAACATGGCATCTGACACTCTTCCCTTAAAGAGTGTAAATGCTCATTAATAGCTAGAGTTAGGAGTAAGTTTAGGAAGGACTTGTGAAAACTGTTGTAGACTTTTAATGGTATTGAGTCATAGAATGTTAAAACTGGAAGGCAGGTAGTGTAGAAATATTCTTGGAGTCACCTGAGTTATCAGGCCAAACAATTAAGATCCTGGACCCTGAAGGAATGACACATCAGGTGTCCATACTCCAGTTAGGACATCTATATCCTAGGATGATGCTAATTTGAGGAGGCTCCTGGGAGTAGATGCCAAAATACAAAGGAGACTCCTAGAGATGGGCAGATCGATGGAAGAAAGTAATGAAGGTGAACTTTGCTGTTTCTATTAAAATTACTCTTACCTAGACCAACCAAAAAAAGAAAAAGAAATGCCTGGATTTAAAGACTTTATTCTTTTATCATTTATCTTTCATCAATTATATAAGAGACTAATACAGAAGTTACTATGAAAAGTGATTACAAAGTGATTATTTAAGCCCACACAACCTACAAAGTATGAGGTGTTCTGTCCACATTCCTTTGAAGTTTCAGTTCAGAGTGACTTTTAGTACGGGGCTTCTCCTAGCCAAAGGGAAATGAATGAGAAATAAAGTGTCTGCTTCTTAATTGAGTCACTGTGGGCATTTTGGACAGGATAATTCTTGGTCATGTAGGACTGTCCTGCACATTGTAGGATATTTAGCATCTCTGGCTCCTAGACACTAAATGACAAGGGCACCTCCTTCCATCGTTATGACAAAAATTTCCCCCCAAACATCCCTCTGAGGGAGGGGACTGTATCATCTCCCTGACTGAGAACCGCAGGTAATCAGGAAAAGATTCTTAAATGTGTTGCTTCCACGTGACTTGATATGTATGGGGCGAAATGTTTGTGTTCATTGCTATGGGAGCACAGAGGGAGAGGTATCTCACTGCATCCGGCATTTCCTACAGGCATTTTGGTAAGGATTATTCCTATCAAAGTAATCCAACAATGCCATACCTACTCAAAATATTTTAACTCCTCTCTTCTGGGTTTACTTTTAGATCCTGAGTCATATTCTTTTGAATTTGTTCAACAGCGGAAACTTTGTTCCTCTGGAAGCGTCCCAAAGTCACTTGTAGCCAAGCCTTGTGAATACGATGAGTGAACAAGCTGGACAATGTTATGTTTAGTTAAAAAGAGTTTCACAGAACACAAAATTATGAGCCAGCACTTAGTAGTTAGTGAATTATGAAAAGCACTTAGCTCAGGTTTTAGTAAGATTTACCACTTAGTTCATTATTTTTCATACTCTTATTATCACGAGGTTGTTAGCACTCTGTTAGGTACTGCAGATATAGAAATGAAAAATAATTCCTGCCGTTAAGGAATTCACTATCTAGGGAGAGAGCAAGAGAGAAAGATAAGTAAACCAATAATTGCAATACAAATGTAAAAGTATATGCTAGAAGAGGTATATTTGTGCTGCTATGGGAGTAGAAAGGAAGGGCACTACTCAATCTAACAGCAAGGAATGTGGACGGTTTGCCGCAGGAAGCTGATGCTTTATCTGAGTTTTTAATGTGCGATGCTAGTTGGCTTGAAGGAGGAATGGAAGATATTCTAGGTAGACGCAGCAGCATATCCAAAGATACAAAGGATGAAAGTGTGGTGCACTCTGTGAGCTTCAAGCTCTTTTGTGTCTGGAGCAGATGGTATGTATTAGGGAGGGGAAAGGAGATGACAGTAGTGAGACAGGCAATCTCATTTGCCAATATCCTTTTTATTTGCCATACTAAGGAATCTGGACTCTGCATTGAAGATGAAGGATGGCCATGAAGGATTTAAAGGGTAGAAATCTGATGATACTTGTGTTTTTACATCATCCTAGAAACAGAGTGGAAAATGAACTGGAGGAGGCTAAAACCAGAGACAGCAGTTAAGATGCTAGGAAACAGGGGAGAAATCATGAGATCCTAAATAAAGAGGTAAGGATGGGGATTAAATGGAGAGGGGAGGAGTCAAGACATTTAAAAACATAAAGTAATGGTAACTAAAACATAGTTATAAATGGTGAGAGAGATCCTTTCTGATAAACGGATAAGGATAGATTTCAGAAACCAACATTGTATAGGAATTACACATACAGTAAGGAAGACATATTAATTTAGTAGGAAGTGAATGGAATATTTTTAAAAGATGTTGGTTAGGAAGATATACTAGTTTTCTAATTATCAAATTATCAAAAACTTGATGGCTTAAACAATATAAATTTGTTTTCTTATTGTTCAGTAGATAAAAAATCTGACATGGGTCTCACTGGGCTAAAATCAAGGTGTCAGTAGAGCTTCATTGCTTTTGGGATGCTCTGGGTGAGAATCTAGTTCCCTGCCTTTTCTAGCTTCTAGAAACCACCCCTGTTCTTTGGCTTTTGGGCCTCTCCTCGGTCTCCGAAGCCTGTAACATCACATGTCTCTACCCATTCTTTTGCAGTCATATCACCCTCTGACCACAGTTAGGAAAGTTTCTCCACTTTGAAGGACTCGTGTGATTAGGTTGAACCCACCCAGACAATCTGGGATAATCTCATCTCTACAATCCTAACCATATCTAGAAAATCTCTTATGCATGTAGGGTAACATATCCACAGGTCTTGCATTTAGGGCATGGACAGCTCTGTGGAGCCATTATTCTGCCTACTGCAGATGAAAAAAAAATGTTAATTTAGAGCCCTACCTCACGTCATAAATAAAGAATAAATTACTGATGGATTAAAGATCTAAACATCAAAACTAACAAAGTATGAAAAAAAAAAAACCATAGGAGGATATCTTTAAATAAGAAAGGCTTTCCTGGATAGGGTAAGAAGCCCAGTGTTCATAAATTAAACTATTGACAGACTGGACCCAATATTTAAATATTTAAAGCATCTATACAGTGAAAGACAAACAAAAAGTTACAAAGTTAACAGACAAGCACCAGACTAGAAGACAATATTTGAAACATACATGTAACAGATAAAAATATTGTCCATAGTATATAAAGAGTATCTAAAAATCAATGAAGAACAAAACCAACCAGATAGGAAAGTGGACAAAAGATAAAACAGATGATTTAGAAACGTGAAAATAAAAAAAAACTAATGAGCACAGAGAGGAAGAAGCTAAACTTCTTTCATTATTAGGGAGTATTAGTCAGGAATTTCCACATATATGGTAAATCTTTAAAGAAAAGCAAGGAAATGGTAAGATACATTCAGGATAGTGTAGGATGGAAAGGAACACACTGGGAGCTTTAACAGTATTGATAAATTCTCTATTTCTCAAATTTAGTGGTTAATTTATAGATGTTTGTTTTTATTTTTAAATGTCATTAATGTACATATATTACATTTATTCTTTTTGTAAATGTAATGTGTCATAATTTTTAATACGGAAAAACAGGTTTTTAAACTTTATCTTCAGACAACTTATTTGACAAATAACTTCCATAATCTCTTTGTCCGGAGACTCTATTCAAGTTTGTCCAGCTTCAAAATAATGTTCTCTTCTTTCTCCCTCCCTTCCCCCTCCCCCTCCTCTCTTCTCCTCCCCCCCCTTCTCTCCCCTCCCTCCTCCTCTCCCCTTCCTTTCCCTCCCCCCACCCCCCCCCCTTCCCTCCCCACCCCTCCCCTTCCCTTACTTTCTCTTCCCCCTCATTCTCCCTCTCTCTCTCTTTCTTTCTTTCTTTTTGAGACAGGGTTTCAATTTATCACCCAGGCTGGAATACAGTGGCATAATCATAGCTCACTACAGCCTTGACGTCCTGGGCTCAAGCAATCTTCCTGACTCAACCTCTGGAGGAGCTGGGACTACGGGCATGTCCCCACCACACCTGGCTAATTTTTAAATTTTCTGTAGAGATAGAGTCTCCCTATGTTGTCCAGGCTGGTCTCATACTCCTGGGCTCAGGCAATCTCCCGCCTCAGCCCCTCAAAGTGTTGGGATTACTGGTGTGAGCCACTGCACCTGGCCTCAGTATATTCTTTTTGCTATAAAGCAAAATGATCCGTTCCATGTGTTATACCCAGTTGTCATGTCTCTCTAGTCTCCCACCCTGAAATAGTTCTTCAGTATTTCCTTGACTTCCATGACCTTGATATTTTTAAAGAGTACAGACCAACAATATTGTTGAAATGTCTCTCAGTTTAGACTTAGCTGAAGTGTCCTTTTGATTAGACCTAGATCATGCTGGAACATCACAGAAGTGCAGCGAAGTTCTTATTGCATTCTAATAAGTAGCCTGCAATGTTAATACGTCCCATTTCTGGTGGTAATAATTTGATCGGTTGATTAAGTGGGTTTATGCCAGGTTTCTGACTGGGAAATTACTCTTCTATTCCTTTGTAATTAATAAGAATTTGGGGAAAGTACTTTGAGACTGTGTAAAATTCTGTTCCTCATTCTACTTTTCACCCACTAAATTAGCATCCATTGAAGCTTTTTCTGAATTTGTTTTATGCTGATTGCCAAAAAGTGATTTTCTAATTCTATCTACATTTGTTAGTACAGAGAGTGTGATTTCCATATGGCCCTATTCCCAGAGATAGTCATCACTAGCATTCCTTTTTGATAGTCTGATTGGGATTTTTCTCTACATGCTCAGGTATAGGAGTGAAAAGCCAGTGATTGGACTGATCCAGAGTAGGTTCAGAGAGTGATCTTCGAAAGGAGTAAGGAAGTTAATTTTCTTGGCAAGAGTAGGATCGAAGAGATGGATTGTGGGGTCTAGCCAGATACGGAAGGGAGTAAACCCAGAGGCAGCTGATGATTAGGAGGAGGTGGAGAGAGATGAAGACTGCCATAGTTTGAATGTTCCATCCCTTCGAGTCTCACATTGAAATTTGATCCCTAGTGTCGGAGGTGGGGCATAATGGGAGATGTTTGGGTCATGAGGGTGGATCCCTCATGAAGAGGTTAATACCTTCTCTGTGTTTGGACAGGAATAGGCTATTGCTAATTGGTTCCCATAAGAGCTGGCTATTAAAAAGAGCCAGGTGCCTCTCCCTCTCCTTGCTTCCTTTCTTGCCATGTGATCTCTGCACAGAACAGTTCCCCTTTGGTTTCCACCATGAGTGGAAGCAGCCTGAGGCTCTCACCAGAAGCAGGTGCTGGCACCTTGCTTCTTGTACGGCCTGCAGAACCAGGAGCCAAATAAACCTCTTTTCTTTATAAATGACCCACCCTCAGGCATTCTTAGAGCAACCCTAAGTGGACTGAGATGAGGACATAGAATCTCTTTGATGCTAATGTGGTAGAGGGAAGCTTTAGGAAGTACAAAAAAAATAAAGCACTTGGTTGCTGGCTTGGTTTTTTACTTTGGATTTCTCAGATGCTTCAGAGTCTTTATATGGATACCTCATTGATTAAGCACATGGAATGATTCATAACAATTGAAGTCAAGAAACAAGTTTTACTGTTTCATTTGTGAGTCTGATAATTTTGGGGTCTTGGTGTTGTTAGCCTTTTACAACTACCAATTTCGAAGTTTTGTTAAGATCATTAAATAAACATTGAATTTTGTTTCAGCTACTGTTTCTTTCAATGAGACATTAATTCTTTCAGCTTCTGTTGAAAGATCAGAACAAATGGCAAACCTTTATTGTTTTTGCTCATTATACAAACAGAAACTTTCTTCTGCTCAAAGCTTTTTACAGAATGAATCTGTTCTAACTTTCACTCTTCAACCATCATTATCAGAGTTAATCATATTTTAAAGCCCCAAGTCTCTGAACTTTTTAACATTTGCATTAGACCTACAGTTTTACTTCTCCTGAAGAGTCATCTTCTCCAGCTTTGAACATTATGCTAAAGTAAAAAAAAAAAGCTTCTTCTTAACATTATTTGTATGCCCACATAGTCCTAACATGTCAAGTGACTCATTTGCAGAATTTACATGACTGAAAATATAGTCTCAAATCAGTGTCTCAATAACAGGCACTCATTTTAAAGCCAATGCAGAAAAACCTCCTGGACTACTGAAACTTTGTAACATCAACACAAAGCTTCAAACAGAGCAGGTACAAACTACTTCAGAACTCTGGAAAGAGTCATTCAAAATTATGGCACTGAAGATGTACTGAATTATCCAATGCAATAAAAAATGTATATAAAATTTAATAGTCATCAGTGTAAGAGGTCATATACTTGAAAATTAAGACTATTTTGATAATGTTAAGATACATTGATACCCCCAACCAGGAAAATGGTACAATGCCTAAACTTACATTTAAATTTCTTCTGTTTAATAAGTCTATAACTGTTTAACAAAAAGGATAAGAGCAATATATATTACAGCAGCTTTGTTTGACTCTATTTAGACAAGTAAAATCTTAAGCTTCCCTGTAGTTTTCCTTATAAAGCTGACTGATTCTCAGTTAATTTCAGCTAATGTTTTGCTTGAAACATTATGTCTCCATTGCTTTGGTTGTCAGGCTTGGAGTTACTTTTCCACTGCTGTTTCTGCCTGCTCTTTAGCCAAGGTTACTGCTGTTGTCATGAGGTATCTTCACCCAAGCCTATGTGTCTTACACTTAATCGATGAAGACAGAAGAGATGGAGGAGAAAAAGGGTGAGAGCCAAAGAGTTTCCCTTAAGCTCCTATCTGTAACTGAAAGTTCCATGACATTCCAACCAGAAATCAAAAAGCATATCTGTGGAAACTGAAAGAAATAAGGGCATATGCAGAACAGTTGAGAGCACAGACTTTGGCATCCAGCAGACCTGGGTTCCAATCCTGGCTTCTTCTCTTAATATCTGTGTGACCTTGGACAAGCTCCTTAATCCCTCTAAACCTGGATTTTCCTGCTTACAAAATGAGAATAACAATATTATCTATCTCATAGAGTTTATTGACAGGCTTATATTAAATAATTCATTTAAACACTCTATATAGAACCTAGCATATAGTAAGCATTCAAAAATGCTAGTTAGCAAAATATTGGTGCCATTAATATAAAAATTTTTTTGTTCAAAAATGTGCTATAGTCTTGGTAGGAGATGCTCCCAAATCCTTTTGGGGCCTTATTCAGTAATGATCTTGGATCTAAAAATTGCCGTAGTTCAGCCGGGCACAGTGGTTCACACCTATAATCCCAGCATTTTGGGAGGCCGAGGCGGGCAGATCACGAGGTCAGGAGATCGAGATCATCCTGGCCAACAGGTTGAAACCGGATGTGGTGGTGCACGCCTGTAGTCCCAGCCACTTGGGAGGCTGAGGCAGGAGAATTCCTTGAACCGGGAAGCGGAGACTGCAGTGAGCCAAGATCACACCAGTGCACTACAGCTTGGGCGACAGTGTGAGACTCCATCTCAAAAAAAAAAAAAAATTGCTGTACTTCTATCACTTTGTTAGTTAAAAAAAAAGAGACAGATTCTGAACAAAATGGTAAAGTGTATCTTTGATGACCAGCTCTGTTCCTAATTTGGTTTCTCTTTCCAGTAACCACACCCTTCCCCTCCCCTCAAGACACCTGGTATTCTGTATGCCAAGGTCTCTCACAAGGGCTTTCTGTCTTGAGGTAGCAGTACTTGTTCTGTTGGAGGAATTGCTTTAAGAAGGCCAGTGAGATGGCTAACGCCTGTAATCCCACTGCTTTGGGAGACTGAAGTAGGTGAATCCCTTGAGCCTAGGAGTTCGAGACCACCCTGGCTAACACAGCAAAAAAAAAAAAAAAAAAAAAACACCTATCTCTACAAAAAAATCAAAAAATTAGCCTGGTGTGTGCCTGTAGACCAGCTACTCCAGAGGTCAAAGCTGCAGTGAGCTGTGATTGGGCCACTGCACTCCAACCTGGGCAACAGAGTGAGACCTTGTCTCAGAAAAGAAAAGGGGTTGGGCACAGTGGCTCATGCCTGTAATCCCAGCACTTCCGGAGGCAGAGGCAGGCACATCACTTGAGGTCAGGAGTTTGAGAACAGCCTGGCCAACATAGTGAAACCCCATCTCTACTAAAAATACAAAAATTAACTGGGCATGGTGGCGGCACCTGTAATCCCAGTTACTCAGGAGGCTGAGGCAGGAGAATCGCTTGAATCCGGGAGGCAGAGGTTGCAGTGAGCTGAGATTGCACCACTGCATTCCAGCCTGGGCGACAGAGGGGGGATTATGTCTCAAAAAAAAAAAAAAAAATTAAAAAAAGGCCAGTGAGATGAAGCAGAGAGTGAGCAAGGCAGAGAATGCTTAGAGAGGAGGCTGGAGATCTAGAAAGAGGCCTAGTCACTGTGAACACTGAGGGCAATGTAGGGTAGGAATGCAGAAGTGGAAGCAGGGAGACCAACTATGAGGTTATTTTAGCTCAGTAAGAGATGATGGTAGCCTAGACTAGAGTGATAGCCATGGAGAAATGATAACATTTGGAATATGCTTTTAATGTATAGCAGATCAGAACTTAATTATGTCGATATGGGAAGTGTGGAATCAGAAAATTCCTAGGATTCGGCCCTTAGCAACTGCTAACTAATGGTGCCATTTACAGAGATGGGGAAACTGGGGAAAGAACAGGTTTGGGGGGCAAAAAAATCAAGGATCCGTTTTGCATATGTAAGTTATTAGCCCAAGAGAAGCTGCGATAGCTGAGGCTGGAGCTCAGAGAGTGGTCAGGGCTGGGGACATGTATTCTGAACTAATCTGCACAGAGATGGTTTTTAAACCCATGCAGTGTGCTGATCAGTGCGAATCACCTGGACTGCTTTAAAACCCTTGATATCCTGATTCCAGTCCCAGAGATTCTGATACAAAAGGGCCTGGATTTGGTATTTTTTTTTTTTTAAATCTTCTCAGTTGATTCCAATGTGCAGTCAAAAGTTGAGAACCAGGGCCCATGGGAGGTAGCTTCCCATCAAGGTGGGAGGATAGTGTCTCAGAGGTCAAACAAAGACAGAGGTTTAAGAAGGAAGGAGCAATCAGCTGAATCAAATCCTGCTAGGAGGGCTAGTTAGAAAAAGACTGAGAGGTTAACTGTTAATTAGGCATGATGAAGTGTTACAGAGAGAATGGGAGATAACAAATGGTCCTCTAGGTTTTCTTCATTGTGTATGTACAGTTGTCCCTTGGTTTCCATACGGGATTGGTTTAAGGACCACCTTCCCATACCAAAATTCATGGATGCTCAAGTCCCTTATATAAAATGGTGTCATATTTACATACTTATAAACTTCAAATCATCTCTAGATTAGTTATGATACCTAATACAACGTAAATGTTCTATAAATAGTTGCTATACAATATTGCTTAGGAAATAATGACAAGAAAGAAAAGTCTGTACATGTTCAGTATAGAACCACCACAATTTTTGTTTTTCAAATACTTTTAATCTTTAGTTGATTAAGTCCACCGATAAAGATACCATGAATACCGAGGGCTGAGTGTACTTTTTTTTTTTAAAACGATCTCACTCTGTAGTCCAGGCTGCAGTGCAGTGGAACCATCATAGCTCACTGCAGCCTTGACTTCCTGGGCTCAACCAATCCTCCCACATCAGCCTCCCAAGTAGCTGGGACTCCAGGCTTGCACTACCACACCTGGGGCTGATTTTATCCATTTTGTGTAGAGATGGGGTCTTGCTGTGTTGCCCAGGCTGGTCTCAAACTCCTAGCCTCAAGCAATCCTCCCAATGTGTTGGGATTGTAGACATGAACCACCTCACCTCGCCTTGATTGTACTTATTAAGTGAAATTGGGAGTCATAAGGCATTTTATAAATAAAAATAATTTAAAATATTAAAGGTAATACTTACTAAAAATTATATCCTAAATCTTCTCCTTTAAAAAAAAGAAGGATGGTGAATCTAAAGAATAAGTAGCCACAGAAAATTTGGGAAATTGAGAAGAGGAAAATACATGTTACCCAAAAGACGATTGTGTGAACACAATCACCATTATTTAGTCATCGACTCACTTTCATTTAGTGAATTTCTACTTTGCAGCAGGCTCTGTGCTGGAGATATAGAAATGAATATGACAAAAGTATTTGCCCTCAAGGAACTCAGGGCCTAGTGGAGGAGGTGGACATGCAAAAAATAATTATAAAACCAAGTGATAAGTGACATAATAAAGATTATATTAGTATACCATGGGAACAAGGAGATAGCTTAATATTGCATGTTAAATAATAATTATGAAGAGCACCTTGCCAAACTAAAACATTGCTCCATTTTAATGTTAGTGATAAAAATAAGGAGAATTAGTATACCCATGATTACAATCATATAAAAATGTGATCCCCAAAGGTTCCCCCAGCCAAGCAGAGGCTTCAGCTGTATCTTAAATGGTGGATCAAGCAAATAAGATTAGGAAAAGGGTTGGGGAAACAATAGGTAGGAGAAGGAAATTCTAAGCTGGAAGAAGGCAAAGGAAGTGAAACAGAGTGTATAACCTGTTTGGTCACTGTAATAACTTTGGTGTGGCTGCAGTATGGGATTCCCATGAGAGAGTAAGCAGATATAAAACTGGAAAGACAGGCAAGTGATAACAAGATTAAAACGATAAAAAGAATCACATAGTGCTAGAAAGACTAGTTAGAAAGCTTTTACAATAATCCAGGAGGAGAAATAATAAAAGTTTGAACTAAGGCAAGGGAAGAAGGATGGATGGATACATGGATGGGTGGATGGATGGATGGGTGGATAGACAAATTAATGGGAGGAGATGGATTCAAAAGGCTCTTTAGGAGACATTGTAGTCTTAGGGAGTGGTAAGGGATGGGGGTTTGGGAAATGGGGAGCTGGGGGGAACAAGAATGACTCCCAGATCTCTTGTTTGGATAACCAACTAGGTTCTTGTCTTGGTTCTTATTCCTGGCCCTGTTTCTACCCAAGATAATGAATATAGGATGAAGACATCTGAGAAAATTGTGGAACATCCAAGGGGAGATGCATAGGGATGATTCTGAACATTCTGGAACTCAGGAGAAAGATGTGGGCTGAAGATACAAATTTAAGAGTCATCATTAGGCCAGATGTGATGGCTCACACTTATAATCCCAATGTTTGGGAGGCCGAGGTGGGAGGATGCATTGAGCCCAGGAGTTTGAGACCAGCATAGGCAACATAGTGAGACCCTGCCTCTACCAAAAAAAAAAGAAAAAAAGAAAAAAAAATTAGCTGGGCATGGTGGTATACACCTGTAGTCCTAGCTACTCTGAAAGCTGAGGTGGGAGGATCCCTGGAGCCCAGGAGTTTGAAGCTGCAGTGAGATGTGATGACACTGCACTACAGCCTGGGCAACATAGTGAGATCCTGCCTAGCTCTGTACATATGTGATTCTTGGGGTCACAAGAGTAGATGAGTTTGGGCAAGAAAGTTGCATATATATAATTTGTGTGTTTTCCTTTTTAGTCATGTTATTCTAACTGGTATATTTCCTTAGTTATAATAATTATGAATATACACTTTTCTGTTTCCTTTTTCACCCTACATTATACCAAAAGGATTTGTCATGTTACACCAAAGTTTTCAAACTAGTCCCAACTGGCTGAATAAAACTATACTAACAGGATATGCTATAGTTATAATTGACTTTGACTCTGTGATAAACATATTTATGCAGAGTATTTCCCCCATATTTTGGACTTTCTTTTCTTAGGAAAGATTCTCAGAAATGGGAATATATGTGTGTTATATAGTTAAGGTGGAATATACATATATCCAAATCACTTTTCAAAATGTTTGTACCAGTTTACCAAAAAGGTATGAGAATACTAGAGTACTAGTCTGTTCTCTCACTGCTATAAAGAAATACCTGAAACTGGGTAATTTAAACAGAAAAGAGGTGTAATTGGCTTACGGTTCTGCAGGCTGTACAGGAAGCATGATGCTGGCATCTGCTTGGCTTCTGGAGAGGCCTCAGGAGATTGTTAGTCGTGGTGGAAGGCAAAGGGGGAAGTAGGCACATCTTACATGACCAGAATAAGAGCAAGAGAGAGAAATGGGGAAAGGTGCCACTTTTAAATGACCAAATCTCATGAGAACTCACTCACTATCACAAGAACAGGATGGAGAAGAAAATTCACCTCCATGATCCAATCACCTCTCACCAGTCTCCACCTCCAACACAGGATTACAATCCGGCATGAGATTTAGGCGGGGACACAGATTCAAACCATATCAACTAGTCTAACTAGATACTTCCCATAATTTTGTATTGTGTTTGTGGTGTGTCTATATTTTTACTGTATATGTTAAACATTTTATTGAAGTATAACATACATGTACCAAAGTATATAAATCTAAATCTATAGGTTGATGAATTTCCACAAAGTAAACGTACTGTGTAACATGAACGTAAACCAAGAAACAGAACATTACCAGTCACTCAGAAGCCTCCCTCCTATCCTCTCAAGGGTAACCACTGTTCTGATTTTTAACCTATAGAATGTTTTTTGCCAGTTTTTAAACTTTATGTAAATGGAATCACATTGTATGTAATCTTTCAGGTCTATCTTCCTTTGTCCAACATTATTTTTGTACAGTTCATCTACATCGTTGTGATTAGTTGTGATTTGTTAATTTTCAATTCTGTGTAGCGTTGTATTTTGTGAATGTTCCACAATTTATTTATTCTGGTGATTATTTAGGTAGTTTCTAGTTTGGGGCTATTACAAACAGTGCTGCTTTATGAACATTCTTGTACATGTGCTTTTGATGAATATATGCATGTATTTTTGTTGGGTATATACCTAGGAATAAAACTCATGGATCACAGATATGTACATTTCAGCTTTAGTGGTTACTGCTACCAGGTACCAGTATCCACTTCCACCAGTGTGCGGGAGTTCCCAGTGTTGCACATATTTACTGACATTTCATATTTTTCATTTTAGCTTTTCCGTGAGTGGTATCTCACAGGCCTTTGTTGTTGCTAACTAAAGATATTTAGCGGCCGGGGGTGGGGTGGCTCACACCTGTAATCCCAGTACTTTGGGAGGCTGAGGTGGGTGGATCATGAGGTCGGGAGTTCAAGACCAGACTGTCCAACATGGCGAAACCCCATCTCTGCTAAAAAAAAATACAAAAATTAGCTGGGCATGGTGGCTCGTGCCTGTAATCCCAACTACTTGGGAGGCTGAGGTAGAATTGCTTGAACAGGGACCAAGGAGGCAGAGGTTGCAGTGAGCCAAGATTGTGCCACTCCACTCCAGCCTGGGCTACAGAGAGAGAATGCTCTTAAAAAAAAAAAAAAGATATCTAGCATCTTTTTTTTTTTTTTTTTTTGCATTTGGTTATTCTCTTTGTGAGGCAACTGTTCAAGTTTTTGTCTGTTTCCACTACATTATCTAACTTTTCCTTAAAGGTTTATTTTGCTTTTTACGTATTCTGAATACAAGTCCTTTGTCAAATATATGTATTGCAAATATCTTTTCCCATTCTGTGTTTGCCTTCTTTTTTTTTTTTTTGGAGATGGGGGCAGGGCAAGGGCCTCACTATTTTCCTCAGACTGAGCTTGAACTTTCAATCTTCCTGCCTCAGCTTCCTCAGTAGCTAGGACTACTTACAGGTGCATATCACTGTACCTAGCCTCCTTTCACTGTCTTTTTTTTTTTTTTTTTTTTTTTTTTGAGACAGGGTCTCGCTGTGTCATCCAGGCTAAGGTGCAGTGGCATGATCTCAGCTCATTGTAGCTTTGACCTCCCTCCACCTGCCTTGGCCTCCCAAAGTGCTGGGATTAGAGGCATGAGCCACTGTGCCCAACCTTTCACTGTCTTAAAGCAAGTTTTTTGATGATCAGGAGTTCTTTATCTTAATATTGTTTAACCTATGAAATATATCCTATCTGGTAAGCACATTTCATGTCCTTTATAAGAAACTTTTGCCTAACTGAAGGTCAGAAAAATATTTTTCTATTTTTTAAGAGCTTTGTTTTAATTTTCACATTTAGAGCTACAATTCATCTGGAATATATTTGTATTTGGTGTGAGGTAAGGGTTAAAGTACATATTTTCCCCTCTGGATATCCATTTGACCCAGCCTCATTTGATTTTTTAATTTTTTTTTTTTTTTTTTTTTTTGAGGTGGAGCCTTGCTTTGTCACCCAGGCTGGAGTACAATGGCATGATCTCGGCTCACTGCAACCTCTGCCTCTTAGGTTCAAGCAATTCTCCTGCCTCAGCTTCCCAAATAGCTGGGATTACAGGCGTTGGACACCACACCCAGCTAATTTTGTATTTTTAGTAGAAACAGGGTTTAGTAGAAACAGGGTTTCACTGTGTTGATCAGGCTGGTCTTGAATTCCTGACCTCGTGATCCACCAGCCTCAGCCTCAGCCTCCTAAAGTGCTGGGATTACAAGTGTGAGCCACCATGCCTGGCCGACCCAGCCTCATTTATTGAATAGATTATTCTTTTCCTCACTGAACTGAGCATTAATATTCTAATTTTTTTTTCTAGTTTAATAGATGAAAAGCAGTACTTCATTGTTTAATTTAACTTTCTTGACGATTTGTGTGGTTTGACATTTGTCCTTTGCAATAATCAAGACAGGATAGGCTATGCTGCAATAGCAAATAAAGTACCAAACAATGAGTTTATTTCTCTACGTGCAAAGTCTGGTGCCAGTGGGCCAACTTATGGGGCAGCTACGCTCCCTGCAGTGATTGGAAGATCCACGCCACTTTCATCTTGTGACTTCACATCATTATCTGGTCTCCATAGTCCCTACCAGAGGAGAAAAGAGTGTCATGGTGGTGCACTGACTCTTAAGTCTTTTGCCTGGAAGAGACACACCAGCTATCTGCTTACATTCCATTGTCTATACCCAATAACATGGCCCATTTCACTGAAAGGGGACTGGAAAGTATAGTTTTCCCAAGTGCCCAAGAGAAGAGGAAAACTGATACAGTGAGGTAGTGGTTCAGCTACACTCCCATAATTAACAAATTTGTTTTCAATTTTGTGAATTGTTGTTATCTTTTGCCATTTATCTTTTTGTGTATCTCATGTTTATATTAAATCAAAATAACCTTTAAGCTTTGAATTATATTTTAATCTAATAATACTTTTTCTGATTTATTACAAGCTTGCTTACTATATATTTACCTATCCTTTTCTTGGTAGTCTTTTTGTGTTATTTTATTTAGATGTATTTTTTATAAGCAGCAAAGTATTGGATTTTAATTTTTAACACAATCTGAGAGGCTTTTTCTATTCATAGGGAATCTAAATTTAATAACTAAACTTACCATGCTTAGCCTCGCTGCTGCCATGTTTTGCGCCTTTCTATTCATGTGTACATGCTCTTTTCAGTTTTGTCATGTACTTTGCAGACTTAGTTTTGTTTGCTCTTATCTTCTACTGTGATTTTCAAAGATGGCCATTCCTCTGATTCTGCTAGTGAGTTCCTGAAAGCTTTCCACAAATACTTTTAAAATCTACCTTTGCTTAATTTAATCAATAAAAAACCAAACAATAGCTTTTAACTCTCTATGGAAAAGAAGGCACCAAACATTTTGTTTTTCTTCTAGCCCCCTGTTAATCCTTTTTATTGGTCTTCGTTAATTTAATCTGGCGTAGTAAACTCAGTCCTCTGAAAACAATGCAGCATTTCTTCCCCCCATAAAGTAATTGCTATTCCTATAAAACATTTGGAAAATACTGAAAGTACAAAGGGTAGCAACAAAAATCTACCATTATTTTACCATAGCAAGACAACCACTCTTAATAATTTGGTGTATTGGCCGGGCGCGGTGGCTCACGCCTGTAATCCTAGCACTTTGGGAGGCCGAGGTGGATAGATCACCTGAGGTCAGAAGTTCAAGACCAGCCTGGCCATCATGGTGAAACCCCATCTTTAAAAAAAAAAAAATAATAATAATAATAATAATTTGGTGTATTTCCAACTGGGTCTGGTGGTACATGCCTGTAATTCCAATTATGTAGAAAAATCCCTTGAACCCAGGAGTTCAAGGCTAACCTGGGCAAGACAGTGAGACCCTATAATAAAAATATTTTGATAATACTTCTTTTCAATCTTTTTATTGTGCACATTGATTGAGACTATATTGTATATATGTTTTTTATGTTGCTTTATTCACTGAGATGCTCTTATAAGCAAACCGTTGCTTTTGGTTATTATAAAATCTTCACAAACATTTTAATGGCTTTATCATATTCTATAAGATAGATGAGCCATAATTTATTACCATATGCTTAACATTTAGGTTATTTTCAATTTTATTGTTACTACAAATAAGGTTGAATAGAATTATCTTTGTGTACAAAGAGAAAAAGCAGAGACACAGGTTTTCTAACTGAAGATTGTTTCTTCCAGATATAGTTTCAGAATGAAATTAGTGGATCAAAAGAATTTTCTTTTTTTTTTTTTTGAGAAAGGGGTCTCACTCTGTCACCCAGGCTGGAGTGCAATGGCAAGATCTTGGCTCACTGCAACTTCCACCTCTTGGTTCAAGCAGTTCTCCTGCCTCAGACTCCCAAGTAGCTGGGATTACAGGCACCACCACCATTCCCAGCTTTTTGTATTTGTTGTAGAGATGAGATTTCACCATGTTGGCCAGGCTGGTCTCAAACTCCTTACCTCAAGTGATCTGTCCACCTTTGCCTCCCAAAGTGCTAGGATTACAGGCATGAGCCACTGTGCCCTGAACACACACTTCCAGAATAACCTCCATTATTATAAATAAAATCTCAGTGTAACTATATTGTTGTGATAATTCTATTAGCATTTTAAGACTTAGCATCAATTTATCTCCCATTATTAGTGTTTATATTATCTTGTATCTATAGCTAAAGTGTTTTAGACACCAACTCTTTCCAACTCCTATCTTCCAAACCAGGAATTCTTTTTATGTTTCAGTGATTCATGATTCATTGAATTATGTCAAATACATGAAAGAATGTCCCTGATTTGGCCCCAAAGTCCTGGGATTACAGGTGTGAGTCACCATGCCCTGAACACACACTTCTAATCAGCAGCTGGGTCATGGAACAACAACAACAAAAATCACTTGTAGCTCAAAATCTGTGCTCTATTTCATGGTGGCATTTTGACTGCTTTTTTTTTTTATTTTTGGAAGAGAGGAAGAAATTCTCATCAATATTTTACATTCCTATATTGTTTCAAAGTTTCTAAATACGTAAGAGGTTATGTATGTCTCTTATTTTTGTCATGTATCTAATTAAGAAAGATTTGGCATTTAGTTTTTATTTTCTGGGAAAGCATTAAGTAATTTTGAAAATCTTTACAGCTTTTCAGAAACAAAAAAAATATAAGAAAATCTTTATGGATTGGGGATGATATTGTCAAAAATCAAAATATGTTTGATTTTTTTATGAAAGAGACTTCCATTTCTTCTGCCTATAAAAAAAAATTATGCTTCAAAAACAGTGTCCAGGCTAAGATTTTGGGGATTTTTGTTTTTCCCCTCTAATGTGATAAATTTATATTTTGGTTGAATCAGTAAAATTTAGGATGAGTAAAGTGTAACACTAGATTATAATTATAAATTATATGTTTTTAAAATTACTTTTCAAAGTTGCCTGCTTTGTTAAGAGGTACATTGTTGATTCAAAATTTGTAATATGAGCACTGTTTGCTTGTTGTACTTTGTTTTTGTAAACATTTCATAACACTGTGTCCTTGGAGGATAGCTTCTAACACACTTTGGGGGCGGGGGCATTATTGTTCTGAAGTTGGTTACAATTTTTTAACCTCAGGTGAAATAAAACTAGTAATTCCAGTTTTTGTTTGAGAATCTAGCAATTCCAGTTTTTGTTATCTATGGACCAAGCTTTTCTTTTTTTTTTTTAAACGATTGACAAATCTGAGAGAAAACATTTCCATCACTGGAGGGAACGGAGGAAGTATAACATAGGCTGTTATGTATGAAAGCTTGGAACTATCTCTTCAGGATTTGGAAACCAAAACCTTCAAGCCGTGGTTTTGTCAATTGTACGATGAAGATAGAACCAACTCAATGAAATGAGAATTCTTCTTAATCTAATGTAATGGAGCCATTTGTCTAAGCAACTAATCAAAAAGCTATTGAGGGGGTATGTTGAGATTGCAGGGTAGTCATCTTAAGAGCTCTGATCTGTATTCATACCTCTGGACAAAGAAAGAAACAGAAATCTGGAGGTGAGTCCAGGCAGAGGAGGCCATGTTGACATTTCAATTCACTCTAATAAGGAAGAAGGCCCAGTACTCCTCATTTCAACATTTGTAATGTAATAATTAATACATGTAAGAGTAGATCTAATATATACATGTAGTTTAAAGAGCAAGAATAAGATAAACATACCTCTGTACTCACATCCAGCTTAACAAGTGGTGCTTTTAGAAGTGCTTTTGAAGTCCCTGTGAGTTCCCATGATCACATGTGCCCTTTTCCCTGAAGGAAAAAGGCACTCATTTTTTGGCTTCTGATCTTGGCTTCTCATTTCCATTTTTTTTCTTTGTAGTTTAATCACATATATATTCTTGAACAATATATTATATAGTTTTGAATGTTTTTGAATATTTTAGAAGGAATCCAACTGACTTTGTTCTTCTCTAACTTGTTCTTATTAATGAGCAGTATGTTTGTGAGCATTTTAATTGCTGTGTAGTATCCCTCTGCACAAATATACATATCTATAATTTATCCATTCTCTTATTGATGGACATTTGGATAGTTTCCAGGTTTTGACTACTACAAACAGCAGTGCTGTGGACATTCTTGTTCTTATCTCCTGGTGCATAGGAGCAAGAATTCTTCTAGGATATATTCTTTCAATGGAACAGCCAGGTCATAGAATCTTCATCTTTCATAGATACTACCTCACAAACTATCTTTTTGCTTACTTCCAAAGGGCTCAGGTTGCCAGATTTAGCAAATTAAAATGCAGGATGCTCAGAAAATTTGAATTTCAAATAAATAAAAAACTTTTAAGCATAAATATGGCCTACACAAAATGTATAGTGTAATCTGAAAACCCTAACAAGGTCAGTGAACTTTATCAAACCACATACATTGGGCAATGAAGGATGAGTGTGAGGGGATGGTGGTGCATTTGGCCTATTCTTCCTCTGCTACATGGCCAGCCCACATGTTTATGAGCAGATTAGCTCAGGGGACTCCAGTGCTTGTTAACCAACTGTGTAGGTAGTTGGTTGGCTCCACAACTGTATGCAAGGCAGGTGCTAGACGTTGGGTATTAATACAACTGAAAACATTACAGAGAAGGGTTCTTGACCTCCCTAGGCTTTCAGCCAAGAGGGGGAAACAGAGAACAGAGGACAGTACAGCAATGACAAATATATGATGGGAGCAGTGTTGTGCTGGTGAATGCTTAATAACTGGCTCTGATGGGGAGAAGCAGCTCTAACTTGTAGCTTTGGTGACTTAGGAGTTCTAAGTACTCTCACCATGACTAACTTCAAGCTACAATTGTAACATGTAACAGTACTGAATATGAAGTTGGGAAGCCATGTACATAATCTTCTCCCAGGACATTGTGAATAGGCACCAGTATCCCATTATGTTGGAGTACTTAGCAAGGATACCTCATCCAGTCTCTGGGCTCATTTCTTATTGATTTGGAGGAAAGGGTCTTAGGTGGCTTAGGCATTAATTTTTTGCTTGAATTTAGAAGGAATCAAGTGTTGAGTATAAAATGCATTTTAATATGTCCATAATATTGAATGCTTCGTAAATATTTTTACTATGGCATAGAAATAGAAAAGAGTCTATTAAACATAGTTGTAAATTATGATCATCCTATAGTTCGGGGCTCCGACCTTCCCCTTTGCACCTGATCTTCCGTCAGGAGACCCCCGAAGACTTCTTCTGTATTGCTCTTTCACCTGTTTCCCAACTCGTTGATCATCATCATTCATTCATTCCACAACACTGACAGAGCTCTTGGTCTGTACTAGAGGCTTAAGTCCCTGTCCCCATAGCACACTCAGAACATTCTCTCCAGTCTCTTCCTGATTCTTCCTACGTAAGTTTACTACCTTTTACTTGCTCAGTTCATTTCTGTGTTCTCAAGCTGGCTTTCCCCTCTGGGAATATTCCCCCATGGAAGATTGCCAGAAAGCTTCCAATGATCTCTTCTTGCTCTTGAGATTTCTCCTTCCCTACAGAGTGGCAGGTGTCTCTTTCTGTCTGAATCTTTCTTTTTCTATTTTTTAATACAGACGGGGGTCTCTCTCTGTTGCCCAGGCTGGTCTAGAACTCCTGAGTTCAAGTGATCCTCCTGCCTCAGCCTCCCAAAGTGCTGGGATTACAGGCCTTGATCTATTTCTTTATTGGACATTTCTGGAATGCCTATATACTTATAAATGTCAAGGTGTGGAGGAGCTTCTACTTACCATTTAAAAGTTTTCATTTATTTGACATAATCATTTTACAAAATTACGTATTTGCACAACTTGTGTCCAGAGGCCTTCTGTATGCTTCAATTACTTAAAAAGCACTTATTGAGCTTTTCTGAAAATAAAAAGAAATACATGGTTTGTTTTACAAAATTTGGAAAAGCATAAATGAAGAAATAATAACTATGTAATCTCACAGCCCAATGCTGGTTGTCATTAACTTTTTGGGGCACATCCTTCCAGTATTTTTTTTTAAAGGGATGGGGTCTCATCATGTTGCCCAGGCTAGTCTTGAACTCCTGTGTTGGAGTGATCCTCCCACCTTGGCCTCCTGAGTACTTCCAGTTGTTTTTGATGCATTCTTAGAAATAAATCCAGACCATACCCACTTTTTCACTTACTATAGTGTGAAAATGTTATCTTCTTTGGTATTCTTTGAAGACATGATTTTAACTAATGGCATGAGATTCAATTTTCAGGCTAAGCTGCAGTTTGTTTAAATCACTCCCTATTGCCAGCAGAGGCTTTTTTTTTTTTAAAGGTTGGTGAGTACTGGCTTATCAAAAACTATGAGAAGACAGGAATCAAACATTTAATTGTCCTTCTAAGGAAGTATTCACAATGAAAATATAACTAAAGTAATTCGATTATATATATGCTGTAATCCTCTAGTTATCATTAAAGATAAAAGTAGCCAATCTGCATTAGATGTAACAGGAGTTAGGCCGGACGTGGTGGCTCATGCCTGTAATCCTAGCACTTTAGGAGGCCAAGGCGGGTGTATTGCCTGAGCTCAGGAGTTTGAGACCACCCTGGGCAACATGGTGAAACCCCATCTCCACTAATATACAAAAAATTAGCTGGGCATTGTGGTGGACACCTGCAGTCCCAGCTACTCAGGAGTCTGAGGCATGAGACTTGCTTGAACCTGGGAAGTGGAGGTTGCAGTGAGCCGAGATTGCACCACTGCACTCCAGCCTACGTGAATCCCCAAAAAAAGTAACGTGAATAAGGATAACTTGAAAACTTGAAGCTCTAGAGAAGGTTGGGAGAAAGATAACCTACCATCATCAAATCTTTTTGGTTGGGCTTTGTTTACCATTTTTGAGAGGAACTGAGCTCTGTAGTCTCACAATTGGTAGGAGCTTTAAAAATCACCCGGCGACTCTAACCTCTTCCTCATAGATGAAGAAATTGAATCAAGTTACCTGCTGAGACTAATACTCAGGTCTCTAACTTCCTTCCTGTCCCACGTTCTTTTCACCACAATCTGCTGACTAAGCTTTCGCTTAAAAATACAGAAAGAGCATACATTTATCAACATGTCATTACAGAAACTCTGCTTCCCCTTACAGTGCATGTACTTAGGTATAAAAATCGAATGGCAAGACCCTGGGTATGCATCCAAGGGAAAGGAAAGCCTATGTCCACAGAAAGACTTGAACGTGAATGTTCTTAGCAGCATTATTCATAATGGCCAAAAAGTGAAAATAATGCAAATGTCCATCAATAGTTTAATGGATAACCAAGTGTGGTATACTCATTCAGTGGAATACTACTTAAAAACAAAGAAACACACTATTGATAATGCAACAGTGTGGACGAATCTCTCAAAATAATGATGTTGAGCTAAAGAAGCCAGACAAAGCCAGGCGCAGTGGCTCACGCCTGTAATCCCAACACTTTGGGAGGCTGAGACAGGTGGATCACCTGAGGTCAGGAGTTCAAGACCAGCCTGGCCAACATGGTGAAACCCCGTCTCTACTAAAAATACAAAATTAGCTGGGTGTAGTGGCACATGCCTGTAATCCCAGCTACTCAAGAGGCTGAGGCAGGAGAATCATTTGAACCTGGGAGGCTGAGGCTGCAGTGAGCGGAGATGGTACTCCAGCCCCAGGAAGACAAAGTGAGACTCCGCCTCAAAAAAAAAAAAAAACGTACAAACTGTATGGCCTGCATTTGCATTTATGTAAAATTCTAGAAAATAGAAAGCTACCCTATGACAGAAAGCAGATCTGTGGTTATGGAGAATGGAAGTAGAGTGGAGGAGGAACCACAGAGGGACAGAGGAAACTTTGGAGGGTGATAGATACATTCACCATCTTCCTTGCATAAGTGGTTTCAGGGATGCATACACATCAAAACTTATCAAATTGTACACTTTAAATATGTGCAGTTTGTCAATTATGCCTCAATGAAGCTGTTTAATTTTTGAGATGTCCCTCTTAAGTTTGAAAAGCAGACATGACCAAAAACTCACTGAAGTATCTAAAGCACAAGACAACACAATTACTCTGGAGATAACTGACAATCAAGGTTCTTTTCTAGTATGATAGTTTATCTGAACAAAACATTACTATGAGGAATGCAAAGTCATAAAAATAAAAAATAGAAATGACATTTTTGTCCCCCTGGTAATCATGCCATTTCCTCATGTCTGTGCAGTTGCTCTGTATCATAATCTTCTTAGTGCTCTATATTCAATTTGGTTTTCTAAAGAGAGAAATAACCTTGTTGTATTTTTCCTGAACTAGACTGCTCTTTTATGTACAAGAAGCTCAATCCCTGGTGTGAGTGTACTTGTGTGGGTCTGTAGAAAGCTACACTGTATCTATAAATTTTAGCAAATGCTGTAATTTGTTTTGGGATTTTTGTAGTCGGGACTCAGCGGTGACACTAGAAACAAATTAGAAATTTCTAGAAACCATACCTCCTACAAGATGAACGCTGTATAGTCTTCCTAAATATGTGAATTCAGTAATCACATTTTTTCATGTAGATTTTCCACTTACTGTTTTAAAACGGAATTGCTATAACATATAGCGTACAAAACTGGTAATTTTCAATTTCTTCATTAAAGATTCCTTCACTTTTTTAGAAAACACGAGAAAGTTTTATTTCCCAATTCTCCCACTCCCCCACGTTTATTTTCATAGCTCTTTTATTCGGTCACTATTCCCATTCTTCAGACGGGGGAGGCGCACATAGGTTTTTCTGCACAGTAAAGAGGGGCAAGAAGAAGCAACTCTCAACTTTTCAGTTCCATTTTGAGAAACGATCACATTGAACTCCCGAGAAGTGGCAGCCGAGCGAGAGCAGCAGCATTTCTCCCCGGGTTGGGTGTGGGTCAGGAGCCAGCGCGCTTCCGCGGGAGAGGGGGAGTCAGGTGGCAGCAGCTCCGGGGCCGGAGCGGCGCGGCGGGGGCGCGCCTCCCTCCGGCCGGCGCGGGGACGCTGCCCCCGCGCACGCGAGTCCGGCAACCCCGGGCTCCCGCGCTGCGCGGCGATCCGCGTGCGCGGCAGGAGCGCCCAGGCGCCGGCGCTCCTTCCCTCGCGCGCTCGCTCCCTCCCCATGCCCCCACCCCCAGCCCTTGGCAGGTCCCTCCCCCAAGCCTGCTCCCGCGGCCGCCGCTGCCGCCGCCGCCGCTACCGGAGGCGCAGGAGCCTCGCGATAGTGTTTGCACAGGCGGCGCGTGACGCCGCCGCCGCCTGTAACTGATGCAGAGGTTACCCCGCCGCCTCAGCCGCCACCCACCGCCCGCTGCCGCCGCCGCCGCCGCCGCCGCCTCTCGGGCGACGCCGGGGGCCGACGCACTGCAGAGGTGCCGGCAGGTTCCGCCCGCGGAAGTCTCCTCTGCCGGCGCAGCCCGCGCTCCGCCCGCGTTCCGACCCCGGCCCTGGCGGGCGCCCCCTCGACGCCTCTGCTGCCGCGCTCCTTCCCTCCGCCTCTTCTCCGGCGCGCCCGCCCGCTCCCTCGCTTCTCCCCCTTTCCCTCCTCCCCGTCCCCTCTCCTTCCCTCACCTCTTTCCTCCCCCACCTCCCCCTCTTCTCGGTTTCCTCCCCCATCCCCTTGACTCTCCCCTCCCTGCCCTTGCTCTCTCGCTCGCCCTCAGCGCGGCCCCCGCCATGACGGAGGCGGGTGCCGGTGCCGTTGCCGCCGCTGCCGTCGCAGGGGGGGGGGAGTCGGGTTCCCAGAAAGTAGCTTGATGAGTGTCCAAAGTAGCAGTGGAAGTTTGGAGGGGCCGCCATCTTGGTCCCAGCTCTCCACGTCTCCAACCCCGGGCTCGGCGGCGGCGGCCAGGTCCCTGCTGAATCACACGCCGCCATCCGGGAGGCCCAGGGAAGGTAAGCGCCGCTGCCCCCCCCCGCCCGCTCGCGGGCCTCCACTGCCTGCGCCGCGACTCCCGCGCCCCCCGGGCTCCTCCGCCAGACCCCGGGGTGGGGGATGGTGGCGAGGTGGACGCGAGGCCGCCCGGCTCCCGGGCTCCGGGGAGGTGGTGCGCTGGCTGTGGGTGGTGGTTCGCGGGTGGCAGAGGAGACGGACGAGGGGTTGCGCGCTGGTGGGGACAGGGAGAGGCGCACAGGCTCGCCTGGGGTTCCTGGGAGCCAGTCCTGCGAGGGTGGGAAGCCTTCCCCGGACGCGAGCCCCTTTCTGCACCATTTGCCAGTACCCTCAGTACTCTTAACCTCCTGGCCTCAGGTCTCTGGTGGGTTTCCCTCCCGCTGGAGCCTTCGTCCTCGAGCCCCCTCCCCTTCCCCGGTGCACTCCTCCCATAGAGGCGGTCCCGCTCTGCGAGCTTTGCAGTCCGGGACCTGGAGGATGCCCCCTCGCTTGCAGGGTCTCTCCTTTGGGGGAGAGACGCTGAAATTATCAAGGCAGACTTTGATTCCCTGTGGCCCCCTAGAGCAATTTGAACGACAGACTGACTCGTGGGCAGGTTTTTAAAACCGCCCCTCCAGATGGTTGCAACTTTCTCTTCTTCGCCGTTGCCTCCTGCGTGTTTGTGCTTTATATTTTCTGCTGCAAGTTAGGCTACTGTTCTTCTCTGACAGGGTCGTGGGTTTTGTGGGAAATAGCTGCGTAAAGGTTATTGCAAACACGCTCCAGATCGGTTACAATTGTTTTCTAAGTTTTCTGGCTTCTTGCAAGCAAGTGTGCTGCCACCAGATGTAGCAGTTACACAGCTTGTAAGGCACCGGCGTGCTTTTGACTAAAATTTCAACTTGCTGTATTTAACTTTAAGTATACGACAAAAAATAAAATTTGGGAGAAAACACATTTATGGGGGATGAATAAATGCATGGAGTGTCTTTTAACGCTCTTTTGTCTGGAAAACGCTTAGCGGTATTCATCCGCAATTGGTAAACGGGTTGTTAACTCCCAGTTGTCGCACACGAGGAGATTGTAGGCACATTTTCAAATAAACGTCTGGAAGTTCAACAGTCTAGTGAATGTTTTAAAGAAATCAAGAGCTTCGATTTATGTAGGAATGGGTGGGAGTAGTTTATTTTGAAAATATCTGTCGATATTTACTATTCAGAGCCTTGACAATTGTTAATCAAGTGTTTTGTACCCTGAATCCAGTGGTTCAGGCATAGCATTCTTTGTCATTTTGTTCCTGTGAGCATGTGTGAAAGTGACAATAGGCTTAAAGATTGGCATGAATATGCTCTAGAAAATTCACGGAAAGCTTTGATTTATGGCATCCATTAAACATGCGGAATACATTGACAGACGTTTCCCCCTTTTCATCTTATCTCAACGCTGAGCTTTCATTATTAGAATATAAAAGTTTATTAAGTGACTAAAATTTTAATATATCTGGTGATTCTTTCGCACTTAAAAATTTCTAAATGAACGGTTTAAAATGTGTTTCATAAATAGAGAAGTTGGTTCTTATAGCATGCGTTTACTTTTGTTTGTAGTTTCATTAAGATGCTTAATGTTAGTGTTAATGAGTTTAAAAAGACCATTTTATTGTTTCTTATTAAAGGCTATATTTTTTCGTCATTCATTCATTCATTCCTTTCTCGAATATTTATTGAGCCATTATTGTGAGACAGGCCCTGAACTAGATACTGAGAACATAGTATTGAATTATCTCTTGACATCTGTTATCAGTATTGGGAATTTGGGAGACGAAACATCTAGATTGTGAGTTTCTGAGGTTACTTCAACTTAAAAACATTCTGCACTTTTCCTGATGTTTGAAAATTTGGAGGGGTTGGAATCATTTAGCTTGAACTTCCGAAAAACCATAATTTTTTCCAGCAGTTGAGATTACAGTGGATTTTTATGTAACCTCAAGTAGTGAGTTTCTGTTAATTCATGAAATCATAGGACAGGCTTTTGTGAAAGTTACACTTCACACCAAGTACCTAGATAGCTACAGGGGGATATTTCTTTTGACGAACCAGCATGCAAGTTAAAACTATTAATCCTTTCTAGGGTTGTATTCATTTTGAAGCTTGGCACTGTGTTCTCAGATTTCACTAATGCTAACAGGAATACGAAGCCCCCGAGTATCAAAATGGGATATTTCTGTTGAGTGAAATCTCAATTTTTATTTTAAGAAGTCTTTAGCACCTTTTCCAGGTGTGCATGTTAGTACATTATATAAGTTGATGAAGTTTTAGAAAGCTTTTTGACTGCTAGTTACTGCTAGTAAGAACCATTAATATTAATGGAATTTGAATGTGTTGTATGTATAAAGGAGAGAACTAAGTTTGTTTCGTGAAAAATTGAGTCAGTTTAACATATAATAATAGAAGAATTTAAACTTCAAGAGATTCAGATGTATATGTACTTACATAAATATTCTATGTGATGAACTCCTTTCAGGCGAACAACTTTGAAAATGGGTTATTTTTAAAGATATGCCATAAGCATCTGTAAAAGTTACTAACTTATTTTTAAGTTTTGACATTTGAAACCAAAAATCTAAGAATATAATCCGGTTATTTTTGATGTTGTATGTTGTGGTTTTCTTTCTCCTTTTCTTATCTTATTTCCATTATCATACTCATATAGTTTTATTACAAGTAAAGTACAGCTCTATAAGATTTGGGAATCTATTAGAATTTAGGAAGTTATATGATAAATATGGTGTAGATTTCTTCCCTCTGGATCCCAAAGCTTTTCCCTTATCAATCTTGAGGTTCTGTTTGAGGTGTTCAGCAGTGTAGCTCTAGATTTTCTGTTGAATCTTTTAAACCTGTACTCTCCACTCCATTTTGTCTTCTATAATCCTGTGATTAAGGCAGTTAGGAGTTAAAAAGGTTTTCAAGTAAAGGTCAGTTTTGCTTTGTTGACGTGTGAGAACTTAGTGTCATATTGGCTAGATAAGCAGTTGGGTGTTTTGCATATCAGTACATGGGGTACTTTTGAATGGGTTATTGCTGAGAATCAAATGATTGATTATACAGAACACTTGCATTTTCTTTCCTGCTCCACCCTGCCAGTTATAAATAATTTGCTTAACTTTTTTGTAAATAGTGAAAGCTTGGTCAAAAAAATGGTATGGGCCAGGTGCAGTGGCTCAATCCTGTAATCCCAGTACCTTGGGAGGCCTAGACAGGTGGATTGCTTGAGCTCAGGAGTTCAAGACTAGCCTGGACAACACAGTGAAACCCCATCTCTACAAAAAATAGAAAAATTAGCTGGGCATGGTTCGGGAGGCTGAGTTAGGAGGATTGCTTGAGCCTGGGAGGTGGAGGCTGCAATGAGCCTAGATAAAGTCATTACATTCCAGCATGGGTGACAGAATGAGACACTCTCAACAACAACAACAACAAAAAAGATGGCATGATAATATAATTACACTGTAAAGTTACTCTGTTTCCATATTTGAAGCCTGCATTCCTTAGAAGAATAAAGTATTTGACTTCAGATGATTTGGTAATGAGATGTTAAAAACGAAGGTGTACCAGATGGCCCTGTCGGCCTTTAATTTTTTGAAATCACTAGCTGAAGGAGGACAGGGTTATATGTTTAAGGATTCTAGCTCATGAATAGATATGTGACAGATGTCTCCTTTACACTGGCACATTTACATATTAGAGGAGAGAGAGAAAGAGAGAAACCAGAATAGAGTTTTGAAAATCTTATGAGAAATAGACTATGCTTTAGCCTTTTGGTCTCAGGGCCTCTTTACTCTCCTAACAGTTGTTGAGGACCCCAAAGAGATTTAGGTTTATGTGCATTATATCTATTAATATTTGCCATTTTAGAAATTAAATGACAATTTCAAATATATATATATTAATTTAAAAGTAAACTATTATAAATATAATTTTTTATGAAGAATAAATATGTTATAAAACCAAAGAAACTAGACTAGTGGCATTGTTTTATATTTTTTGCTAATTTTTTGATTTCTGGCTTACTAGAAGACAGCTGGATTTTGTGTCTGCCTTCAGTCTGTTGTGATGTTTTGGTTGAGATATGTGAAAAGAATCCAGCTTCATGTAGATATATGGTTGGAAAAGGAAGGAATGAGTATTCTTCTTTGGTATTATATCAAAATTCAACAAGTGGCTGTTTTTAAAAAAAGTAACTTGCAATGTGAAAGTACATTATATTCCAGAAATGTCTCTAGGACCTACAGGAAGTCTATGGAACATACATTTAATTTAAAGAAGAGACTAACGGGTGGGAGACATGATACCTGTCTCCAGGTGTTTAAAGAAACCTGGATTTCAGTAAATAGCATTTTAAAAACCTGTTAATTTTAATAAACAGGAGGGAGAGATAGATCCATTCTCCTGTTTTAGAAGGCAGACCAACAGGTGAAAATTAGGAAGACATAGATTATGTTGTCTAATTTTTTGCAAGAGTGTAAGAGCTTTGTAACGACTAGACTTGGGGTAGTGGAACAGTGGAGCAACAATGGAACTCACAACAACTAATAACAAGGGAAAGATGTAGTTAGCTATGAGAATTTGAAGTGGAATACAGGAACATATTTTCTAAGGAGGTGGAGATAAATTCTGTAGATTCTTATAATGGGTTCTGTTGGATTAGTGACTTAAGGTCTCATCCAATTTAAAAATGTAAACATTCTGTGATTCTTTAAAAAATCACTAAATATCGTTAAACTATACTTATATATTCATTAACATTTTTGAATGTTCTTTCAAGTCAGTAGTATGAAACTGTTGTTGACTTTATTACTGTTTTGCATTTTGATTGTGCTTTTCCGCTGAGGATTTTCCTGTATTTTCTGGTGTCAGCAAGATCAGTCTTTATGAAATCTTGCTAAATTCCCTGTGAAATATAATAAGCCTAAGACATTTTAGAGAACCAAATGCTGTTTATGATACAGTTTAGTAGAGTTGTAATATATTTCAGTACAGAATTTCAGAATACTATGGGGGCTGATTTCCAATTTTGTAATAGAAACCGTGAGCATAGTCTATAGTTTTTTATTTGTAATTGTTTACATGATTTCAGAAGTAATATGCTTAGGCTGGGTGCCATGGCTCACACCTGTAATTCCAGCACTTTGGGAGGCTGAGGCGGGCAGATCTGAGGTCAGGAGATGGAGACCATCCTGGCCAACATGGTGAAACCCTGTCTCTACTGGTGGCACGTGCCTGTAATCCCAGCTACTTGGGAGGCTGAGGCAGGAGAGTCGCTTGAACCCAGGAGGCGGAGGTTTCATTGAGCTGAGATTGAACTGCATCGCTCCAGCCTGGCAACAGAGTGAGACTCGGTCTCAAAAAAAAAAAGTAGTATGCTTGAGCATTCTAATGTTTTTAAAACTAGAGAGTCTGAAAAGAGGAAAGAAGAAAAAAGTGTTTAAGTTGATCTCTTTTGAATTTAAAAATGTGTATTAAATATAATTAGGACATAAAATCAAGAATTTAAATTCTCATTCCTAGAATTATACGTATATTTATGATTACTTATAACAATTCATATTTTAATTTTGCACAACACATAATCTCTTCTTTGAGTTGGATTTTTAGGTGGTGGGAATTTAAGCATAATTTCTCATAACTTTCATGAGGTCAATTTAATATTAATAAATGTAGTAAGTGGCCGGGAGCGGTGGCTCACGCCTGTAATCCCAGCACTTCGGGAGGCCGAGGTGAGTGGATCACTTGAGGCAAGGAGTTCGAGACCAGCTCGGCCAACATGGTGAAACCCCGTCTCTTATTTTCTTTTATTAAAAATATTAAAAAAAAAAATAAGTGTAGTAAGTAACAGTACCCAGCTTGAGACCTCATGTACTTGTCGAGTTTGGATTTGAAGCTCATTTTCTATAGAAGAGCTATGGAAATCATTTAGTTTCATAAACTCCTTCATGCTTGTTAATTTTAAGAATCAGAATAAATTACAGGAGTATCGTTATGAAGTAGGAGAAGCAGTATGGTATAGGGGAGAAAGTGATTGTAGTTGGAATCTGAGGGTAGTCTTTGCTATTAACTAGCTATGTGACCTTGGGCAAGTTGTTTCTCTCTGCTTCAGTTTCATAAACTAAGAATACAGTGCTGAAAGGGATCTTGGAAGCAATCTAGTACAAACTTCTCATTTTACAGATGAGAAAACTTAGATAATTTGCGCAGGCTTTCACCGTAAGTCAGTTGGACCCAAAATTCAGTTTTCTGACTCTCAGGTTTCTTTTTTTTTTCCCGTTATACTTCACAGCCTCTTTTAATCTGTAAAATGAGAGTATTGGATTAGAGGCTCTCAAAGGTTCTCTTCTAGCTCAAAAATATTTTCATTCCTGTGACATTAGTCCTAATATAATTTAGTAGGGGAAAGTTTGTAGCTTTTATTTATTGGTGAAAGAAATGTTTCTTGAAGAGGCAATATAACCTTTGCAAGGCTATATTTTGTTTTGTTGAGAAACTATCATCAGGCCAGGGGCTGTGTCTCACGCCTGTAATCCCAGCTTTGGGAGGCCAAGGCGAGAGGATTGCCTGAGCCCAGGAGTTTGAGACCAGCCTGACCCTATCTCAAAACAAAAAACAAAAAACAAAAAACTGGGTATGGTGGCATATGTCTGTAGTCCTAGCTATTGGGGAGGCTGAGGTAGGAGGATCCCTTGATCCCAGGAGTTCAAGACTGCAGTAATGTAGTGAGCTATGGTCATGCCACTGAACTTCAGCCTGGGCAACACAGTGAGACCCTGTCTTAAAAAAAAAAAGCAGAAACAAAAGAAAATATCTTCCTTATTACCAAAAGGTATTTAAGTTTATGAGCATGGTAAGTAGTATGATGGGTAGTCTCAAACACTTATTAATGTATTAAAAATGATATAAATTGCATACATAATAGTGTGATACCCTGAAATAAGTAGGTGATTATTCCTCAGAAAATATTTCTGGGGTTTGTTTCATCTGGCACCCCTGTGTTTGCCCCTAGTTAAGTGCCTTTGTTGTTTAGTGTCTCATAGAATTGTTTACATAGCACCTGTGTCATGCTGCTTTTATTATAGTTTTATTTATATTGCCTACTAGACAGAAAGGTCTAGAATTCAGATGCTGTATTTTGTTCATTTCCATATTTTCATTGCACAGTGGGACGTCCTCTACAGAGTTGGCACTCAACTAAAAGTTTTGTCGAAGGACTGTTTCACATACATCATCTCTCCGTATATCATGGTATGCACATATTTCAGACCCAGGAAGTTGCTTATCTTAGTAATTCTTAAGTGAATTATATTTTAGAGGATGATAATGGATAATAATAACAGTAATAGCTAGTTTATTGTGTTTGCACATGTTAATTCTTGTATCTCATAATTCTGAGATATATATAGTTGTTATTCCCATTTTCAGAAGAGGAAACCGAAGTACAGAGAAGCAAAGGGACTTACCAGTGTGACTTAGAGTAGTAAATAATGGGGATTTGAACCAAGGTGGTAAATTTTAATCACTAGGATATATTGCCTAAAATACGAAAATTTGGTTTTTACTATTTTTCAGTAGCTTTTCCTAAGCAAATTTTAACTTACTGATCAGTTTTCTAGGCTTATTCAGTTTACCTCCAAACTTTCGTTAGCTTTTTTGGCATGAGTTTTTATATACATGTGAAGATAAGATTTAAAAAAATACAAAAAACCCTAACCAAACATCCCAATTTTGAAAGCTGTACCAGCTGTGCAAATCTTACATTTCATTTTTTTAAGATAAGTTTTGTCCCTTCATGGAAAATGTTAGAGATACATCAGTGAAACATTTTATTTCCATGTTAATCTAATTTGTAATTCCATTTATCTTAATATTTTGGCCTCATAAGCCCACTGGAACCACAACAAGTAAATATTAGAATTTGAACAAAGAATTTCCCACTTTCAGTACTGGAGCAGTGTATTTATTGTGGAGGCTTTATAACCTGATGGACAAGGCTTTAAACTAAATTATAATGCTTTAGTGGCAGATCTTTGACTCTGTTAGTAGGATTCAATATGGGCAGGGGGGAAGAGGCGTGATGTGCAGTCTAGCTAATCTGTTAAAAAGTGTTTTAAAAAATGCTTAGTTTTAATTCTTTTATTGCTTCCAACAACAACAACAACAACAACAACAACAACAAAACCTTTGGTAACATGTATTGTATAACAAATCTTGTTGAGAGACAGGATTTCAATGGATTGATAGGAATTCATCAATCCTGAAGTGGAAAAATAATGCAGAGCAGAGCAGATCCGGGTGGTAGGTTGTTAAACTTGAATTAAATTTTCCCAATGTGGCTTCATCATTTAGGTCAGAAATTTTAGGAATTTCAAGAAGGCAATTTAACCTATATTTAACTAAAAGTGATTATATTCTACATAGATTCATTAGCCAAATATAAGTGTTTTGGGGGGATGACTTAATGTTTTTTCCTCCTCATCTATGAGGATTGTTAAGAATTGGTTATACTCATAAATTTGTGCCTTTTCTTGAAAACTAATCAGCTGGAGGAAATAAACTACTAGGTTTAAATTCTGCTGTTAATATGATACCTTATGTGACTTCATGATTCCCCACTAGACACTTAAGTAAGTGCTTCCTATCTGAGGATGAATGCTTCTGGGGAAGGTCAGAGGGGTTTGTGTGAGGCTAATCATATTCATCTTGTCTCCTGACACCAGAGACATGTTTTAGTTTTTTTTCCCTTTTTTGATAAATACTGTATATTTGCCTCATAAAAAAATATAAATTTCCCCTTTTCCTTGCAGTTTCCTTTTAAATATCTGTGTAATTATATAGTTTAGCTCAACTTTGTATACTACTCTGTTGCTTATTTCATTTACTTAAAGATACACATATTAATGCTGGACACTATTCTGGGCATTTGTAAATAGTAACTCATTTGCTTCTCCTAACAATCGTCTGAAGTCCTGTTATTATCCCTACTTTACAGATGAGGAAATTGAGGCATAGAGAAGTTATGTAATGTACCCAAGGGCCGGGCACGGTGGCTTATGCCTGTAATCCCAGCATTTAGGGGGGCTGAGGTAGGCAGATGGCATGAGGACAGGAGTTTGAGACCAGCCTGGACAACATGGTGAAACTGTCTCTACAAAAATATACAAAAATTAGCCAGGTGTGGTGGTGCATGTCTGTAGTTGTAGCTAGATGGGAGGCTCAGGTGGATGGCCTGAGCCCAGGAGGTTGAGGCTGCAGTGAGCCATGATTACACAACTATACTCCAGCCAAGGCAACAGAGTGAGACCCTGTTGACAGACTCTATCAAAAAAAAAAAAAAAAAAAAAGTAATGAATGTACCCAGGAACACATAGAGAATATTTAGCAAAGCCAGGACTCAGACTGGGCTGAGTGCATGCTCTTAACTGTTAATTCCGTCAGTGTTATTTTCTTGAATGGGTGTGCTATAATTGGTTAACTGTTCTTATTCAGGTAGGATATTAGTCATGAATCTTATGGTTATACGTGATAACAGCTTAACACAACTTTGTTGAGATAAAAAGTGAATGTATTGGTTCACATACTGGGAATTGTATGTGAAGGATGATGGAATGGCTTTGGAAACAGCTAGATTCAAGATTACAAGTAGCGTTCATTGAATTTCTTTGTGTCCTTTCTGGGTTTTTCGAGCCTCTTGCTTCTGGAGCCCCAGACATACACCTTTAACTTAGCAACCACACTTGAAAGACAGCTTCTCTTTCCTGATGTCCACATGTCAGTTCTGGGCTGTTGGTAATCAATTCTGATTGTCAGTTCCTGGGAGATGGGCTACAGCAATGGGAGCTGCTATGGATGTGGTTAGGGTGAGTTGGGGAACCCACAGAAAGCCATGATTGACAGTCCCCTTGAGATGACATGAATTGGATGAGGTGTAGTTTTCCTCAGGAAGGGATGATGGTGAGCAAAAAACAACTCTAGTGAATAATTTAGGTTATATCTTTTTAATTTTAATTTTATTACTATCATAGATAATGATACAGTAACTGAGTAAAAGCCTCTTTTTAAAAATAGTAGGTTTTCAGTGATGGAATTATCAGAGCAGAGTATAAAACAATTTTAGGGCTTTTGACAAATGTTGCCAAATTATTTTTTTGAAAGAGTGAACTTAGCTCATACCAACAGCAGTGTATGAGATGAGCATGTACTTTTGAACCAGGTAGGGTTCAGCTCATCCTAGAAATACTGTAATGGGCTTAAATATTAACACATGCTTTGCATTTAATCAGAGGGTTGCAAACTTGATACTGAGCAAATATCTAATGCAGTTTATCAAATGTTTCCTTATATTTTCTCTGGCTATTTTTTATTCTCATTTTTTTTTAAATTTTGAGACGGAGTCTCGCTCTGTCGCCAGGCTGGAGTGCAATGGCCTGATCTTGGCTTACTGCAACCCCCGCCTCCTGGGTTAAAGTGATTCTTCTGCCTCAGCCTCCCAAGTAGCTGGGATTACAGGCATGTGCCATCACGCCCAGCTAATTTTTGTATTTTCAGTAGAGACGGGGTTTCACCCTGTTGGCCAGGATGATCTTGATCTACTGACCTTGTGATCTCCTGACTTTGTGATCCGCCTGCCTCGGCCTGTCAAAGTGCTGGGATTACAGGTGTGAGCCACCGTGCCCGACCTTATTCTCATTATTTAAAGATTTTTATTATATAGTATTTTTTCCTTCTTCCTTCCCTCCCTCCCTTTCTTCCACTCCTCTCCCTTCAGGGGCTTTATCAGGCTCACTGCAGCCTCCAACTCCTGGGCCCAAGCACACCCTTTCATCTCAGCCTCCCAAGTAGCTGGGACTACAGGTGCGCACCACCACACCCTGCTACTTTTTTAACTTTTTGTAGAGATGTGGTCTCCCTGTGTTGCCCAGGTTGGTCTTGAACTCCTGGGCTCAACCACTCTTCCTGCCTCAGCCTCCCAAAGTGTTGGGATTACAGGCATGAGCCATTGTGCCCAGCCTATTGTATAGTTTTAAACAACAAAACCAAAAGGCTAATAAATGGCACCCCTCTGCAAACTCCTGCACCTCCTATATTTTTCCTCCCAGTGTCTCCTACTTCTCTGACCTAGTTCACAGCATTATACTTACTTTTTGGATGTTGGTAGCATGTATAAAATACATTATTACATAGCAAATTAATATAGCATAATAATTCCGAGGGTTTCGCCACTTAATTATACTAAGCTACTTACCCTCTCAATACCTTATCTGTAGATTTTGTTTTTGATAGCGTGGGATAGTAATAGTAACTACCTCACAAGGTGGTGAAATTAAATGAGAAACGTATGGCACCTTAACAACTCACTATGGTTTTTTTCATTTCTTTCTCTTCTTTTTCTCCTGCTGCTACTTCTCCCCCAACTTTTTTTTTTTTTTTTAGAGACAGGGTCTTGCTGTGTTGTCCAGGCTACTGAGAAATACAATTTATTTACTCCCAGTAAGTCAAATCTTAGAAATCTAAATAAAATAATTCAAAGGATGAAAAATGACTGTATGCATAATATTTACCACAGTACTATATAGTGAGAAGAAATGAGGCCAACAGCTGTGATTAAGTTTTGAGATATACATATCAAAACTTAATGTGTAGGCTTTTTTTTTTTTTTTTAAAGAAGTTAGAGTCTCTCCCGTCACCCAGGCTGGAGTCCAGTGGCACAATCCTGGCTCACTGCAATCTCTGCCTCCAGGGTTCAAGCAATTCTTACACCTCGGCCACCTGAGTAGCTGGGACTACAGGTGTGCACCATCACGCCCAGCTAATTTTTGTATTTTTGGTAGGGAGGAGTTTCACCGTGTTGGCCAGGCTGGTCTTGAACTCCTGACCTCAGGTGATCTGCCTACCTTGGCCTTCCAACGTGCTGGGATTCTACATGTGAGCCACCTCGCCCAGACTTGTGTATACATTCACTTAAAAGATAATTAGGAAAACTCTGCAATATGGGAACACGTACAAATGATGGAACATCGCCTAAAAGTTACTTTTGAATGACTCCATAATATTAGCTTGTTTTTTGTTTGGCCTTTCTCTCAAAACAAAAAATTCGCCACCAAGAGCAACGGTGCCAAATAATATGCCTAAAGTCACACAGATAAATGATTAAAAAAAGGATGCCAACCCAAGTCCACACTCCTAATCCCTGTACTACACTGCCTGTATTCCCACTAGGAAACACATTATTAGGCACCTAGTGCACATAAACCACTCTCTCTCCTTGGTACTAATAACACAAAAAACACAATATAGGCCCCTTTTAAAATTTACAGTATAGTGCTTTAAAAGTACATGACTGCATACCAAGATAAAGTATAAACACTAGCTAATCCAAATCTATTGCTTGCCAGCTTAAATGGTACAACCATGTCTCATACATGTGATCAATTCTCATGCCACAGAAAATTACAGGAACTAAAATGGTGAAAGCAGTAATTTAGGACATAATTTGAAATCTACATTTGCGAGATACAATTCTTTAACAGGCCAGAGAAACAAACCATCTAGGTCAAGCATGCTCTGGCTATAAAGAACATTTATTCAGATAGTACTTGTTCCCTATTCTTTGCCACGTAAACAGAAAGGAAAACATTTAAATTCTTTTTTTTTTTCATTCAAGAATTTTCTTCCTAGACCAGTAAACATTTAAATTCTAAAGTATCATTATATCCACACATAATAGTAATAGTTAAAACATAAGCCAGGTACAGTGGTGCATGCCTGTAGTCCCAGCTACTTGGGAGGCTGAGGCAGGAGGATCATTTGAGCCCAGAAGTTTAAGACTGTACTGTACTATGATCACAAGCATGAATTACTTTTTTTTTAAAACATTTCAAAGATTTGGCTTACTGGGCAAAGGGGGTATTTTTATGTCAATCTATATTGTCACTGTTGTTTTCTTAGTGGGATAAGTAGGATTTTAGTGTATTATTGTACTCAGATGAATCAATTGTCAGAGCTGTAGAGTCTTATAGAAACCTTATTGGCATAGTTTGTTCATTCAGCACGTGTTTGTGGACCTGGAGCCTCGTAATGAGGAAACAAGGACACATAAGATGAAGTTAGTTCTTGCCTTCTAGGAGCTTGGTCACAGTCTAGTGAGGAAGGATAATTTCTAACATTTAATTTATACTTTTGAAGAACACCTTGTGGGTTAGATAAAACCCAAGTTGCCAGCTTTCAGCTTCCGAGATAAGCTGTATCAAGGTGTTATATTCATTGGCCATTTGGTTGCTACAAATTACCTTAAGCAAAACAGATTTATTAGTAGTAGAAGCTTATAGAGCTGGGTATCCCTTAGAATCCAGTAAGACCTTAAGGAGACTGAAGTAGAAACTGGAAATTCAGGAACCACAGTAGCATTGTTCTCTTGTGGATCATTAGCAATTGTTTCTAGTGCTGCAAAATAAAGTTTTCTAAAAAGGAGAAGTGGGAAGCAAGGAAATTGTATTTCTGTCACAGAGGTTATGAGCAAAGTATTCCCTAGAGAAGGGAGTTATACAGTTTTCTTCCAGTTTAACTGCTATTAAATAGTATCTTGTTTCAGTCGGTATGTCTTGATTGGTAGTGAGATTGAACTTAATTAATATTTGTATCAAAAGCCCAAAGCCAATTTTTCTTGACATCTGTATCTTAGGAGAATATACGATAGTGATGTTAATTCTTGTGACATTTGATGAACTATTTCCGCCATCATGTTTTTTCTTTTATATATTTGAATATTTTCCATTGTATAAAATTTGATGCTTTTATTGAATTCAGTACCAGTTTTTCTTTGTATTTTATTTATCTATTTTCTTGTCAGACAGGTAATATGCCGATGTCATAACAAGGTGTGAGAGAGGCACATCTCACATGTATGAGCACCAGTCATCAGACTTACGAACTACAAAAGGATCACATTCTTTTTTGGGGGGACAGAGTCTCGCTTTGTAGCCCAGGCTGGAGTGCAGTGGCATGGTCTCGGCTCACTGCAACCTCCGCCTCCCGGGTTCCACTGCAACCTCTGCCTCCCAGGTTCAAGTGATTCTCCTGCCTCGGCCTCCCAAGTAGCTGGGAATACAGGCACCTGCCACCATGCTCAGCTAATTTTTGTACCTTTAGTAGAGATGGGGTTTCACTATGTTGGCCAGGCTGGTCTTGAACTCCTGACTTTGTGATCCTTCTGCCTCGGCCTCCCAAAGTGCTGGGATTACAGGTGTGAGCCACTGCACCCCGCCTGGATCACATTCTTATGTTGCTTTGTTCTGTTTTGTTTTTAGAGACGGAGTCTCACTCGTTTGTCCCGGCTGGAGTATAGTGGTGCAATCATAGCTCACTGCAGCCATGAACTCCTGGGCTCAGGTGATCCTCCCACCTCTGCCTCCTGAAAAGCTGGGACTGCAGGCACACTTCACCATGCCTAGCTCTTTATGATACTTTAATGTGTATAAGTCTTTAAAAGTTATTGCCCTCTGAAGTTCAAGTACTCTAATTTTAGTGTGATTCTACTGACTTTATTTCTAAGTTTTATATGGTGTTTTATCTTTCATATGGAAGCATAACACACACAGAAAAGGCGCACAAAGTAGTGCTCAGTAAGTTATTATAAACTCTGACCTGTGTAACTACTACTGAGACAAGAAATAGAATATTGCCAGCACTTCAAAAACTCTCCTTCCCCCATCAGTCACTACCTTCTCCATGGTCCCCAGAGTAACCATTATTTTGACTTAGTTATGCCTGTTTTTGAGTTTTATGTAAATGGATACACACAGTGTATATTTGTGTCTAGCTGCTTTTGTCCCACATAATGTTTGTAAGATTCATCCACATATTTCCTGAAACTAATTTAATTTTCATCGCACTATGATGTTACTTTGTGTGAATGTACTACATTTTGTACTTTGTTGATTGACATTTGGATTGTTTCCACTTGACAAAATATTAATGATGCTATTAAGAACATGTTTTTACCTGTCTCTTCATACATTATATTTGTTGAGTATATATACCTAACAGTAAATTTACTGGGTAATAGGTTATGTGTGTTTGCCTTTAGTGGATGTTGCTAATTTTTCAAAGCGGTTCTACCAGTTTACATTCTCACAAAGTGTATGACATTTTCCATTGTTCAACATCCCTATAATTCGAATTGTCAGTATTCATTTTAGCTACTTTGACTGATGTGAGATGATCTCTCTCTCTCTCTCTCTCTCTCTCTCTCTCTTTCTCTCTTTTTTTTTAGAGATGGTGTCTCACTCTGTCTCAGTGGCTCGATCTCAGCTCACTGCAACCTCCGCCTTCTGGATTCAAAAGATTCTCCTGCATCACCCTCCCCATTAGCTGGGACTACAGGCGTGCATCACCACGCCTGGCTAACTTTTGTATTTTTGGTAGAGATGGGGCTTCACCATGCTGGCCAGGCTAGTCTTGAATTTCTGGTCTCAAGTGATCTGCCCGCCTCGGCCTCCCAGAGTGCTGGGATTATTAGGTCTGAGCCACCGTGTCTGGCTGTGAGATGGAATCTCTTTGTGGTTTTACTTTTCATTTACTTGATGACTAAGGATGTTTAACACTTTTTAAATAAAGTTTATTGGCCTTTTGGTTATCCTTTGTGAAGTGCTTGTTCAAATCTTTTGCTGATTTGTCTTTTGTATTTGTCTTTTAAAAACCATGTTTGAAGAAGGCATTCTTTTTGTATTTTGGATGAGAAGTCTTATTTCTTATTAAAACTTTTCCCCCTATTTTGTGGTCTGCTTTTGTCTTCTCTTTATGGTATTTAAGAAGTCTTTTTTTATCTCAAGTTCATAAAAGTGTTTTCCTGTATTTTGTCTTTTTAATACAGACATTATAGCTGTAAATTTCCCTCTAAGCACTGATTTAGTTCATTCCATAAGGTTTGATATGTTGTGTTTTGTTTTTATTCATCTCAAGTATATTCTAATTTTTCTTTTTATTTCTTTTGACTCAGTTATTTAGGAATATGTTAATTTCTACATATTTGTGAATTTCACAATTTATTTTTGTTTGTTACTGAGTTCTAATTTAATTCTATTGTGGTCAGAGAACATACTTTGTATCCTTTCAGTCCTTTTTTAATTTGTTGATGTTTGTTTTATGGTTTAGCATAGATCGTCTATCCTGGAGAATGTTCCATGTGTGCTTTTTAAGAAAAATGTGTATTGTGTTATTGGGCAGAATGTTCTCTAGATGTTTGTTCCATCTAGTTGATTACATTGTTTCTATTTCCTTACTGATCTTCTACCTAGTTGTTCTATTAATTATTCACAGTGGGATATTTAATTCTCCCAACTATTGTTGTTGGCTTGTCTATTTCTTCCTTTAATTCTGTCAGTTTTGCTTCATGTAATTTGGGACTCTGTCATAAAGTACATATGATTATAATTGTTATACCTTCCTAAGAAGTTGACCCTTAATTGTTTTAAAATGTTTCTCTTTATCTCTCAAGACATAAAACAATTTTTAAAAGTTTTTCTGATATTAGTATATTCTTTCTAGCTCTTTTGCATGGTATGTTTTTTTCCATCCATTTACTCTTACCCTGTCCTGTTTGTATTTTTGAATCTAAAGTATGTCTTCAGTAGACAGTATTTAATTGGATCTGATTCTTTTAAAATCCCATCTGGTAATCTCTGCCTCTTGAGTATATTATTTAATCCATTTACATTTAGTGTCATTGATACGGTTGGATTTGTCTGCCATTTTTCTTTTTTGTTTTCTATATGTCTCATTTCTCTTTGTCCTCTTTCCCTCCTCTACTACTTTTGCATTACATGAATATTTCCTAGTATAACATTTTAATTTCTTTAATCATTTTAAAACTATTTGAATTATTAGTGATTACTGTATGGTTTACATTTATATATCTTAGCTTATAAGAGTCTACTTTATAGTTACATTAATTCCAGCGATATATAGAAACTTTAGTCCTGTGTAGCTCTATTCCATCCTCCTTATTTATTTTTTTTGAGATAGAGTCTCGCTCTGTCACCCAGTCTGGAGTGCAGTGGTGTGATCTCAGCTCACTGCAACCCCCACCTCCTGGGTTCAAACAAGCCTCAGGCTCCTGAGTAACTGAGACTACAGACATGTGCCACCACTGCCTAACTAATTTTTTATATTTTAGTAGAGATGGGGTTTCACCATGTTAACTGGGCTGGTGTTGAACTCCTGACCTTACCTCAAATGATCCTTCCACCTTGGCCTCCCAAAATACTGGGATTACAGGTATAAGCCACTGTGCCCAGCCCATCTTCTCTTTTTTATTATGCTTATTGCTGTATGTGACAGACTTCAAAATATGTTGTTAATTTTTTAAATACAATTTTATATCTTTTGATGAAACTGAGATAAGGAAAATGCATACATTTTATAGTTTGTTGTACTAACCTTACTTGTCTCTTCATTTTATTTACCATTTGACACAGTTTCCTTACTTCAGTAAAGTTTGTCACTACTGACCCCTTTGTCCCTTTGTGTGCGTGCTTTCTCCCTTGCCTCCCCCTCCCCTCCTTCCTCCTCCCCTCCTCCCTCGCCTTCCCCCTTCCCCTTCCCCTTCCCCTTCCCCTTCCCATTCCCCCCTTCTCTTTCCCCTTTCCTTTCCTTTCTGAGACAGAGTCTCGCTGTGTCACCCAGACTGGAGTGCAGTGGCACCATCTTGGCTCGCTGCAACCTCTGCCTCCCGAGTTCAAGCAATTCCTCATGCCTCAGCCTCCCTAGTAGCTGGAATTACAGGTGTGAGCCACCATGCTGGACCCTGATGTCTAATTTGACTCCATGATAGTAAGATTTAAATTCATAAGACTCCAGTTCTTGGAAATTTGAGACTTGCTTTATGGTTCAACGTATGGTCTTTTTGGGTAAACATTTCTTGTCTACAACAATAAAATATTTGTAGGCTGCAGTTGTTAGATGTGGTGTAATATGTTCTATCAAGTTTGTTTCTTTTTCAGATTGTTACTGCTTTTGCATTTGTTTGCTCCTAATCAGACAAAGGTTTGTTAAAATATCCCCAAATGATTATAAAATTTGTCTGTTTCTCTGTTTAATTTCTGTCAGTTTTTGTTTTATATATTTTGATTATGTTACAAGTGCTGAGAAGTCAAGGATTTTTTTAATCTGCCTGGTAAATCAAACTTTTTGTTATTGTGACATGTCCCTCTTTATCTAGGATTGCATTTTACCTTATGGTGTTCTTAATCTAGTGTTAAGACAGATATACCAACTTTTGTTTGGTGTTTGCTTGATATAGCTTTTTCCATTCTTTCAGCTTTTGAGTTTTAGCTGTATTTTGTAAGTTGCATATATTAGTTTTTAAAAAACTAGTTTGACCGTGTTCTTTAATTCGAACATTTAGTACATTTACATTTAGTATACTTACTGATATATTTAGGTTTAAAATGATATTCCTAATAAATGATTTCTGTTTATCCTGTTGGAACTTTCTCATATTCTCCTTTTTTGCTGCTTTTGGGATTATTATTTTTTGTTCCAAATGCCCCCCCACCCCTCAACTTGGCTTAATAGTTAAACCATCTTTTTTTCAATTTGTTTTTATTTATCCTAGAGATTACAGTGTGCCTCCTTGCTATGTTAAAGTGTAATGTAAGTCAGCACTTTTTTTCTCTTTCTGGTCAGTGCAGCAACATTAGAAAACATTAATTGTACATTTCCCCTCTCCAGAATGATATACTTTTGCCAGATAGTTTAGTTCTCTGTATATTTTAACTATTCACAAGATATTATCATTAGTGTTTCATTCAGTAACGATGCATTTAATTTTATTTATATATTTAATTTTTTTCCCTTCAATCTTTAGTGCATTTTCAGGCTTCTAGCTAGGCTGATTTACTCTCTGTCTGAAACTACTCTTTTATTTTCTTCTCTGTTTGGGCCTATCTGATGAGGAATTCTGTTTTTGCTTATCTGATAATGCCTTTTTTTTCATTTTTATTCTTGAAGGGTTTTTTTGGTGGGGGGAGCTGAATATAGAAATCTTGGTTGGCAGTTATTTTCATTTGGTATGTTGCAGCTATGCACAGTGCTCTTGAGACCTGTTTTTCTAAGTTTCTGTTGAGAAGTCAACTGTCAGTCTTATTGTTGCTCCTTTGACTGTAATCTAGCTTGTAGATCTCTGGTCACTTTTTGTTTTTGTCGGAGGAGAGCTGTTTTTGGTTTTCAGCAGTTTTGCTGTAATATGTCTGGGTGTGATCTTTTTATTTGTTCAGATTTATGTTTGTAGGACTTCTTATATCTGTGACTTAGGACTGCACTGCCCAGTGCCCACCACTAGCTGCATGTACCTATTGATACCAATTAACTTTTAAAAAATTAAAAATTCATTTTCTCATATTTTAAGTTCTCAGTAGTCAAATATTTCTATTAGTTTCTATATTGGCAGATGGAGAACCTTTCCATCATGCTATCTTTAGAATAGAAAGTTCTGTTGCACAGGGCTGGTGAGCGCTTTCATCAGTTTTGGCAAATTCTAGACCATATCACTTTGAATAGTGCTCCTGTCGTGTCATCTTTTTTCCTCCTGGTACTCTAGTTATACATGTGTTAGACATTCTTACATTTGCCCTATGTTTTTTACATCCTTTTTTTGTATGTTTTATGTTTTTTATTCCTTTGTACATTTTTAAAGATACATTTTTCTGAGCAATCTTCCAGTTTATTAATTCTCTTAGGCTGTGTCCAGTATGCTGTGAGACTCATAAATTGAGTTCTTCATTAGGTTCTTTTTTAGTTCTAGAATTTCAATTTTATTCTCTTTACTTTCATGTTTTCTGCTAAATTTCTCAGTCTTACTACTCAGCATACTTAATTTGAAAATCTGTGTCTGATAACTTCATTATCTAGATCCCTTTAGGTCTTGTTCCATGTTTCATTTGCATTTCATTTGTGTTATTTACTTGGATTTCTGGTTATTTTTTATTGTGTATGAGATATTTGATGTGAAAAACTATAGAAATGATTTGAGGCCTAGAATAATGGCAGTCTTCCATTACAGAAGATTTACACTTAGTCTTGACAGAAATATAGGGGCACTATAAATTTAAGATTTTCTTAATTCACTTTTAAGAATTAAGATGATTTGAAGCTGGGCTTTAGTTGTATTCCCTCTTGCTCTGAGGTTGAGATCCCAACCCAGAGTTTAGGGGAGGCTGGGGGTCTCATTTTTTGTCTGGCTAGCGGAGTAAGGCTGTCAGATGTTTTGGCTTAGCTTCCCAGCCTCAGTCACTGCTTAAATCAGCAGATGCCAGTAGGGGAGAAGAAACCTCATATACCAGACTCACCTCTGGGAACGTAGTGAATTCTGGCCCCATTTCTTTACTGCCTGATCTCTAGAAGCAGACTTTTCTTTTTTAAACTGAAGATTGGTTTGATGACCTGATTACTGTTACTGAAAGTAGAAAGTTCTTGTTTGCTTTCATTGTTAATACTTTAATTGGTTTTGACATTTTGGGTAAATTTGAATCTTTTTCTCCTCTTAAGCACTCCCTTGTCCTCTCACTCTCTTTGTCTTCCTTTTGTTTAAATTGTCAATTGGTTATATCAGGAGTCTCCAGCAGAGGGCTGCAGACCGGTACTGGTCCCTGGCCTGTGAGGAACAAGCCACATAGTGGGAGGTGAGCAGCAGGCCAGTGAGCATCTCCGCCTGAGTCCCACGTCCTGTCAGATCATCTGTGGCATTAGATTCTCAGAGGAACGCGGACCCTATTGTGAACTGCACATGCGAGGGATCGAGGTCGCTCGCTCCTTATGAGAATCTAACTAATGCCTGATGATTTAAGGTGGAACAGTTTCATCCTGGAACCATCTCCACTCCACCCCCCACCCCCACCTGCTGGTCCATGGAAAAATTGTCTTCCATGAAACTGGTCACTGGTGCCAAAAAGGTTGGGGGCTGCTGGATTATAGGCAGAGTTTGAGTAGGACCAACTTGTGGAGCAGTTAGCCATCTGGAGTTGTAGGTTTAATTGGAAGTAGAACTGTCTTTGCCTTTGATACCTTGAAGATAACCATTGTTTTTTTTTGTTGTTGTTGTTGTTGTTTGTTTGTTTTTGTTTTTGAGACAGTCTTGCTCTGTTGCCCAGGCTGGAGTGCAGTGGCAGTATCTTGGTTCGCTGCAACCTCCGCCTTCCAGGTTCAAGCCATTCTCCTGCCTTAGCCTCCTGAATATCTGAGACTACAGGCATGTGTCACCATGCCCAGCTAATTTTTGAATTTTTAGTAAAGACAGGGTTTTACCTTGTTGGCCAAGCTGGTCTCAAACCCTTGACCTCAGGTGATCCGTCCGCCTTGGCTTCCCAAAGTGCTGAAATTACAGGTGTGAGCCACCATGTCCAGCCAGATTACTGTTATTTTAAAAGTCTTTTTTTGGAACTGGCTAGTACCAATGTAAGTTCCATTGGGTTCAAATAAAATCTGTAGAGCATGGCAATATATTTTTAAAAAACAGCTCTTCATGAAATAAGATATATATACACACATATATATACACATATATGTATATACACACATATGTGTGTATATATATCTTATTTCATGAAGAGCTGTTTTTTAAAAATACACACACACGTGTGTGTGTATATATATGTGTATACACACACACACACACACACACACACACTATTCCTTTAGTGCTGGATATTTTCTCAGCTCTGTAATCAGTTCTTTGTCCTGTGAGAAAAAATATGATACAGATCTTTATTTTGTTACTTTGCTTCTTTTAAATTATTACCCTTTGAGCAGTAGTTTAATGTAAAAAGTGTTTTTGCTTTCAAAACAGACTTTTAGAGTTGCTCATACACCATAACACTCTTAACACCTTTGGAAAATTTCGTCTTACGTATTGTACTTACTGTTTCAATTTGTTGATTAAGTTATTTAGTCAAAAATATGGATGCCTTTATGGATGTTACTGTATTGTAAGAGTTGTAACTTTAGAGTGCCACTAGCAACACACATATGAACCAGTTTAATGGAAATGTTACTGCTCTCATAGTATTTTTAGGAAGTGTTTGGCTTGTTAAGTAGGGATGATATAACATGTTATTTTCATTACTACATATATTTCATTACCAAGAAATTAAGCAGTTTTCCATATGTTTATTCTTTCTATTTGTGACTTGTTTTAAAAATTCAAGCAGTCTTAAATCTCATCTTGGACTTGTTACTCCTGCTCAATACTGCCAAGACTTACTGTAGTATTTACTAACTCTTCTCTAGCTTGAGAAAAAAATGACTGGGATTTTTGAGAGGGGTTATGTTATTTTATATTGTCCTCCAAATACTGACATCTGAAATTTGAAGATTTGAAGTATTTTTTAGATGAGTATACCTTGGTATGGTAGCCTCTTTGCTAGGATCAATTTATAGTGGTTATTTACTCTGTATTTGCTATCATAAAGCCAAAATATATTAAATATGTCATTTTAAGTATCTTAATATTTAGCAAATTCTGTTCTTCCTTAAATTCTATGTTAATAAGTTAACTGGCTGAAACAAAGATATATTGCCAGTTAGAACACTGTCTAAAACTTCTTGATATAAGCAAGCATTTTAGTTATCTTTCAAAGCTCATGTGATAAATTACAACCCCATCTCTACCTCTTTGAGCTTGCTTTTAAGAAAACGATAAAAGTGATGCAAACCTTTTATTATCATTAGTTCTCAACAATTTTATTGTATAATTTAATGTTTATAGGATGCCTTTTCTAAATTTTTATGGAGTAAAAATAGCTTTCAGTCCAGTTATTTGAGAAAAAGCTGTATAACTGAATAGTTGTGTAATTCCTATGTTCATTAAGAGTGCCCAGAAAGCTTAATAACTAATGAAAGTTTATCTTTTTTTGTGTGTGTGTGTGTGATGGAGTCTTGCTTTGTCGCCCAGGCTGGAATGAGTGGCACGCTCTTGGCTCACTGCAACCTCCACCTACTGGGTTCAAGCAGTTCTCCTGCCTCAGCCTCCTGAGTAGCTGGGACTACAGGTGCACGCCGCCACGCCTGGCTAATTTTCTGTATTTTAGTAGAGACGGGGTCTCACCATGTTGCCCAGGCTGGTTGAGAACTTCTGAGCTCAGGCAATCCGCCCGCCTTGGCCTCCCAGAGTACTGGGATTACAGGTGTGAGTCACTGTGGCAGGCTGAAAGTTTATCTTAAAACTGAGACTTACTCCAGATACTGCAGGTATTAAACATAAGGCATGTGTTCATGTGCCTGTGTGCCTGGCCATATATGTAGATGGCTTGGTGGTAGAAATAAAAAGCCACAGAAAGGGCTATAGCTTTTTATTTTTAAAAAATCACTTCATTGAATCAACATTTTAATTTGTTAATATTGATTCTTTTTTGAGTTTACTTCATTTTATTTCTGCTCTGCATCTAATTCCTTATTTTGGGTCTCACTCTGTCAACCAACCTGGAGTACAGTGGCATGATCTCAGCTCGCTGCAGCCTTGACCTCCAAGGCTCAAGCAATCCTCTTACCTTGCCTGGCTAAGTTTTGTATTTTTTGTAGAGATGGGTTTCACCGTGTTACTCAGAGTGGTTTCTAATTCCTGAGCTTAAGCAATCCGCCAGTCTTGGCTTCTCAAAGTGCTGGGATTACAAGTGTGAGCCACCACACCTGGCATAAACTTTTTTTTTAAAAGAGTTGTTGTAACTGTGACAGCTCCTTGTGTTTGTGTTGTAAAGTGCAGCCATAGACAATATGCTAACAAATGGGATTGCTGTGTTCATTAAAACCTTACTGTGGACACTGACATTTGAATTTCATATTAATTTTACTAATCACAAAATAGTCTTCTGATTCTTTTTTTAACCTCCTAATATTTGACATGGGTGGTTAATGCTGCCCATCCCTGTGTAGAATAACTTTCCCTGAGGAAGTTCAACCCTTCTAGTTACCCAACTGTCCAGGTAGTTTTTGCAAGTTTTAAGTTGAAGAGCACATGTTTTCTGACTTCTCATTGATCAAGAAAAGTCAGGGACCAAAATTGTTAGTTATGTACATTTGCAAAAGTTTTAGTCAGCCATTTTTCTTTTTCAAAATTGTCATTGTGGTAAAAAAACACATGACATAAAATTTACCATCTTAGCCTTTTCTTTTCTTTTTTTTCTGTTCTTTTCTTCTCTTTTTGAGACAGGGTCTCCCTCTATCACCCAGGCTGGGGTGCAGTGGTGCAACCTCTGCCTCCCGGGTTCACTTGTCTCAGCCTCTGGAGAAGTTGGGATTACAAGCATGTGCCACCATTCCTGGCTACATCTTAGCCATTTTTAAGTCAGTAGTATTAAGTATATTTACATTGTTGTGCAACTAATCTCCAGAATGTTTTCATTTTGTCAAACTGTAACTTTATACCTATTAACAACTTTGCAATTCCCCTCTGCCCCTAGTCCCTAGCAACTACTGTTCTACTTTCTATTAGTTTCACTACTTTAGATACGTCATACAACTAGAATCATATAGTATTTGTCACTTTGTGTCTGACTTATTTCCTTCAACATAATGTCTTGAAGGTTTGTCCATATTGTATCATGTTTCAGTATTTCCTTTTTAAGGCTGAATAATATTCCATAGTATGTGCTTACCACATTTTGTTTATCCATTCATCTTTAAATGGATGTGGGTTGCTTCCACTTCTTGTGTATTGTGAGTAGTGCTGCCATGAACATGGGTGTGCAGCTGTGTCTTTGAGATCCTGCTTTCTGTATTCTATCTAGCTGTGCCATTTTATATTCCTGCCAACAGTGCACAAGGGTTCCCATTTTTTCCATAATCCTTGACAACATTTTTTTCCCAGTGTTTTTGGTGGTAGCCATTCTAATAGATGTGAGGTGACAGCTCATTGCATTTTTTTATTTACATGTTGAGCTTCTTTTTCTTTTTTCTTTTTGGGTTGGAGTCTCGCCCATGTCACCCAGGCTTGAGTGCAGTGGCACGATCTCGACCCACTGCAATCTCCGCCTCCTGGGTTCAAGCAATTCTCCTGCCTCGGCCTTCGGAGTAGCTGGGATTACAGGTGCCCACAGCCATGCCTGGCTAATTTTTTGTATTTTTAGTAGAGATGGGGTTTCACTATGTTGGTCAGGCTGATCTCGAACTTCCTGACCTCAGGTGATTCACTCACCTTGGTCTCCCAAAGTGCTGGTATTACAGACGTGAGCCACTGTGCCTGGGCATCTTTTTCTTTTTTTAAGAGACAGGATCTTGTTACATTGCCCAGGCTGGCCCCAAACTCTTGGGCTCAAATGATCCTCCCACGTCAGTCTCCGGACACAATGCCTAGCTTAACTAATATTTTTAATCGACAAATCATAATTGTATACATTTATGGGGTCCAGTGTCATGTATACACACACACACACACACACACAAATGTGAGATGATTAAACCAAGCTAATTAACATGTCTGTCACCTCCTTTAATTTTTCCAGCAAGACATTTGAAATTTATTCTCTTAGCTATTTTGAAACACATATCATACATTATTATTAGCTGTAGTCACTCTGCTGTGCAATGGATCTCAAAAACTTATTCTTCCTGTCTAACTCAAGCTTCGTGTCCTTTAACCAACATTTCTTCATTTCTCCCATCCCCTGGTAACCACCATTCTGCTTTCTGCTTTTGTGAGTTCAAACTTTTTAGTTCTACATGTAAGTGAGATTATGTGGTATTTGTCTTTCTGTGCCTGGCTTATTTTACTTTGTCCTCTAAGTTCATCCATGTTTCACATGACAGGATTTCTTTATTTTTTAAGGCTGAATAGGTGTGGCTCAGTGGCACATGCCTGTAATCCCAGCACTTTGGGAGGCTGAGGTGAAAAGATTGCTTGAGCTCAGGAGTTTGAGACCAGCCTGGGCAACATACTAAGACTTGTCTCTACTTAAAAAAAAATCAGCCAGGTGTGGTGGCATATTCAAGAGAAGATGAGAGGATTGCTTGAGCCTGGGAAATTGGGTGAGCTGTGATGGTACCACTGCACTCCAGCCTGGGCAACAAAGCAAGACCCTGTCTCAAAAAAAAAAAAAAGGGGGGGGGGCCAAAAGTATTACATTGTATATATACCAAATTTTTTTTTTTCTGGTCATCTGTTGATGGACATCTAGGTTGATTCTATATTTTGGCTTTGTGAATAGTGCTGCTGTGAACATGAGAATGCAGATATCTCCTTGACATATTGATTTCAGTTTCTTGGGATATCTAGAAATGGGATTGCTGGATGTGAGCATCTTTTCATATATTTGTTGGCCATTTATATATTATCTCTGGAGAACCGTCTGTTCAGATTCTTTGCCCAATCATTAGCCAACTATATTTTAATAATACTTTCTTTTCTCTCTGCAATGTGCCACAAGTACAATTAAATAAGAAACTAACATAATTTAATCCTTACTTACAAAGGTAATATATTGCAAGAATGAAGGGAAGATTAAGTAGAAGTTCTGATTCGCTGAATGCCAGTCTAATAGGGAAGCTGACCATTCCATAATTGTTTTTAAAGCACATGAGCAGCCATCTGAGAGGATGAAATATATATAATGTGAATAAAAATGATATGGGATTGATTTTTATGTGTCCTATAGAATTATTCAATCACACGTTGTCTATATATTATAATCAAATCAGATTGTTAAGCAGATCAATTTAGAGAGTTGTTATGCTGCATGGCATTTAGGCTTACATGGTGAGTAGGAAAAAAACTTGAAATGATTTTGGCTGGGCACATCACAATGAATTTTATAAATAAAAAAAATCACCTGGGTGTGGCAGCGCATCTCTGCAGTCCCCAGCTACCTGGGAGAAAGTGTGAGGATAGCTTAAGCCCGGAGATTGAGGCTGCAGTGAGCTGCTATCATGCCACTGCACTCCAGCCTGGGCAACAGCCTAACCTCATCACAGTATATATGAAACAGAAATAAATTTCATGTTTAGACTTGGTTTCCATCCCCCAGATGCCTCATTATGTACACACAAATATTTTTTTAAAAATCAGAAGTCTGAAACATGTTGCTCCCAGGCATTTTGGATAAGGGATACTTAACCTGTATTTGTCATTGTAGTTGCTATTACTGTGAACTGTCAAGTATGTAAGCCAGAAAGAAGTCATTCCCTTATTTTACTTTTTTTTTAAAGTTTATTTTATTTTATGTTATGACAGGGTCTCACTCTGTCTCCCAGGCTGAAGTGCAATGGTGCGATCTCAGCTCACTGCAACCTCTGCCTCCTGGGTTCAAGCGGTTCTCATGCCTCAGCCTTCCGAATAGCTGGATTACAGGCAACCGCCACCATGCCTGGCTAATTTCTTTTTGTATTTTTAGTAGATACTTAGTTTTCCCATATTGGCCAGGCTGGTCTGGAGCTCCTGACCTCAAGTAATCGACCCACCTCAGCCTCCCAAAGTGCTGGGATTACAGATAGGAGTCTGCGCCTGACCTTGTTTTCTTCTAAAGTTCAGTGTCACCAAATATTGATGTTTTTTGTCTCCTAGGTATTTTTCTGATCTGTCACAGCTCTAGTTTAGGCTCCTATTTCTCTTACCCTGGATGGCTGCCTAACATGTCTCCATGTATCCCTTCTGGAATCTACTGTTAGGCAAAAAGGCAGAAGCTATAGTACTTGACAAGTAACAATGTTTTTTTCAACTTGACTAAAGTAGCTCAGCTTGTGTCCCTTTTATTTTTATTATTATATAGTTTTACATATTGAGCTCTAAGAAATTATAGTTCTTTTCTTTTCTTTTCTTTTCTTTTCTTTTTTTAAGACAGGGTTTCACCATGTTGGTCAGGCTGGTCTTGAACTCCCGACCTCAGGTGATCTGCCCACCTTGGCCTCCAAAGTGCTTGGATTACAGGTGTGAGCCACCACGACTGGCCTCTTTTGTTTCTAAATAAGATCTGTAAGAGGATTTTAATCCGTATTTAGTGTTGTGTTACTCTTCACACTAGTAAGTTAGACATTTATTCTCATTTTACAAATAAAGAAATAGTTACTGAGAGTTAACTGTGTGGTGGAGTTGAGATTTAGATGTAAGTGTTTTGTTTTGTTTTTTGAGACAGTGTCTCACTTTGTTCCCTAGGCTGGAATGCAGTGGTGTGTTCATAGCTCACTGCAGCCTTGATCTCTGGGCTCAAGCAATCCTCCCACCTCAATCTCCTGAGTAGCTGAAATCACCACAACCAGCTAATTTTTTGATGTTTTGTTGAGATGAGGTCTTACTATGTGCCCAGGCTGATCTTGAGCTTCGAAACCGTAGCTTGTGGCTGACATCCATCGAGTTTTAAATATAAAAGTTTAAGTGTCCCTTTTAGGCTTTTAATTATCTTAGAAAACAGCTATTTGTAAAGAAATTTAAAGAACTTCTACTAAAATACCACTATGCTGTATTATATTATTGGGGTACTAACATTAACATGCAGTGGACTTACACAAATACATTTATAATTTATCTAAAACTTGTGTTGGGGGGTAAGTATAACTTTATGAGTTTCTGGATTTATTACTACTGGTGATATGGTTTGGCTCTGTCCCCACGCAAATCTCATCTTGAATTTTAGTTCCCATAATTTCCGTGTGTCATGGAGGGGACCCGGTGGGAAGTGATTGGATCATGGGGGCACTTTCCCCATGCTGGTTCTCCTCGTAATAGTGAATGAATGAGTGAGTTCTCACGAGATGTAATGGTTTTGTAAGTGTCTGGCATTTCCCCTGCTTGCACTCGTTCTCTCTCCTGCTGCTTTGTGAAGAGGTGCCTTTGGCCATAATTGTAAGTTTTCTGAGGCTTCCCCAGCCACAAGGAACTGTGAGTCAATTAAATCTCTTCTGTTTATAATTACCTCATCTCAAGTATTTCTTCATAGCAGAGCGAGTACAGACTAATACAATGGTAAAGAAAAACAAACCCAAACTGAGAATTGGATGGATGGAGGTTTTATGTAAGATCTTTCATTTAGCAATACTTCAGCCAGTGATAAATTTATCATGTGATGGACTTTCAGGATTTTATACGAGTTTTTGTAATTGTAAATGTAAAAACATCTTTGAATGCCAGGGGCTACTACTGTATAAAATGTAGTCTCAATTGTTGGAAAAAAAGTATGTGGAAAAAAAAGACTGGAAGAAAATAAGTCAAATGTTGACATTAGTTATCTTTGCGTAGTAGGACTATGAGTGGGATTTTTTGGGCTCTAATTTTTTTTTTTTTTTTTTTTTTTTTTTTTTTTTTTGCATTTTTCCATTTTTCTCTACCATGCATTCATGACTCAGGGTAAAAAGGGAAAGAAGTGAAATTGCTTCTTTCTTGACATTTTTTCAGGAAACTATGTATCCTTTTGTTCATAAGGCAAATAAATTGTCTTGGGAAAGCAATATTAAGTCAGAAATATAATTGAAAGAAGTCTTTGTGTAAGTCAGTATTTTTAAGTGATTGTTTGCTGGAAAACTATGGTGTTAATTTGAGGCCAACCAGCATATGACTATCGGACTTTGCATCTGCCACTCTGTTTTGGCAGCTTTTAGAATAATATACACAAATGATATGAGAATGATGTGACCCACAGTTTCTTTAAATCACTAAATACTGTCCAAAAATGGCAGTTACAGTAATTGGTGAGGACACTAGGGGGTCTGATTATATCATAGGACATTCTGGTCATTGAGTATTAGGTTGAGCTATATGAACCTACTTTATAGATAAAAAATGGTTGAGTATCTGTAATTTCATATGATTCAACCTGTTAAAAATACTAGTTTTTCATCCTTCATTAAAATTTGATTTACTTGGCTTGTATTTTATATATATATATAGAGAGAGAGAGACAGATAGATGTAGAGACATCTATGTAGATACATTTATCTAAGTTTACAGGTTGGTGCTTCCGTTAAGGTTGCAGGTAAATTATTATTAGAATCTTAAAATTTTGATGTTTGGGGTGATCTGATCATTGGAAATATGTCTTTCTAGAGGACCAGTATGACTTTAATGTGGCTTGTGTGCTAATTTATGTATCTGGATCCCAAAGTTGGCATTCCCTGAAGTCTGATAGCACATTAGAGTTGGGAGTGATGGTTAAAGATTGTTTTAATTTTCATCAAGCAGGATAACTTGTGTTAAACATGTCTATGTGGACATGTAAAGCAGGTAGGAGCCCTATCTTACATAGGATAGCCTGTTTAATTGGAATTCTGGTAGAAAAAATTTAATTTTTTTTTTCTCCCTTATTTGAAGGTTTAGGCTAGGTGAGTAGAAAGTGAGTGAGTAAATTGGAATGCTCTACTATCTGCTAATATGTTCCTTCTGTTGCTTTTTCTTCTCACATCATTTACTTTGCATGCATTTTTGGGCAAGTTGCTTATTTTTCTGGGACTTATTAAGTAAAAATCATTTAGGCTGTATGATCCAGGAACCTGCCAAAACCTTACATGTATTATCTCATTTAACTCATCTTATGAATTAACCCTATGTCTTCCCTGTGAACAACCCTGTGAGGGACACTGTTATTACTAAGATTTTCTAACCTCTGCCTCCTGGGTTCAAGCAGTTCTCCTGCCTCAGTCTTCTGAGTAGCTGGGACTGCAGGGATGTGCCACCATGCCCAGCTTATTTTTTTATTTCTAGGAGAGATGGGGTTTCACCATGTTGTCCAGGCTGGTCTCCAACTCCTGACCTTGTGATCTGCCTGCCTCAGCCTCCCAAAGTGCTGGGATTACAGGCATGAGCCACTGCACTCAACCATTAATACCAACATTTTATAATAACAGAGTCACTAAGTGGCAAAGCTGGAATTTGAACTCAGGCAGTCTGGTGACAGGGTCCATCTTCTTAACCTTACATCTGGCTGTATTGTTACAATAAATGTCCACAGAAATCCATTTTAGGAATCTTATGAGGAAATGGTAAAGATGATGTTGATGAAATAATAGGTTGAAATCATTGTATGAATATTTAGAATATTTACTCATTTTATGTTAGGTTATGTTATTTATCTCTCTGTAACCTATCTATAGTCCAGGCTGGAGTGCGCTCGCCGTTCTCGCAGCTCACCACAGCCTCTACCTCTTGGGCTCAAGTGATCTTCCCACCTCAGCCTGGGACTATAGGTGCGCACTAGCATGCTTGGATAATTTTTAAAATATTTTGTAGAGTTGGGGTCTTGACAGGTTGCCCAGGCTGATCTTGAACTCCTGGGCACAAAGGATCTGCCTGCCCCAGCCTTCAACATGCTGGGATTACAGGTATGAGACACCACTCCTGGCCCCTTGTCAATTTTAATTCATTGTTTTGAGTTGTGCTTTAATATGTAGATAGTATTCAACTTGGACTTCTAAAGTACTCGCAGCTGCTTTTCTGTTCAGAGATTTACTTCCCTGCTGTGGAGGGACTGTAATGGAGAAAAATTGTTCTGTAGCCCTTCTTTCACTCTGTATTACTGGGATAGAAGAATAGGCCAAGAAGGAGTACTGTGGAGGAGTAAATTATCACTCTCCTTTTTAAAGTTCATAATAATTGGTTACCTCTCAGGAGTGGGATTTTAGGAGACAATGGAGGATTGGGACTTTTTAACTTTCATATTTTTGTATTTATTTCAACAAGCACCTATCACTTACTAATGGGGGAAGGCATCAAACTAAAAAAAGAGTCTGGAGTACTTAGGTTAGAGACAAGATACCAGTTGACTTTCTGGAAGTGAGGAGAGGGTAATTACCAGCTCAAGTTTTACCAAATTCCTGTTTTGGAGTTTTCTTAAGAACATTCCTGCTTAAGCAGGATCAAATGCATGCTCTGTTTTTCTCTGTGTCTTCGTCTGTCTCTGACATGGACACGCACACACACATAAACACACACATACTCTTCCTCTGGACCCTTCTTTTGGGACAGAGATGCTTAGTTGAGTGGATATAAACTGTAACAAAAGGCAGTATAACTTAACCATTTAGTGTCTTAATTTCTCTATTTTTAAAATCAGGACTATATGTTAATACAGAAATACAGTCTAGTATAAAATACATTATATGTGAGTATGTGTATATACATTTGTATGTATGTATATATACACATGTACATGTATATACACAGTGTGAGAGAGATTGATTTTAAAAATAGCAGATTGTTACAGGTTTGAGGCTAGAGGAAGAGGAAATTGCTTAGTTATGTTACTACAATATTAGCATAAAGAAATTAGGCATGGAAGTATATGTCATCCTATTATACGTACCAGGAACTCTAACCCCAGGGGAGAAAGCTGGAAGGGGGCTTATTACATTATATATACTAATATTTATTGAGCACTTACATTTTAGCCTACATATGTGTTTACATTTATTGAATGCTTTCTAAGTAACAGATTTAGTTCAGAACTACTCATAAACTTATTTTACTTTAACAACTCCAAAAGATATGTGCTTTAATTATCTCTGTTTTCTACATAAGGAAGCTAAAAGAGGTTAAGGAACCTGACCAAACTTACACAACTTATTGAACTACGTGTGTTTTTGATGAAAGAAAAATTAGTTGTCAGAGATTATTTTTTATTACTAAGAATAAAATTGAGATTTAAATTACTTTCATTTTCTAAGGTCATGGCAGTAGAGAGAATGCTTTACGTCTGATGCAAACCATATCTCCTCATATGAATTTTCTTTGCTGTAAGGTTTGCAACACAAGTGTTTAAAAAGACCAAGTATATTAAAAAGATTAGGTGAAGCATTACTCTAAAAACTTGGTATGATTCTAGATTGGACCTGTCTTCTCTGCCACAGGCTTATGTAACTGAACATGTAGAATACATTCAGGAACCTGGCTTTCTATGCTTACTGTTTTCAGACATTTTGGTGAAATCTTTGGGAAGGGTGTGTATGTGTTTATATGTATATGTACTAATATATCTGTATGTGTAGATAGATGGATAGATAATATGACTCAGAAACAAATAGTTTAGTGAAACTGTGAATAAAGTACAGAACAGACCCAAGTTTATATGGAATGTGATAACCAGAGAGATATTTTAAGTTAGTGGGAAAGAGTTGAATTAATGAGAAATTGGTACATTTTCCTTTGGAAAAAAGTCTGTTTATATATATATGTATATATATATATGTAATTCTAAATGGATTAATCTTTTGAATGTTACTATCTTAAATCATTAGAAAAAATGTAGGAAATGTGTTTATTAATTTCATGTGAGAGAAGAGTTAGAAAATAAAGAAATTGGGCTGTTTTTGTCATAGCTCATTTAACTAACATGTTCATTTAACTGCGAAAAAATTAAAATATTTGGTTTTAAAGTAGGGAATCAAACTGTGAAATAGATAATGGAATGTAGTATAGCTGACAAAAATTATAGCTATGTTCATTAAATATATGCTACAAAATATTGTCAGTGAAAATAGGTATGTTCTGTTTATTAACCATGTTAAAATGGATGTTTCAGACAAGATTCTGAAGTAATTCCAGTGTTATACAATATAGACTTCTTCTATTCTTTTTCTTTCTTTCTTTTTTTTTGAGATGGAGTCTTGCTTTGTTGCCCAGGCTGGAGTGCAGTGAAGTGATTACAGCTCACTGCAACCTCCGCCTCCCAAGTTCAAGTGATTCTTGTGCCTCAGCCTCCCAAGTAGCTGGGATTACAGGTGTGTGCCACCACACCTGGCTAATTTTTGTATTTTTTAATAGAGATGGGGTTTCACCATGTTGACCAGGCTGGTCTTGATTTCTGACCTCAGGTGATCCGCCCACACAGTGTTGGGATTACATGCGTGAGCCACCATGCCCAGCCCAGACTTCTTGAATTACTTTTGCTTCCTATACTTTTGAGTGCATTAAAAAAACTAATGAAAAGGAATTATTTAAATGGAATATTTTATCTTGGAGAAATAATTTCTTTATCATAGAGCTTGTTTTTAATAAAAGGAATCTCTGCCTTCCTTATCAAGTATTATATGGAAAGCATTAATAGAAAAAAAGCTTTAACTGTTCTGTATAAATCAGCTTATCAAATGTAATATGAAAAGTAGCAATTAAAATCTGGAGTGAATTAAAATATTTTTAGATTTCAGGAAGTTTTAAATTTAAAAGTAAGGTCATGGCTCAGCAGCAGTTAAATCTATTATTAGAAAGGTCTTAGTGAAAAAACTCTTACCTTTTTGGTAACTGGTATTAACCTTTTAAAAACCTGCTCTCTAGGCATTTGATTTTATTATGACTATCGTCAAGGAAGATGAAAAATTAAGGCAACTAAAAAACTAATGAAAAAATAATTTCTTGTCATAAATACAGGTGATATAACTATTATATAAAGTGATGTTGACTAAGCAGAATTAGTAATATGTTCTAATATATCACCCTTGGATCCTTGAAAGTCCGTACTTTTACAGTAACTAACATTTATTGAGTTTATGGGTGTGTGTGTTAAAGACACAGGGAGAGAGAGAAAACATGTTTATTAAAATGAAGCATAACAAACTAATGAGTCAGATTTTATTCTTTCTTTGTGTTCCCTAACATTTTCTTCATCACATTGAATGTGATTGATCTCCAATTTGGGTAGTGACATCCCTTGTTTTATATGTTTTATGTGATGTTTTGGATTTACAGTTGTAAATTTTGGGAAACAGGTTAGTAAGAATAGTAGCATAATTAGAAGACAGGTGGTTGTGTTTTGAAATGGGGTATTATTTAAGAATGGTATAGTCTTTATAGTGGCTTTTGTAATTTCTTCTTTTTCAAAAGTATAAACATTCATGGTAATAAAGAATTTGATGGATTATAGTAAAATTACTTTTTTTCCAGAAAATTTCACCTCTTGAGGACAGAAGTTTTGGATAAGGGTCAAAAAATGACAGTTTAAGTCCATGAAAAATTGAAATCTTTCAAATGTGCTTTCTAGAACAGGAGTAAGCAAACTACCTTTTTTTACATGGTTAAAAACATTAAAAAAAAATAATTCTTTTAGGTGATGGGTGCACCAAAATCTCAGAAATCACTGCTAAATGACTTATTCATGTAGCCAATCACCACCTGTTCTTCCAAAGCCTATGGAAATAAAAAATAATAATTCTTTGTGACATGTGAAATTTGAATATCATTGTCTATTCATAAATGAAGTCTTACTGGAACACAGCTGCTTTTGCTTTATAATGGCAAAGCTGAGTAGTTTTGACAGAAACTGTGTATGGCATTCTCATTACTTCAAACTACTGTTTGGTGTACCACAAATTTCAGTCCTGTCATTATAGCTTTACAGTGTTTTGAGTGCCATGTCTGTGGCCAGATTGCAATATTTTTTTTATTTATTTATTACCATGGTATATCCATCATGTCAAAACAAGGAAAGAAGAGAAAAATAGACTTTGAGTGGCGTGCTTTTAAGGCACATTGGAGTGTAGGTTATTTTGTTATTAAGTAGGAAAACATTGCTCTTATTATGAAGTAACAGTAAAATTGCAATAGAAGAATACAATATACATTGAAATAACTAATCATATACCATAGTATATCCAACTCTTAGGAAAGCAATAGTCAGAAAAATTACAAAACTTAAAAATGGAATTATCTCATCACAGCATAATTTCTTCATAAAAATGAAAATGAGGCTGCCACCAAAATAAGTTTCCAAGTGGCTTGTTTGCCAAGCAAGGAAAGCCATTTACTGATGTTGAGTTAATTAAATTGTATTTTATTGAAGCAATCAAAAAAATTATGTCCAGAGAAAATAAACGTTTTAGGCTGTTAGCTTTTTGGCAAGAACAGTTGATTTAAGAGTTGAGGACATTTGAAACAACATCAGTAGTCAATTAAAAAACAAGGCAAATGATTTAGAGTGGTTTTCCTTGGCTCTTGGTGAGTGGGTAGATGTTACTGATACAATTCAGTTCTTTATTCAAGGAGTGAGTGCCAAGTTTGAAGTGGCAGAAAAGTTGGCCTGTATGAATAGTCTGTGCAGAACAACTACAGGCAAGAGTATTTTCAAAGCTGAGAAAACACTATGTACAATCTGAAGTGGAATCTGCTAGGATGTGCTGCAACTGATGGTGATAAAATATATACGGAGCAGAAAGGCTTAGTTGGACTAATTTACAAAGCTTGTAAAACTGAGGAGTTCATAGTCTATGGTTATTCATTGTTATTAATCGGCAGAAACTTTGCAGAAAATATTTCAACCTATCCATATGTGTTACTGAATCAGTACTGTCAACTGTGAAGTCAGTTTGCTCTTTTGGACCTAACTAGCATCAGCTGCAGGGATTTTTGATAGAAACAGGATGAATATCCTAACTGGCTTAGAAGTGGTATTTTTTTTTTTTTTCAATTGTTTGAGCTAAAGGCTGAGATTGATTTTTTTTAAACAAAGAGAACTACCCTTAGCTGTTATTAAATACTAATTAGCTTTGGAAATAAGCTTTTTCTGAAAATTGAGTAATGTTTTAAAAATGAATTTAACCTAAGATTTCAAGGCAAAGAAGTGCTTATATGTAAAATAGTGCAGTAAAGTTATTCCAATGGCAACTGATACTCAAATCCCAAATAATTTCAGGCTGCTTTATATAATTCTCATACTGTCAAAGAAGTTATATCTTCATTCCCACATGAATATGATTGGATGTATTTTCTAGTCTCAAACTATAGTTCCCATAGCATTTTTTAGAAGTTGACGAATGCACAGAAAGTTCCATATTTCAAAAATTTAATTTTGCAGTGGAGAAACTTCTACGTAACCTTCAATTGGAAGTAATTAATCTGCATTGTGATGACATACTGCAAGGCAAATACCAAATGAAGAACCAACAGATAACTGCCTTCCGAGTAATGAATATGCTCAAAATCATGCTTGTGGGTTAATATCAGTATTTGGCACTATCTGTCTCTGTTAAGAGATATTTTCAAAGACAAATGCATACAATTTCATTACAGATCATTGTGGTTTTCTTTTTTGGAAAAAGTGATCTCATTCTACACCCAGGCTGGAGTACTGTGGCACAAAGCCACTGCCAGCCTCTGTCTCCCGGGCCCAAGTGTTCTCCTGCCTCAGCCTCCTGAGTAGCTGGGACCATAGGTGCATACAGCCACACCCTAGATTTTATTCTTTTTTTATTTTTACAGAGACGGGGTTTCCCTATGTGGCCCAAGCTGGTTTTGAACTTCTGGACTCAAACGATCCAACTGTCTTGGCCTCCCAAAGTGTTGGGACTACAGACGTGAGCCACCTGTCCAGCCTACAGATCAGTATTAACCAGATGGCAGCTAGGCGCAGTGGCTCATGCCTGTAATCTCAGCAATTTAGGAGGCTGAAGTGAGTGGATCACTTGAGGTCAGAGATCAAAACCAGCCTGACCAACATGGTGAAACCCCATTTCTACTAAAAAAATACAAAAATTAGCCAGGTATGGTGGCATGTGCCTGTAATCCCACTTGGGAGGCTGAGGTGGGAGAATCTCTTGAACCTGGGAGATGGAGGTTGCAGTGAGCTAAGATCATGCCACTGCACTCCAGCTGGGCAACAGAGCAAGACTGTGTCTCAACAACAACAAAAGTTAACAGATGAGTATTTGTAATAGATTTTAATGATAGGAAACCCCAATTAAGTGAGGTGCCATCTTCTCAAAAAGAATTTCATTCTTTTCATTAGCAGACTTCTATTTAAAAAAGTGTGTGTGTGTGTGTGTGTGTGTGTTTGTGTGTGTGTGTGTGTATTTATTTTGGTCATACAGGGTTTTCTCGTCACCCAGGCTGGAGTGCATTGTGTGATCTCGGCTCACTACAGCCTCCACCTCCCAGGTTCAAGTGATTCTTGTGGCTCAGCCTCCTAAGTAGCTGGGATTATAGGCACCCACCACCACGCCCAGCTAATTTATATATTTTTAGTAGAGATGGGGTTTCACCATGTTGGCCAGGCTGATCTTGAACTCCTGACCTCAAGTGGTCCACCCACCTCAGCCTCCCAGTGTGTTGGGATTATAGACGTGAGCCACTGCAGGTGGCCTGTTATACTCATTATCGTATCTTGAATTTTGTCGATAAAAAGTTTGTAGAAATTGTTTCTGCATCCAGCCTGGGCAACAGAATGAGACCTCTGTCTAAAAAAAAAAGAAAAAAAGAAAAATAATTGTTTCTGTCTTGTTATATAAGTATCTATAGGATTTTGCCTACTGGCCAGCAAAGACTAAAATATTTGTGATTGGGCCCTTTACAGAAAAAGTTACAGATCTGTGTTCTACAGAAGTAGTTTTCAAACGTAAATGGGGATCTTGTTAAGATGCAGATTCTGGTTTGGCTGGTCTGTGGAGGAACCCATGATTTTGCATTTCTTATAAGCGTCTTAGTGATACAGTTGCTGCTGGCTCATGAACTGTAGTTTGAGTAGCTTGGCTCTACTGTTCAGGATTAGCATTTGCTAAGCATCTATTATGTGCCAGGAATTACACCAGGGGCTCTTGCATATATTGCCTCTTTAAAATATCTTATTAGAAGGTGTTAAGAATTAAGGAGAATTTGTGTTCTTAAGAGTTTTTGGTTAGAAACTCATTTGTTCAGAGGGTTGACGTCCTAAAGGAAACTATACGTCTGAGAAAAACAATAGGAAATAAAATACATTATTATTTACTGATCCAGGTCAAAAAGTAGGGCCCGATGGCCTAATCTTCCATGGTAAATTTCAGTTTGCCATCAATCAGTTACTAAGTCAGAGTATTCATAGTTTATAGCACATACATGCTTTATAAATATTTTCTTCCAATCTGTTGTTTGCCTTTTCATTTTGTAACCGTGTTCTTTTGAACTAACAACATTTTACATTTTTGATGAAGTCGAATTTATTGAATTAAGAAATTATTATTAATTGAGATTCTTACTCTGTCACCCAGCCTGGAGTGCAGTGGCGCAGTCTTGGCTCACTGCAGCCTTGACATCCTGGGCTCAAGCAATCTTCCCACCTCTGCTCCTTAGTAGCTAGAACTACAGATGTGCACTACCACTCCTAGCTAATTTTTGTATTTTTTTGTAGAAACGAGTTTTGCCGTATTGCTCAGGCTGATCTTGAACTCCTAGACTCAAGTGATTATTTTGCCTTGGCCACCTAAAGTGCTGGGATTACAGGCAGGAGCCACCACATTTAATTATTTTCTTAATAATTAAAACAAAAAAAATTTTTTTAATAATTAAATTTAAAAATTTTAATTATTTTTTGAAAATTGTGGCAAAATATAAAATTTACCCTGTTAACAATTTTTAGGTGTAAAGTTCAGTGGTATTAAGTACATTCACATTGTTGTGCTGCCATCTCCACTGTTCATCTGTAGAAACTTTCTGTCTTCCCCAGCTGAAACTGTACCCACTAAATACTAACTTCCCATTCTACTGCACCCCCCAACCCCTGGCAACCACCTTTTGTGACTGGCTTATTTTAGTTAGCATAGTGTCTTCAGAGTTCTCCATGTTGTAGCAAGAACCCAAATTTTCTTTATTTTTCAGGCTGAATAATATTCCATTGTATGTAGATACCACATTTTGTTTGTCTGTTCATCTGTTGGTAGCCACTTGGATTTCTTCTACCTTTAGGCTAATGTGAATAATGCTGCTTTGAACTTGTTTGTACAAATATCTGTTTGAGTCATTGCTTTCAGTTCTATTGATTATATACTCAGAAGTGAAATTGCCAGATCATATGGTAACTCAGTTTTAATTTTTGAGGAACCACTATACTGTTTTGCACAGTGGCTGCACCATTTTATGTTCCCACCAGCAATGCACAAGTATTTCAGTTTCTCCACATCCTCACTAGCACTTGTATATTTTTGTTTTTAGTTTTGATAACAGCTATCCTAATGGGTATGAAGTAGTATCTCACTGTGATTTTTGGTTTGCATTTCCCTCAGAATTAATGTTGAGTATCTCTTCATGTGCTTATTGGTCATTTGCATATCTTCTTTGGAAACATTGCCCATTTTAAAAAGTGGGTTATTTTTAAAATAATGGTTTTTTTGTTGCTGAGTTGTGGAAGTTCTTTATATATTCTGGATGTGAATCCCTTATCAGACGTACGATTTTCAGATATTTTTTTCCTTTCTGTGGATTGACATTTCACTCTGTTGATTGTGTCCTTTTAGGTAAAAAAGTTTTTATTTTTGATGAAGTCCAACTTACCTATTATCTTTCTTTCTTTTTTTTTTTTTTTTTTCCTAAGACTGAGTCCCACTCTTCCTGCTGGGTTCAAGCGATTCTCTTGCCTCAGCCTCCAGAGTAGCTGAGATTACACACACCACCATGCTCGGCTAATTTTTTTGTATTTTTGGTAGAGACAGGGTTTTGCCATGTTGGCCAGGTTGGTCTTGAACTGCTTGATCTCAAGAGATCTGCCTGCCTTGGCCTCCCAAAGTGCTGCTATTACAGGTGTGAGCCACTGCGCCCAGCCCTATTTTTTCTTTAGTTGCCTGTGCTTTTGGTGTTGTATCAAAGAAACCATTGCTAAATTCTCTGTATGTTGTAAGAGTTAGAAAGTTTTAGGTCTTATATTCAGGTATTTGATCCATTTTGAGTTAATTTTTGTATATGGTTTAAGTAAGGATCCCACTTAATTTGTTTGCATGTGGATGTCCAGTTTTCCCTGTACCATTTGTTGAAAAGACTGATCTTACCCCACGGGATGGTCTGGTGTTCTTACTCAAAATCATTTCATGTGAGGTTTTATTTTCTGGTCTCTCTGCTTTATCCCATTGATGTATTTATATGTCTGTCTTTATGCCAATACCATATTCTTATTTTTAAAATGGTAATTTAATGTTTTCAAAATAGTCCTGTGCCAGGAAAGGATTGATTTTTTTTTTATATAAAGCAAAACTTCAGTAGATTTTAAGTTTCAGTGCCAAGCTTAAGACTTGGCAGACCTGGCATATAATAGGTGTTTGATTTGAGACTCATGTTTGAAGCCAGAGGAAGTCTGAAAAAGAAAACAGAAGGCCATGGGGAATATTCACCGTTAAGAGAAAACAAGGAGGTGGTGGGGGGAACAGGTGTGGTTGAATTATGAAAACTAGAACTTTATATGTTTTTGCTTTGGTTTTTCCCCTCAATAAAGGAATAATACACAGTTTCTGATGTAATAGCAGGAAGAGAAAAAAATGAAAGCATTGATGATATGAAAGACGATATAGTTATAAACCAGTTTAAGGGAAGAATTAAATGATAGTACAATGAAACTGAAGCTAAGGTAGACTTCTAAAAAGATATTAATGAGTGCAGAAGGAAACAAGGAGTGAGTAGATGCCAGAGAGGTAGGGTACTTGTGAATACAAGATTTCTTGGATGTCAAGAAGGAATGAGATCAAAAGCAAGTGTTAAAGGCTTTAGCTTTTTAGAGGGAGTGACCTCTTGTTTTTGAGATAGAAGGAGAAGTCGACAGGGAAAGGTGTATTTTCAGCTACAGGGATACAAATAAGCATGAAAGGGTGGCTACCATCGATCTAGTCCTCTGTCCAAGTGAGTATAAAAAGTAAGAAAGGAAATTTCAAAAGATAAGATCTATAGGAATAGCTGTTAACCTTTAGGAGAGGAATGTCAGGATGTGTGGAAGGGGGCTGGTATAGTTTGAAAATGTTCCTTCCCCAAGTCATTTTGGATTCTGGTAATATCCTTAACTGCTCCCTTTGAGAGCTGTTCATTTATGTCACTTCTGGGGTTTTTGTCAGAACAGAATTAGCAGACATAGATAAAATAATTTTTAAGATTTGTTTGAATTTCACCTAGAATTTGGAGTGCTTTCGTCTTCATGATAACAGTAACATGAGGGTGTTACATTTTTCGTCTTAATTTTCAAGGTGGTTGTTTAATAGTAAGTGTTAGTTACTTCAGTCATCTGTTTGATGTGTCTGAGTTTAATTTACCTGATGGAAACTTAAAACTATCAACTATACAAAAAGTATTAAGGATTGTGACAATAATAAAACCATTCTTTACAGTTTAAAATGTTGTTAGTTATATAAGATATACATAAACAAAATAAGTGCTAATGTCACATACTGTTAAAATTCTGGGTTAGTAGGGAAATTACATTAGGAGAGTATTTTTTAAACTATGGACTCATGGTTTATAAAATCAGTTTAATTGCTTTTTACTAGTGCCACCCTATCCTTTTTTTAAATGGACTAGAATAGACTAGAAAATAGATGTTGTACAGGACTCTTACTACTGCCATTGCAGTAAGATTAAGCATGCTGTGAAACTTTTAAATGTATGAATGTTTGTAACTGTGTACTGAATTTAATGGAAAATATATTTCTTTCTGTGAGTTGCAGCCAAAAGTGTTGGGAATCCATTGTAGAATGTTTTGATAAGTTGATGTGTACATTTAAAAATAAAGTTTCTCAATTTCGTCTGTTTATAGCATTCATCTCTAAATTTTTGACATTTTAACTAATCACATGTATATATTTGTGTGTATGTAAGTATACACGCATACCTGTATATATGTACATTTTTTTCTTTTTTCTTAATAGGTGCAATGGATGAGCTTCATAGTCTGGATCCAAGAAGGCAAGAGTTATTGGAAGCTAGATTTACTGGAGTTGCAAGTGGGAGCACTGGGAGTACGGGCAGTTGCAGTGTTGGAGCTAAAGTGAGCAAAATTCTCATCTTTGACAGTCTTTTTTTGTATTAAGTGGTCTAAAATATGTAAAGAATTCTTACATATGTGCTTAACAGCCTATTACTGTTGTAACTTTTATAATGTATAGAGTAATCAAATCAGTGTTCATAAACCTGTTTTTAATGTAGTATACCATTTTCAGGGGCATTATAATACAGCATAATATGTTTCAGGGATAAAAAGGAGTTTGGTAGATTGTCCTACTTGTCTCCTACTGTGTACTTTCTTACCCTGCCTGCCCTTATCATCCGTGGTCCTATGTGTACATCTCATCCACTTTCTAACTGTTGAATAAAACTTTAATAGTGTATATCTTTTGGGCCAGGAGTCTCCAACCCCTGGGCTGAGGACTGGTACCAGTCCTGTTAGGAACCTGGCCGCATAGCAGGAGGTGAGCATCAGGAGAGCGAGCATTACTGCCTGAGCTCCACTTACTGTGAGATCAGTGGCGGCATTAGATTCTCATAGGAGCACGAACCCTGTTGTGAACTGTGCACATGCGAGGGATCCAGGTTGTGCGCTCCTTGTGAGAATCTAATGCCTGATCTGAGGTGGAACGGTTTCATCTCTAAACCATTCCCCACCTCCCCCCATTTCATGGAAAAATTGTCTTCCACAAAACTGATCCTGGGGTGCCAAAAAGGTTAGGTATCGCTTTGTTCAGCCTTTCAGTTATAGACCCAGATTATCTACCTCAAACTGTGGTGAGTTTTCCTGTACTTGTTTTCTTATGGACCTTTGTGACCATTTATTTAGGATATATTCCCAAGAGCACAATTGCTAGATCATAGGGTATGTAGAGACTGAAACTGGATAAATAATACAAGGTTGCTATTCAGAACAGTTGTGCTAATCTGCATTTTCAGCAGAGTGCATGAGTATTTCTGTTATTTCCATATCCCGGAAACACTTGACACCATCCACATTCCTTATTTAAGTATAAAATATATCTTGTTGTTTTACTTGTACCATCAGTTATTTTGAGCATTTCTTCATATGCTTGTTAGCTTGTTGGGGAGTCTTAGAAATAATTTTAATTCTTTGTCTGTTTTTATATTAGTATTGCTTTCTTTTTTGAACTGATTTCCCCATGTTCCATGTGTATTCTACATATTGATTTCTTGTTGACTTCATACATTATAAGTAACTTCTTCCACTTTGTCATATGTCTCTTACTTTGTTGAGGGTCTCTGTTGTTGAAATGGAGTTGTGTGAATTCATAGCACATTGAACTCTCTAAATTTGTTGTAATTAGCCTCACCAATTTTTTGCCTTATGGTTTGTGCCTTGGAAGTTTTGACTATTGGTATTTAATGAAAATATGCATCAGCATTAACCATTTGGGTAAAATAGATCCTTTTTGTATTTTTATAAATCTATTTTACTATTAATGTATAGACATAGGAATAAAAGTATTACGAAAAACAACTTTATTAAATATTTTAATAAGAATTATAAGGTACACCTCTTTGTATCAAGTAAATTTTGGCTCACAAACATAAAAGATTGAAAGAATACTGTGATGTGTCCTTTGAGCATAATGAGATGGTCCAGAATTTGTTTGCAGAATATTATATGATGCAGTCCTTACTATGTTTCCTTTTTTCCTTAGAAATATATTGTTCAATTCATTGATGGTTGAATTTGAGAAAATTCACCTAGGATTATGTTATCTGACAACTCTATCTGAGATTTTACTTACAGACAGGATCACCACCATCAGCTTCAGAGTCTAGAAATGCTACTTACTGTTGGGGTTTATTTTCTGATTTGTCTAATAATTGTAAGATGTATTCCTCTGTCATTCTCTTCTCTTAGGCATCGTGGGTAGAAATGAAAAAAAAAATTTTTTTTTTTTTGTTGAGACAGGGTCTTGCAATGTTGCCTGGGCTGGAGTGCAGTGGTGAGATCTCGGCTCACTGCAACCTCCGCCTCCCAGGTTCAAGCAGTTCTCCTGCCTCAGCCTCCTGAGTAGCTGGGACTACAGGCACGTGCCACCACACTGGCCAGTGTTTTGTATTTTTAGTAGAGACGGGGTTTCACTGTGTTAGCCAGGATGGTCTTGATCTCCTGACCTCGTGATCTGCCCACGTCGGCCTCCCAAAGTGTTGGGATTACAGGTGTGAGCCACTGCACCTGGCCACCTTTTTTTAATTTCTAGAGGCTGCTGCATTCTTTGGCTTGGCTATTCCTCCATTTTCAAAGGCAGCAATATCCCATCTCCTTGACCATTTTTCCACCGTCATATCTCCCCTCTGACAACAGTCTGGAAAGGTTGGGTCTCTACTTTTACGTACCCATGTGATTAGATTAGACCAACCCAAATACATTGGGGTAATTTCCCCAACTCAAAGTCCTTACCCTTAATCACTTCTGCAAAGTCCTTTTTTGCCATGTAAGGTAACATATTCATAGGCTCTGGGGTTTAGGGCATGTGTATCATTGGGGCAATTATTCTGCATACCATACACCAACATTCTTCATTTTTTTCTTTAATTTTGTTTTTTAGTATAGTTGGGAATAATTGATGAAAATCATCAGTAATGATGAAGTAATTCCCAGTATGTAATTAAAAAATGCAAAACAAGGAAAAATAAGATCTGTAAGATTCAATAATGTACTTTAGATTTATGAAAGGGTCCATTTGACATCTGGTAATTGCAAGATAGAATGAGTTTTATTCTATCAAAAATTAACTTTTGTTTTTTTCAATGATCTCTAAGAGAGAGTGAAAGTCCTCAAATATGAGTCTTTACAAGCAGTTAGAATGGCTCAAAAAAGAAATTCAAAAACTAGAATTTGATTTCATAGACTTTGATGGTATCCTAAGTGTTAAATACTGCTTCTCCATTCCTGGGCCACAAAGATAATCTGCAGTTTCTGTTATTACTTTTGTTTTTTATTTTTATTTTTTTGAGATGGAGTCTCGCTCTGTCACCCAGGCTGGAGTGCAGTGGCTGAATCTCAGCTCACTGCAACTTCTGCCTCCTGGGTTCAAGTGATTCTCCTGCCTCAGCCTCCTGAGTGGCTGGGATTACAGGCGTGTGCCAGGATACCCAGCTAATTTTTGTATTTTTAGTAGAGACAGGAGTTTCACCATGTTGATCTGGCTGAACTTGAACTCCTGACCTCATAATCTGCCCACCTCGGCTTTCCAAAGTGCTGGGATTACAGGCGTGAGCCACCACACCCAGCCTCTGTTATTACTTTTAGGTTTACTGTTACACTTGCTCTTTAATCCATCTAGGGTCCACCTTTTATATAATACTGGTAGTGATCCAGTTTTATTTTTCTCCATCTAGTGAACAAGTTTTTTCCATAGTACTTCTTAAATTACCCGTATTTTTTTTATTGATTTGTGATGCCATCTTTATCATATTTATGACTTAATTAGCACACATATGATTTACATATATTTATATATGATAAGTATATGTGGTTGCTGTGTATGTGCAGTATATGGGCTGTCTCTGAAATGTCTCTGATGTCCCAGTGATCTGTATTCTTGTGCTCCCATATCACATTAAAAAAAAAAACACTATCATATGTTGGTGATTTTTTTTATATAGTAGAGCAAAATCTCTTGTTTACTCTTTTTCTAGGGTTGACTTTGTTCTTTATGAATCGTTAGTCCTTCATAAAATTTAAGCATCTCTATATTCTTGATAGCATTTGGGAATTCTTCTATTATGGCTTTTTTGTGTCTTTTTAAAAAAAAATTCAAATGTAATTTTAATTTTGAATGCATTCCATTTATAGATTAATTTAGGGACTACTAGCATCTTTATAGAATTAGGTTCTCCTGTTTAAGCACGTGAAATGTCTTCCCATTCAGTTCTCTCCATAGACTTCTTAGGAATTTTTGGCTGTTAGATCCTTTAAAGTTTATGGCTAATCTGTTTTTAATTATATTTTCTAGTTGATTATTGCTGGCTTAAGATGCTTTCAGTTTTTATACTTTGGTCTTGTATCTGGCAGTTCTTTTATTGGTTTTAACGGTTTGTTGGTTTTTTAGATTTATTTAAGGGAAATGATAATCTTCCAAAAATGATGGTTTACAGTGAGTTTTGACAAATGTATACACTCATGTAATCTACATTACTCTTAAGATACAGAACATTTTCATTACCCTACCTATCTGTTTTGTAATTCACTATTACATTAGTCTCGCAAATGACCTGGGCCCCTTTCACTACTTTTAGTTTTTTCAGCGTCCTGTGTGTGATAGGAAATGTTCATGAGAATATGAGTAGACGTTTGTAAAACCATCTTGGCCTGGAGTTTGTTTAGAGTGGAGATCTTTTTTTTTTTTTTTTTTTTTTTTTTTAAATACATGATCTCACTCTGTCGCCCAGGCTGGAGTGTATTACTGCCATCTCGGCTTACTGCACCCTGTGCCTCCCAGACTCATGCAGTCCCCTCCACTTCAGCCTCTCAAGTAGCTGGGACTACAGGCTCGCACCAACGATGCTTGGCTAATTTTTTGTTGTTGCTGGAATTTTTTTTTTTTTTTTTTTTTGGTAAAGACCGGGTTTTACCATGTATCCAGATTGGTCTCAAACTCCTGGGCTCAAGTGATCTACCTGTCTTGGCTTCCCAAAGTGCTGGGATTACAGGTGTGAGCCACCATGCTCAGCCAGGCAGATCTTCTACTGTCATTTAAATTTCTTTAATATTTAGTTCATTAATTCATTTCATGTGAGCTTTTAAACTTACTAATATATAGTTATAATACTTTTAAAAATCTCCTTTGTTATTTTCTTTCTTCATATTCTCCTTTTCTGTTCATCTTGCCAGAGCTTTGTTTAATGAATATTTCAAATAAACAGATTTTTATTTTACTTTTTTTTTTCACTGTTTTGTTCTTCTCACTTTTCCCCATTGATTTCTGCCTTCCTAAGTTACTTGTTATTTTGGATTTTGCTTCTGTGGCTCTTCTTCCAGCTATTAAGTTGAATGTTTAGTTTATTTACTTGTATAGAGACATAATTAACATACAATAAAATGCATAGCTCTTATATGTTCAGTTATGGGACTTTCTCTCCATGGTTTTTTTTAAAGGTATAATTCCCAATTAGTAAAATTCCTCTTTTTTACTATATAGTTGTGTTGTAAGATTTGACAAATGTATATAATTGTGTAACCACTGTCACAATTAAGATATTAAATAGTTTATTTTGCTAAAATATTTCCCCATGCCCCATTGTAGTCAATTCCTCTAGGTTGCCGTTGGCAACCACTGATCTGTGTTCTGTTCTTTCAGTTTAGGTTTTAAGAAATGCTATATAAGTGGAATACATATTGCAATATGTACCTTTTTGAGTCTGGCTTCTTTTAACTTAGCATAATGCATTCATTTGAGATTGATCCATGTTGTTGGATGTTTGCCCCCCCCCTTTTTTTTTTTTAATGAAATCTTGAGCTGTCGCCAGGCTGGAGTGCCGTGGCATGATCTCGGCTCACTGTAACCTCCGCCTCCCAGGTTCAAGCAATTCTCCTGCTTCAGCGTCCCGAGTAGCTGGGACTGTGGGTACGCACCACCACGCCCAGCTAATTTTTGTATTTTTAGTAGAGACGGGGTTTCACCATGTTGGCCAGGGTGGTCTTGATCTCCTGACCTTGTGATCCACCCGCCTTGGCCTCCCAAAGTGTTCGGATTACAGGCCTGAGCCACTGTGCCTGGCCAGATATTTGACTCTTTTGAATGCTAAATAGTATTCTGCTGTATGAAGATAACCACTTCTTTTTTAGTCCATTTTCTATTTATTTATTTTTTGAGACAGAGTCTCACTCTGTTGCCCAGCTGGAGGGCAGTGGCACGATCTTGGCTCACTGCGACCTCCATTTCCCAGGTTCAAGCGATTCCTGTGCCTCAGCCTCCCAAGTAGCTGGGATTACAGGCACGCACCATCATGACCAGCTAATTTTTGTATTTTTAGTAGAGATAGGGTTTCACCCTGTTGGTCAGGCTGGTCTCAACTCCTGACCTCAAGTGATCTGCCCGCTTTGGCCTCCTAAAGTACTGGGTTTACAGGCATGGGCCACCATGCCTGGCCTTTTTAGTTCATTTTCTAGATGAGGAACATTAGTGTTGTTTCCAGTGTTTCGATAATTAGGAAAAAAGATATTATAACCATTTGCGTATACCCCCCCTCTTAGATTTGGAAATTGTTGAGTGTAAATACCACACAAAACAAAATATACAACACTTCCATCCCTCCAGAGAGTTTTAGTTCTGCCTGTACTTGGATTCCATATACAGTAAATGAAAGCATACACTATATTGTTTTGTATCTGGCATCCTTTATTTAACATAGTATTTTTGAAACTTATCCAGGTTGCTGCTGTTGTACTAGTTAATTCTTTTTGTTGCTGAATATAATTCCATTGTATAGATATACCACAGTTTGTTATGTGTTTAGTAGAGTGGTATTTGGATGTTTTCAGTTTTGCCTGTTATGAGTAAGGTAACAATAAACATTTTGGTACAAATGTTTTGGTAACATGTTTTTGTTTCTCTTGGGAAGATTCTTAGCTGTGTAGATATATATTTAATTTGATAAGAAACTGCCAGATTTCCAAAGTGTTTGTACCGGTTTTGCTCCATCCAGCACTGTACAAGAACTTTGATTGTTCTGCATCCTCCCTGACATTTTGTTGTGATTCTTTTTCATTTTGGTGTATTCGGTGTAAAGTAATATCAGCTGGTTTATTTTAACTTTTCTTGTTTCTTGATTAATGCTATCCCCTCCAAGAACTGCTGTAACTGTTCCATAAGTTTTGATAGGTGCTATTTTAATTAATATTCAGATCTGTTTATTTCATAATTACCTTTGTTTCCTTTTTAACACAAGTGTTATTAATATAGGATATTTTGAGCTACCTTTTTGTTATGGATTTTCAGTCTGTTGCATTACAGTTGGAAAGTAGTTTGTATGACATCAGTCCCTGAATGTGCCTTATTTTAGAAACATTTCATACCTAATAGGTCTTAATTGTATTTGTTCAGGTCTTAGATATCTTCTTGTATTGTCGACTTGGTGTATGTTTTTCAGAGAGAGATGTATTAAAATATTTAACTGATGATTTATGTATTTCTGCTTGCTGTTTGTTTTTGCTTGTTACAATTTGAGGCAGTATTTTTACATGTGTATATTCTTTTTATGACTGTATACTATTTATTGTTAACTTCAGCTTTCCTTTGGTTCATATTTGTTTTAGATATATGGTTTTCTATTTTATTTTTGCTCTTTTAAAGTGTGTTTCTTGGGGCTGGGAGTGGTGGCTTATGCTTGTAATCCTAGCACTTTGGGAGGCCGAGGCAGGTGGATCACTTGAGCCCAGGAGTTCGAGACCAGCCTGGGCAACATGATGAAACCCCATCTCTACAAAAATAAAAACAAACAAAAATTAGCTGGGTGTGGTGGTGGGCGCCTGTAGTCCCAGCTTCTTGGAAGGCTTAGTTGGGAGGATTACTTGAGTCCAGGAGGTTGAGTCTGCAGTAAGCCGAGATCATGCTACTGCTCTCCAGCCTGGACTACAGAGTGAGACCCTGTCTCATTAAAAAAATAAATCGTTTTAAATGTGTTTCTTGTAGACAACATGTGTTTTGCTGTAATAGGAGCATTCAATGCTCTTAAATGGTGAGTTTTTTTTTACATTTTTTGTAATTGTTGTTATTTTCTGACTTGGTTCTGCCATCTATTGCCTAATATCTTCTTCTTGTACTTTATCTGTTTTCCACTGGACAAATGAATTTTTTCCTGATGTTCTAAAGTTACATATTCTATTTGTAGTGTTATAATGACACTCTGTACTCAGTATAGCGTATAGTGTATGAGTATAGAGTGTCATTATAACACTGAAATGCTTTGTCAAACTGCATTTCTGTGGGTTTTTTCCCCTTAAATTTTTTTCAAATTTTTATTTTGAAAATAATCTATACCTGTATAAAAGTTGAAAATGCAGTACAAAAAATGCCATCATATTCTTTATCAAAATTTAAAAGATGTAAACAGTTTTGCTTAATTTGTATTTATGTACATCCTTACCATCTCTCTCTGATATTACTGTGGTCTCCTGGCTCTTGTTTTTTTTTTCCCCCCCAGAGAGGATCTCACTCTGTCACCCAGGCTGGAGTGCAGTGACACAGTCTCGGGTCACTGCAGCCTCTGCCTCCTAGGCTCAAGCGATCCTCATGCCTGAGGCTTCTGAGTAGCTTGGACTATAGGCAAGTGCCACCACACCTGGCTAATAAGTTTTTTGTATTTTTTTTTAGAGATGGGTCTCACCATGTTGTCCAGGCTGGCATTTAACCTCCTGGTTAAGCAGTGCACCCACCTCGGCCTCCCAGAATGCTGGGATTACAAGTGTGAGCCACTGCGTCTGGCCAGCTCCTTTTTTAAATTCAGTTGTTATAATTCATTAGTGTCATTATTCTTTTTGAAATTCAGATTGTCCCAAATTTGACCAGTGGGAAACTCCTTCACATGGTCACCTGAGAAATCTTTTATAAGTCTTTGGTTTTCAGACACAAGACGTTTCTGGCTTACCTCGTCCTTTTCTGCATTGCATATGAGCAGATACTCTCCAAGGATTCCTCCTTCATTTTAATGAAGAATGGTACTTAGGAACCAACATCTAGGTGCTAGTTATGCTTATTGTTATAATACATAATAGTCTCTTAGAAGAATGCCAGCTAATGTAGAATCAGAACAATCACCATTTGATATCCTCAATATGATTATGACTAAGGCAAAGATCATCAACAGGTGCTAATACCATTTAGTAAAATGTTTTCAAGAGCAGTATACTTTCAAGGTCTGAATGTTTTACCCCATATATTGGTTATTACAACAGAGAAATGTGTGTTTAAAATGGGCACCGTTTCTCACCATAATAAGCAAGGTCAGACTTTTCATTGGCATATTATCTCAGAGAATCTGCCATTGTGTGTGCCTCCTAAGGTAATGCAGTAGGAGGTACATAAATCACCTCTGTGTTTAATGCTGGAAATATTTGATTTGAATTTATTCGTGAGACCATACTCCTGGGACACAGCTGGATAACTGGTCTGGACTCATCAAAGTATTCAGTGTCTTGAAGAACAAAGAGAGAGAAATGGAATTGTTGTAGATTGGATGAGACTAAAGAGATGTAGCAGCCAGATGTAGTGTGTGAATCTGAATCCTGGTTTGTACCTAGACTGGGGGAAAAACAATTATAAAGGACATTTTTGTGACAATAGGGAAATTCGGGCACAGGTGTATGTTAGATGAAGATACTGAATTAATGTTGGTTTTATTCTTTTGTCTTTTGGATAATTTTGAAAATTCATTTAAGAACAGATATAGGTGAAGCTACAGAATGTGTGAGAGTTGTGACCAATGACTCCTGTAATGTTTAAAGTGATGATGGTAATGTGCTTGTGAGATGCAGTATTATTGGGTAGGCAAATTTTAATAATAGTAGCATCAGGAGTTTGTAATTTGGAAGTGAGAACATTCTAAGCATCAAATTGCTGGTAGAGAGTGCTCTAGGAGAGAGGGGACAGGGGAGAAAGGTAAATGTGTTATCTAGGTGTATTGATTTATCTGTAGAGAAAAATAGAGCAGTATATTTGCTAAAAGCAAGAAAGTAAGCACAAGCAACAGATACTGTACATAGAATATTTTTAATTTTTTGTTGTTTTGTTTTTCTGCTTTTATTTTTAATTGGTAGAATAATTGTACATATTTATGGAGTACAGTGTGCTATTTTAGTACATTGTAGACAATGTATAATGATCAGATCAGGGTAACTAGCAGATATGTTGCATCAAACATTTATTATATCTTTGTGATGGGAACATTCAAAATCTGCTTTTCCAGCTATTTGAAGATATACAATAAATTGTTGTTAATTATAGTCTGCCTGTAGTGCTATAGAACAGTAGGACTTACTCTTCCTTTCTAGTTGTACTGTTATAATCATTAATCAACTGTTGGCTGTCCCCTCCTATCTACTCTTCCCTGCCTCTTTTCTGCTCTCTATTTACATAAGATCAGCCTTTATGGTTTCTGCATATGAGTGAAAACATGCAGTATTAATTTTTCAGTGCCTGGCTAATTTCACTTAACAATGTCCTCCAAGCTCATCTATGTTGCTGTGAATGAGAGAAATTTTTTAAATACTATTTAAAAATTTAAAAATTTTTAAATAGTATTCCATTTTGTATGTATACCATATTTTCTTTATCTGTTTGTCTGTTGGTAGACACTTAGATTGATTCCATACTTTAGCTATTATGAATCATGTTACAGTAAACATAGGAATGTAGGTATCTCTTCAGCATACTGATTCCTTTGCTTTGTGTATATACCCAGTAGTAGGATTGCTGGATCATATGGTAGTTCTATTTTTTTTTTAAGGAACCTCCATATTTCTTTTTCATAATGGCTGTACTAATTCACACTTCCACCAACAGTGTAGGAGGGGTTCCCTTTCTCTGCATCCTTGCCAGTATTTGTTATTTTTTGTCTTTTTTTTTTTTTTTTTTTTTTTGGAGACAGAGTCTTGCTTTGTTGCCAGACTGGAGTGCAAGGGTGCGATCTCGGCTCACTGTAACCTCCACCTCCTGGTTTCAAGCAATTCTCCTGCCTCAGCCTCTTGAGTAGCTGGGACTACAGGTGTGTGCTACCATTGCCCACCTAATTTTTGTATTTTTAGTAGAGGTGGGGTTTCACCATGTTGGCCAGGGTGGTCTCGATCTCCTGACCTTGTGATCTACCCGCCTCGGCTTCCCAAAGTGCTGGGATTACAAGTGTCAACCACCACACCCGACCATTTTTTGTCTTTTTGATAGCCATCCTAGCTGGGGTCAGATTTTACTCCACTGTGGTTTTAATTTCCATTTGCCTGATGATTGGTTATGTTGACCATTTTTTTTAATATCCCTGTTAACCATTTGTATGGTTACTTCTTTCGAGAGATGTCTTTGCCCATTTTAAGATTGGATTATTTATTGTTTTGCTGTTACGTTGTTTGCGTTTGTTGTAAATTCTGGATGTTAATCCCTTCTCAGGTGAATAGTTTACAAATCATTTTCTTCCATTCTGCAGGTTGTCTCTTCACTTTATGATTGTTTCCTTTGCTGTGAAGAAGCTTTTTAGTTTGAGAAAATATCATTTGTCTATTTTTGCTTTTGTTGTCTGTGCTTTTGAGATCTTCATAAAATCTTTAGACCAGTGTCCTGAAGTGTTTCCCCGTAAGGTTTTTTCCTAGTAGCTTTATAGTTCTGGATCTTAATTTAAATCCTTAACCCATTTTGAGTTCATTTTTGTGTACAGTGAGAGATAGGGGTCTAGTTTCATTTTTCTGCATTTGGATATCCAATTTTTAATATTTCTGGTGCCTTTGTCGAAGATTAGTTGGATATAAATGCATAGATTTATTTCTGGATTCTCTGTTCTGTTCCATTGATCTGTGTCTGTTTTTATGGCAATGGCGTACTGTTTTGCTTATTGTAACATTGTAGTATATTTTGACGTCTAGTAGTGTAATGCCTCCAGTTTTATTCTTTTGGCTCAGAATTGCTTTGGCTATTGAGAGCCTTTTTGTGGTTTCATATGAATTTTAGGATTTTTTTTTTCCTGTGAGGAATGTCATTCGTATTTTGATAGGAATTGCATTGAATCTGTAGATCACTTTTGGTCGTATGTCATCTTCACAGTATTCTTCCAATTCATGAACATGGGGTGTCTTTCTGTTTTTTTTAATGTGCTCTTTAATTTTTTCCCTCAGTGTTTTATAGTTTTCCCTGTAGAAATTCTTCACTTCATTGGTTAAATTTATTTCTATTTTTGTTTGTTTGTTCGTAGTTCTTGTAAATGGAATTGCTTTTTTTGTTTTTTGGAGACAGGATCTTACTCTGTTGCCCAGGCTGGAGTGCTGTGGCACAATCTTAGCTCACTGCAACCTCTGCCTCCTGGATTTAAGCAATCGTTGTGCCTCAGTCTCCTGAGTAGCTGGGATTACAGGGGCCCACCACCATGCCCAGCTAATTTTTGTATTTTTAGCAGAGACAGAGTTTCACCTTGTTGGCCAGGCTGGTCTCAAACTCCTGGCCTCAATTGATCCACCTGCCTTGGCTTCCCAGAGTGTTGGGATTACAGGCATGAGCCGTGGCTCCCGGCCGGAATTGCTTTTCTGCTAGTTCATTGTTGGTGTATAGAAATGCTACTAATTTCTGTATGTTGATTTTGTATTCTGCAACTTTACTGAATTTGTTTATCAGTTCTAACAGCTTTTTGGTGAAGCTTTTAGGGTTTTCCATATATGAATTCATGTCATTTACTATACATAGAACTTTTAAATTCTTGGAATAGAATGTAGAAGGAGGAATATAAAGAAATGTAATCCAACAAAAGATAGGAGGAGAAGAGAAAAAAAGAAAATATTTTATTTTTATCTGCTATTTTATAAGATAGAAGCAATAAAGCCAGGTATGTATTATCACAATAAATGAGACTCCATCTATAGGCTATAAACAAGAAACATCCCTTTTAAAATTCTGCATATTGGAAATACCTACAAAGAAAATATCTCAGTTAATCACAAAGAAAAATAAAGTACAATTAAATAAAAATTTGAGGCCAGGGGTGGTGGCTGTAATCCCAGCACTTTGAGAGGCCCAGGGAGGCGGATCACTTGAGGTCAGGGGTTCAAGACCACCGTGACCAAAATGGCAAAACCCTGTCTCAAAATATTAGCTGGGCATGGTGGCACTCGCCCCCAGCTGCTCAGGAGGCTGAAGGAGGAGAATTGCTTGAACCCAGGAGGTGGGGTTTGCAGTGAGCCAAGATTGTGCCACTGCACTCCAGCCTGGGTGACAGAGTGTGACTTCTGACTCCAAAAAAAAAAAATATGTATATATATATATATATATATATATATATATATATATTTTGAGATCAGTTTTTTTTTTCTTAACTCAGAACCTTCCAAAAAAAACTTCCCATTGCATTGCAAGTAAAATTCACCATTTTCATTGTGCCCCGCACAGATCTAAAGGCCTTCCTCTAAATCTGGAGGCCTTCTGATCTAGCCTTAGGCTAACAACTGCCCCACTGAGGCACCCACACTGGCTTATTTGCCGCTTGCTTCAAACATCCTTCTCACTCCATTCAAATTTCACCTCTTCAAAGAGGCCTTATCTCGCCGCTCTATGTAAGATAATACCTTTGTCATTACCCCTTCATTTTTCCACTTTAAAATAGTACAACTTATTGATTGATAGGTAATACTAAAATTTATATGTTTGTTTATATTTTCTTTCCCTTCTTTTAATGGAAACTCCATGAGCACTTGGACCTGAGTCTGTCTTTTCCCACTGCTGTATCCCTAGCATCTACAACAGTACCAAGGCCCTCAATGAATATTTTTGAATGCATGAATGAATAGCAAAAAAAAGCATTCTTCAAAGGCAAAAACCTTGAGTGATATAAAGATAGATTTTTTTGAGATCGAGTTTCACTCTTGTTGCCCAGGCTGGAGTGCAGTGGGGCATTCTTCGCTCACCGCAACCTCTGCCTACCAGGTTCAAGCGATTCTCCTACCTCTGAGTAGCTGGGATTACAGGCATGTGCCACCATGCCTGGCTAATTTTTGTATTTTTAGTAGAGACTGGGTTTCTCCATGTTAGGCTGCTCTCGAACTCCCGACCTCAGGTGATCCGCACGCCTCAGCCTCCCAGAGTGCTGGGATTGCAGGTGTAAGTCACTGCACCTGGACAATAGATATTTTTTTAAGGACTAAGGCGCCACAAAGAAGATAAGGCAGTTGTAAATTTTTACATATCAAATCATTCTAGAAATAACATAGTGAATTTATTAAAAAATTTATAATGAGGGATTTTAATATAATTCTTTTAGATTTTGACTTGTTTTACCCTAAGCCTGTTTCACCTGTTAATTTACTTGCCAGACCCTGGTAGCATATGAATTTGTGACTATCAGATAGAAAGAAGGTTAAATATTACAAACTGTAAGTATGTAAACTTACTGTGTAGTTGTCGTGTTGGAAGAAGTTAAGGATATATTTTCTTATTTTACATAATGAGGAGTCATTACACACAGTTTGAACTTAAAAAAATTATATTACTTTAAGGTAAGAGAATCATTTGAAGAATTAAAAGTAAAAATATAACTAAATATGTCAGAAAGAAGGAGCAACTGTGATGCTAGATAAATTCTTCGTGTTCCCTGCAGGGTCAATTGAGGATTTACTGGAATCTGGTACATACAGTAGATTACTCTGCACCTGTTTGAAAGAAAGGAAGTAAAGAAAAAAAAGGAATGAAGAAGCTATCTATGTTTTGATTTGGAAATGTCTCCAAGATATATTAAGATAAAAATATGCAGTGCAGTCTGTATAATGTTTGAGTAAGAAGGGAGGAACCAAAGAATATACATTTAATTTGCTTGTATAGAAATAGAGACTCTAGGAAGACAGTAAGAAAGAAACCAAAGTAGCCTGTTTGCATTGCCTATTCAAAATTTAACTAAAAACATTTTTTAAATAAGTCATTGCCTCTCAATAGTGAGACTGGTGTGGGAAGGAGAGATTTATCTTTCTGTAATGATTGAAATTCTTCTTATGTGCCTGTGTTGCTTTTATATATTTTTTAAAAATCATGGGTGTTTTTTAAAAAATCTTTCCTTTCTTTTGAAGGCTTCAAGTCTGTGTTTGTGTGGTTGCAGTGGAACATACTATATGAGTGTTTGTATAAATGATTATGTACCATATTTTGTTGAGCTTTTTCTTCTGATTTCCCTCCAGTAATTTGAACTTTTAGAAACACTTTTATTGAGATATAATTAACATATCATCAAAACAACTCATTTAACATTTTTAATGGTTTTAACATTTTAACATTTAATTCAAAACAACTCATTTAACATTTTTAATATATTCACATTATTGTGCAACCATCACCACTGTCGAACTGAAAACATTTTTATTACCCCAAAACTGAAACAAACATTAGCAGCAACTTTTCTTCTTCCCTACCTGTACTGTATCACCTGGTAACCACCAGTCTACTTTCTGTATCTCTGGATTTGCCTGTTCTGGACATTTTATATAAATGGAGTGAAACAATATGTGATATTTTGTGTCTGGCTTTTTAAACTTAGCATAATGTTTTCATGGTTCACAGATGTTGTGGTATATATTGTACTCATCCCATTATATGACGGAATGTTCCATTATATGGATGTGCCACATTTTGTTTGTTCTTTCGTGAGTTGTTGGACATTTGGATGGTTGTTTCCGTTTTTTGATGCAAATATTATGAACACTCTGTTAGAAATTTTTGTGTAAACATGTTTTACTTCTCTCAGGTATGTAAGTAGGAGTGAAATTGCTGATTCTAAGTTAACTCTATGTTTAATGTTTTGAGGAACTGGCAAACTCCTTTTCCAAATAGCCACACCATGTTACATTTCTACCAGCCGTGCATAAGAGTTCCACTTTCTCCACATCCCCATCAACACTTATTATTGTCTTTTTAAATTATAGCCTGTATTGGTCTATTTTATGTTGCCATAACAGCATGCCAGAGACTCGGCAATTTATGAAGAAAGAGGTTTATTTAGCTCTTGGCTCTGCAGACTGAGAGGTTCAAGCCTTGGCTTCTGGTGAGGGCTTTTATACTGCCTCGTAACATATCACAGAAGGTCAGACAGGAAGTGGATATGTGTGAAGAGGGACCAGGGAGGGGGGAACCTTGCTTTAGTACAGCGAGCTCTCGCTGGAACTAAATGCAGTCTTGCCAGAGTAAGAACTCACTAATTACTGCAAGAGTCACAAGAGGCCGTTCCTGAGGGAGATAGAATGCAAGCACCTTTCACTAGATTTCACTTCACAACACTGTAACACTCTGGACCAAATTTCAGCATGAGTTTTGGTGGAGACGAACAAACCATATCCAATCCATAGCACAGCCATTCTGGGTGATGTGTGAAGTGGGATCTCATTGTGTTTTTGGTGTGCATTTCCCTAATGACTATTTGAACATCTTTTCATGTGCTTATTTTCCATTAATATATCTTCTTTGGTGAAATGTTTGTTAAAATCTTTTTCCCATTTTAAAATTGGGTTGTTTTTTAAATCTTGAGTTAAAAGGATTCTTTATACTTAATGGGTACTAGACTCTTATCAGACACACAATTTACAAATTTTGGTCTCATTTTGTAGGTGTCATATCTAAGAAATCATTGCTTAATCCAGGGTCACATACTTATATACCTATACTTTCTTCTAGGGGGTTTATAATTATAAGTAACTCTTACATTTAGGTCTTTGATCCATTTTGAGTTAATTTTCACATATGGTATGAAGTAGGGAATCCAGAATCATTTTTTTTTTTTTTTTGCATTGGACAATTCAGTTGTCTCCGTGACATTTATTGAAAAGAATATTCTTTCTCTCATTGAATTGTCCTGGAACCTTTGTCAAAAGTTAAATGATTATAAATGTGTGGGTTTATTTCTGAACTCTTAATTCTGTTCTGCTGATCTGTATGTCTGTCTTTTTGCCATACCACACTGTGTTGGTTAATACAGCTTTGCAGTATGTTTTGAAACTGGCAGTGTATATCCTTCAACTCTGTTCTTTTTAGGATTATTTTGGCTATTCTGGATCCCTTGCATTTCAATTTGACTTTTAGGATCAGTTTGTCAATTTCTGCAAAAGGCCAAGTAGGATTTTGTTAGGAATTTCAGTGAATGCTTAGATTGATTTGGGAAGTATTGCCATCCTAATAACATTAAGTCTTCCAGCACATGAACACAAATGTCTGTACATTCATTTAGGTCTTCTTTATTTTGTTTCAGTGGTGTTTTTTAGTTCATACTGTACAAGTCTTAATGTTTGTTTTGTTAAATTTATAAGTTTTATTTTTTTGATGGTATTGTTAATGAAGTTGTTTTCTTAATTTCTTTTTCACATTGCTCATTGTGGTTTTACAGACATACATTTGATTTTTGTGTATTAGTCTTGTGTCTTGCAGCCTTTCTGAACTTACTAGCTTTAATGGTTTTGCTGTTATTATTGTTTTGCTTTTTCTAGTATTTACCTTTTGTTTTTTCCTTGCTAATTCTTATTGACTAGAACCTCCAATATGATGTTGAAGGGAAGTGTTGGGAGCACATATCTTGTCATCTTACAGAGGAAAGCTGTGTGAGTGCTTCATAAATGTCCTTTCTCAGGTTGAGGAAGTTTCCTTCTGTTTCTAGATTGCTGAGCAGCTCTTTTTTTTCTTTTAAATCACAAACAGGGTGTTGGGTTTTGCCAGATATTTTTTCTATGTCTCTTGATGATCAGTGGATTTTTTTTGTTGTTGTTGTTCTGTTAATATAGCTGTTGTATGTTTAACTAACCTTGCATTCCTGGAATGAATACTGTTTGCTCAATGTGTATAATCCTTTTTATATGTTGCTGGATTTGGTTTGATAGTATTTTGTTGAGTATTTTTGCATCCATATGTGTAAGGGATATTGATCTGTAGTTTTCTTGTGATGTTTTTGCTTGGTTTCACTATCAGGTAATATTGTTTTCCAGAATGACTTGGTAAGTGTTCCCTCCCTTCTGTTCTTTGGAAGAGTTTGTGAAGAATTAGTGTTAGTTCTGCTTTACGTATTTGGAAAAATTTGCCAGTGACCATCTAGGCCTGAGCTTTCTTTGTGGGTAGTTTTTTATATGTTTGTTTGTTTTAATTATACTACTACTATTTCTTTACTTGTATAGGACTAGTCAGATTATTTTATTTCTACCCTTTCCCCTAGCTTTATTGAGGTATGATTGACAAATAGAAATTGTATATATTTAAGGTGTATATGTGGTATTTTGATTTACGTATACATTGTGACATGATTAACACTATTAAGATAATTAACATGTTTATCACCTCATAGTTACTTTTTTTTGTGTGCAGAAAACATTTAAGATCTATTCGCTTAGCGAATTTCACGTGTACAATACTATATTATTTAACTATAATCACTATACTATACATTAGAGCTCCAGAACTTATTCATTCAGCATAATTGAAATTTTGTATCCTTTTACCAAAATCTCCCCATTTTCCTTACCTCCTAGTTCCTGGCAACCACCATTATACCCTCTGCTTCATTGTTTCATGAGATTCCACATGTGAGATCAAGCAGTATTTAACTGGCTTCTACTGGCTTCTTTTCTTTTCTCTCTCTTTCTTTCCTCCCCTCCTCTCCCCTACGCCTCCCCCTCTCCTCCTCCCCGCCTTCCTTTCCATTTCCTTTCTTTCCCTCCCTCCCTCCCTCCCTTCCTTCCTTCCTTCCTTCCTTCCCTTCCTTTCTTTCTTGCTTCTGTCTGTCTGTCTGTCTTGGCTCTGCCACCCAAGCTGAAATGCAGTGATTGAATCTTGGCTCACTGCAGCCTCCGCCTCCTGGGTTTAAGCAATTGTCCTGCCTCAGCCTCCTGAGTAGCTGGGATTACAGGCACCTGCTGTCACTTCCATCTAATTTTTGTATTTTCAGTAGAGATGGCATTTCACCATGTTGGCCAGGCTGGTCTCAAACTCTTGACCTCAAGTGATTCGCCTGTCTCCTTGGCCTCCCAAAGTGCTGGGATTACAGGCATGAGCCACCGCACCTAGCCTAATTCTTAGGTTGATTCTACATGTAGGCTATTGTGAATAATACTGAAATGAACATGGAAGTGCAGCTATCTCTTTGACATACTGATTTCATTTCCTTTTAAAGATGGAATTGTTGGGGTTCTTTGAGGAACATCCATTCTGTTTTCTATAATGGCTATACCAATGTACGTTCCCACCAGTAGTGTGCAAGAGTTCCCTTTTCTCTACATTCTTGGCAACATTTACCTTTCATCTTCCATCTTTTTAATAGTAGTCATCCTAACAGGTGTGAGGTGATACCTCATTGTGGTTTTAATTTGCATTTCCCTGATGATTAGTTATGTTGAACATGTTTTTATATACCTGCTGGCCATTTGTATGTTGTCTTTTGAGAAATGTCTATCCAAGTCCTTTGCCTTTTTTTTTTTTTTTTGAGACAGAATTTCACTCTTGTTGCCCAGGCTGGAGTGCAATGGTGTGATCTAGGCTCATCGGAACTGCCGCCTCCCAGGTTCAAGTGATTCTCTTGCCTCAGCCTCCGGGATTACAGGCATGTGCCACCACATCCCGCTAATTTTGTATTTTTAGTAGAGATGGGGTTTCTCCGTGTTGGTCAGACTGGTCTTGAGCTCCCAACCTCAGGTGATCTGCCTGCCTCAGCCTCCCAAAGTGCTGGGATTACAGACATGAGCCACCGTGCCCAGCTGCCTATTTTTAAATTAGGCTTTTTTCTTGCTCTTGAGTTGAGTTATAATATTTTGGATATTAAGCTCTTACCAGATACATGGTTTGCAAATATTTTGTCCTATTATGTAGAGTCTCTTTACTGTATTGATTGGTTCTTTTATTGTGCATAAGCTTTTTAGTTTGGTGTAATATTATTTGTATATTTTTGCTTTTGTTGCCTGTGCTTTTGGGGTCATTTTCAAAGTCATTGCCCAGACCAATGTCAAGAAGCTTTTTTCCTGTGTTTTCTTCTAATATTTTAAAAACGTCATGTCTTATGTCTTCAATTCGTTTTGAGTTGATTTTTGTCTATGGTATGCGTTAAGGGTCCAGTTTCCAACTTCTGCATGTGGATTACCAGTTTTCCCAATGCCGTTTATTGAAGAGACTATCCTTTCCCCATTGTGTGTTCTTGGCACTTTTGCCAAAGATCAGTTGACTCTACATGTGTGGATTTATTTCTGGGCCATTATGTTCCATTGGTTTATATGTTTATTTTTATGCCAGTACTATGCTATTTTGATTATTATTATCTTGTATATTTTGAAATCGGTTAGTGTGACGCCTCTAGCTTTGTTCTTACTCAGTTTTACTTTGGCTCTTTGGGGTGAAATTACACATGAATTTAGGGTTGTTTTTTAAATGCCAGTGGAATTTTATTAGGATTACACTGAATCTGTAGATTACTTTGGATGATATGAACATTTAAACAGTATTAATTCTTTCAGTTCATGAGAACCAGGATATCTTTCCATTTGTATTGTCTTCAATTTCTTTCAACAGTTTTATAGTTTTTATTTTATAGATCTTTCACTTCCTTGGTTAGTTTTTTTCTTTTTTGAGACAGGGCCTTGTTCTGTAGCCCAGGCTGGAGTGCAGTGGTGTCATCTTGGTTCACTGCAACCTCTGCTTCCTGGGTTCAAGCAGTTCTCCTCCCTCAGCCTCCTGAGTAGCTGGGATTGTAGGCACCTGCCACCTCGTCCAGCTAATTTTTGTATTTCTTGGTAGAGATGGGGTTTCACTGTGTTGGCCAGGCTGGTCTCAAACTCCTGGCCTCAAATGATCCACCTGCCTTGGCCTCTCAAAGTGCTGGGATTACAGGCATGAGCTACCTTCCCTGGACTGGTTAAATTTATTCTTAAATTTTTGTTTGTTTGTTTTTATATGGGATTGTACATGGACGTGTTTTAATTCTTTTTCAGATGATTAGTATGTAGAAATACAACTGATTTTTAGTGTAGGACTTTTTTTTTTTTTTTTTTTAATCGGAGTCTGGCTCTGTCGCCCAGGCCAGGAGTGCAGTGGCGTGATCTCAGCTCACTGCAACCTCTGCCACCCAGGTTCAAGCAATTCTCCTGCCTCAGCCTCCAAAGTAGCTGGGATTACAGGCACCTGCCACCATGCCCGGCTAATTTTTTGTATTTTTAGTAGAGATGGGGTTTCAACATCTTGGCCTTGGACTTCTGACCTTGTGATCCACCTGCCTCAGCCTCCCAAATTGCTGGGATTACAGGTGTGAGCCACTGTGCCCAGCCTTAGTGTGGGATTTTTTTTTAAAGTTTATTTTTTATAGAGATGGGGGTCTCGCTGTGTTGACCAGGCTGGTCTTGCACTCCTGGCCTCAAGCAGTCCTCCCATCTTGGCCTCCTAAAGTGCTGGAATTACAGACATGAGCCACCATGCCTGGCGACAACTGATTTTTGTGTTTTGCAACTTTACTGAATTAGTTTATCTAATTCTAATAGTTTCTTGGTGGAATCTTCAGGGTTATCCATATATACAATTATGTCATCTGCAAATAGAGGTAATTTTATTTATTCTTTTCTGACTTGGATGCCTTGTATTTTTTTTTTCTTTTTCTTTAGCCTAATTGCTCTGCGTAGGATTTCTGGTACTATACTGAATCGAAGTGTTGAGAATGGGCTTACTTGTCTTGTTCCTGATTTTAGAGGAAAAGCTGTTAGCTTTTCATCCTTGAGTATAAAATGAGCTGTGGGCTTATCATTTATTTGCCTTTATTATGTTGGGTACATTCCTTCTAAACCTAGTTTATTGAGAGTTTTTTCAATCACAAAAGGATGTTGAAAGTTTTTTTTTAATCATGAAAGTATGTTGAATTTTGTCAGATGCATTTTCTATATCTATTGAGATGATCATATGATTTTTAGTCTTCATTCTGTTAATGTGGTGTATGCTATTTATTGACTATGTATGTTGAACCATCCTTGCATCTCAGGAATGTTTTACTTGATCTTGGTGTACGATGATCCTGTTTATGTGCTGAATTTGGTTTGCTAGTGGTTTGTTGAGGATATTTATTTCTTCTAGAATCATTTTTGGTAGCTTGTGTCTTTCTAGGAATTTGTCCATATCATCTTGGTTACCTGATTTGTTGGCATAAAACTTTTAATTATAATCTCTTGTAATTCTTCTTCTGTAAGTTGGTAGTAACATGAGCTCTTTCATTTCTGATTGTAGTAATTGGAGTCTTCTGTCTTTTAGTCTTGGTAGGACTTGCTAAAGATTTGTCAGTTTTGTTTTTAAAGATTCAACTTTTGATTTATTGATTTTTTTTTCTCTATTGTTTTTCTATTCTCTATTTCATTTGTTTTTGCTGTGATATATATTTTTCCCCAGCTTGCTTTGGTTTTGGTTTGCTTTTCTTTTTTTTTAGTGTTTTTTGGGTGGACAGTTGGGTTATTGATTCGAGATCTCTTTTTAAATATAGGCATTTACAGTTACAATTTTCCCTCTAATCACTGTTTTAGCTATATCTCATATATTTTGATATGCAGTGTTTTTGTTTTCATTTATCTCAAAGTTTTTTTTCTAATTTCCCTTGAGATTTATTCTTTGGCCTATTGGTTATTTAGGATTATGTTGTTTAATTTCTATATATTTGTGATTTATAATAAATTTTTATGGCAGTCATACATAAACCTGTATCTGGTACCCTTTTCTCCCTCTTTAGAAAATTTAGTTTGAGAATATTTCTTGCCCTTACAGTGTCAGTCTTTTAAGCATTCTTGAGTTCATGCTGCCATGTTTTGAGTTTGTGTGTTTGACAATGTCTTTCTTCTGCTTTCTCATAGTATCTCAGTTGTTTATAGATACTATTTTTGATGTCTTCTAGTTTTTAATTTTTCTTCAGCTCAGGGAAGGTTTCTTTTTAATATTTCTTTGATTTTTTTTTCTTAATCTGTTTCCTCCCTTCTGAAAACCAGTTGTTTTCATAGTGCGTCCTCTAGATATGTCCACTGTATCTTTTTTTTAAACTCATGATTTTAATTTCTTCATATTTTGATGTTAGGGGATGATTCTACTTCATTTTCTTGATTACTAATTTTATTTCTAGCAGTGTTTCTGCCCCTACTCTTTACTGACTTTAAATTTTTGAATTGTGTTTCACTGTCAACTCTCTTATTTCTAGTTATACCTACTTTAAAATTCAAACAATATACTTTTCAAAGATCTGTTTCTGCTCTGACCTTAATTTCTGCTCCAGTTGAGCTCCCTATTCTGTATTTGACTGGGGCTCTCCCTTGCAAGCTAATTAGACTCCTTAAATTACCTGTAAGATTTTCTTGCCACAGTATTCATTCTGGTTAGGCTGATGGTAGATTGGTTGGTGGTGAGGTTTACCAGGTGTTCGTTTCTCTTACTCTTAGTGTTGGATACAATCGGGTGGCTTCTAGAGCAGCATGGGGCAGTTGGGTAAGGGGAGTCTTCTCATTATGCAGAAGTGATCAACTTAAGTCTCTGTCAGATCTACCTTTACATAGCCCTGTGGACATTTTTCACCATAGATTTGACCGGAAAGGCAGGCCTGATCTTATTTACCTATTCTAAATTACTAATTTTCCTAGCCTTGTTGACAGTGGCATTAAGAAGCTGTTCAGATATGAGTGGAATCACTTTTGTGGTCCAGGTACACTTCCTTCCTCCCTCCCTCCCCACCTCCCTTTCTCCCCTTCCTTTCTATTCTCCTTCTCTTCCTCTCCAAGTGATCCTCCCACCTCAGCCTCCCAAAGTAGCTGGGACTACAAGTGCACACCACTGCACACAGCTAATGCTTGAAAATGGTCCAGTTATTCTTTACAAATCTTTCCATCTCTACCTCCACCCTGCATCCCCCAGTAAAAAAAGAAAAAAAGAAAAAGAATATATATCAGCTGCTGGTTTACTTTACTGTTACATCCTCCCCAGAGGGAGAGCAAGTGAGTTTGGAATGTGGGTTCAAGCTGTCACCTTCTTAGCTTGACTGATTTTTCTAAAAGGCACATCTGATTACTTACTATCTTGCTTGGAAGTTTTTTTTAAAAATGGTTTCACATAGTTTTTAAGTTGAAGTTCAAATTACCTGACATTGTAAGGTTTTTCTGATTCCTGCCTTACCACCATAGCTCAATTTGATGCCCTGTCTTCCATCTTTTCTTCACATTGTACTTAACTCGTAACAAACTATTTGTGGTTCCGTAAATGGATATGGTTTTTCACATCTTTCCTTTGAACATACAGTTCACTTTCAGATGCCCATATGCCCTTTCTTTTTAGCAGACACATCACTATTTGAATGTCAAGGTCAGATGAGGTATCATTTTAAGGATGTTTCTCTGATTACCTTTTTCCATCTGAGGTACCAAATCCAAATCTGGTGGATCTCCTGTGTCCCTCTTCAACACCTATGTGTACCTAGGCAAAATTTGTTCCAACACATTTTAAGTTGTTTCTTACTGGACTATTAAGTCCTTTAGGACAAAGGACTGTGGCTTATTTTAGTGGTTTCAGCACTTAGCTCTGTGTCTTCTGCAGTTGTATGCTCAATTTTGGGGGAATGAAATACTTTTAACTATAAGAAATCAAAACAGTGTATCCTGATTCAGAAACTTTGGAGACTGAGGCAATTAGGAGGTTAATTTTGAGACTGGCATGTATTTTTAAGAGTACTGGGGGAAATTTTTGAGTTGCACTGAGAGTTTACGTGGAGTCATTTGGCCCCTCTGGACTTGCTTTAATACTATGCTCTTAGCATTGCCCACTATCAGCAAGCTCTTTAGAACTGAAAATAAAGCCAGTATCTGTTTATTTTACAGATTTTCCTAACTCCTAGCCTGTTAACATCACATGAAAAAAAATACCCATCTAGTCGCTTCATTTCCTCAGCATATATTTTAAAGTACTCATTATGTGTAAGCTTCCATTGAGTGTCCTTGGTTTGTAGACAGAGGACAAAATCCTTGCTTTAAGTCTATTCTAGTAATTACCACAGCAGAGCAAGCATAGTTTGGTAACTTCCAGGTGGACATATTCATCATTTTGTCCACGGGGGTAGGATTTAACATTTGCAGATTAAACCCACATTTCAAAAAATATGTTAAAATAAGAAGCATTCTAATTAAATCCAATGGCACAGTAAATGGCTGTTTTGGGATATTAGTGAACTTGGGGAGATAGGAGCTACAAGCTAAAAATCTGAACACTTTGATTAATATTTAGAATTAATTGACAACTACAGAGAGCCAGTAGTGGTGGTGCTAAGAATGTGGATAGTAACCAAAATTTAGTCTGTTTATAGTTTTACCTACAGCCGGTCATAGTCAGAATATCTAGTGTGCCCTTTAAAAAGTGAATGTCATAGATGGAGAAGTCTTCTGTAAGACATTTGACTTTGTTTTAAATTACTGGATTTTGTTTTCCTTTGGCAGAAAAAAACCGCACTTCTCTTAGCTACCTTAAGCAAAGAAGGGAAGTTACTGACCGAATATCAGGCAATTCACAGAATGGTTTGGAGGCCTGCAAAACCAGAGTTGTACAGGAACCAGGGAAACCTTGGGTAACTAAGCAGCAGGAACTGCTCCTCCTTTTGATTGTGGGATCTCCAGTGGATTAACAAAAGAAAAGACATCCCCTCCGCCATCCCATGCTTATTATATCATTCCTTTGAGATTCAAACTTCTGGGGAAGACAGTTGATTTATTTAGTATGGAATTTGTGCTTTCCCCTTTGTTTCTTGATTATAGGTATGGGTAAAGAGTATGTATGAGAGAAGGACCTTCCTTAGAATTTCTGTAGTTGCTGGGCAGGTTGATTTCTAGTCCTATCAAAAGTACAAGGACAGGATGGTTTTCTAAAAGGAGACTATGTTGCTGTCATGAAATTGGAATGGAGGTTGAATACCTAAAATGGGAAATGTTTACTGCATTGTGTATCATAAGACTTTACTTTCAAACCCCAAATTTAAGTCAGTAAATGCTTTTTTAGGGATGCAAGGAATGTTTATACTAGATTATATCTTTTTTAGGGGCATCTATTGATGAAATATGATATTCCCTCTTAACCTATTTAGTTCCTTTCAGGCATTGAACTAAGGCACTGATTTTTGTGATTTTCATATGGTCTGTAGCAGAGGTTGGAAAACTTTTTCTTTACAGAAATATCTTAAATATCTGTAGGTCATATGGTCTCTATCAAAACTGCTCAACCGTGCCATTGTAGTACAAAGCAGACATATACCATAGGTAATCAAATGAGTATGGCTATGTTCCAATAAAACTTTATATATAAAACCAGGCAGAGGGTCATAGTTTGCTGACACCCTATCTTATAACGACTGTCCAATAGAAGTTTCTGATATGATGGCCATCTTTTATATCTCTACGGCTTAATATGTAGCCACTAGCCACATGTGGCTACTGGGGACTTAAAATGTGACTAGTGCAACTGAGAAAATTAATTTTTAATTTTAATAGTTTCTTAGTAAAAAACTATTGTATCTGCTTGTTTAAATATTGTTCTTTTTACTAAACTTTTGGCAAATTACCAATAGCCTTATAAAGTGGAGTTACAGTGGAGCTAGGAAAGATTTTTTTTTGCTGATAGAGAATGAATTCTGGTACAAAAACACTAACAAAAAGTTAGTGTTAAGAATAAATGAGTGCTTATATATGGGGGAAATATCAGTTTTAATCTCCAAATAATTAATACTGAGATTTAAGCTTTTTAAATATGTGGTTTTAGAAAACGAATACCTAGGAAAATCTCAGATTTTGATGACTTTGTAGCAAAAAACCATTCAAATAGCACAGGCAATAAGTAGTTCTCTTCCTCAGTATATTTAGAATAATGCACACATCGTAAGTATATTATGCAGCACCTATATCAAGAAATAGAGGTTTTCTCCATAACATGATTAATGACATAGAGAAAAATCACAAAGAATCTACAAATAGTTAAAATTAATAAGTAAGTTACTTAAGGTCATTGATTACAAATCATATATTAAAATCAGTTATATTTCTGCATATCAACAACAAATAAGTAGAAAACGAAGTTTTAGATATCATATACAATATTAAAAATTGTTGTTAAATATTAATATAAGCCCGGCGCAGCAGCTCATGCCTGTAATCCCAGCACTTTGGGAAGCCGATGTGGGCGGATCACGAGGTCAAGAGATTGAGACCATCCCGGCCAACATGGTGAAACCCCATCTCTACCAAAATACAAAAATTAGCAGGGCGTGGTGGTGTGTGCCTGTAGTCCCAGCTGCTTGGGAGCCTGAGGCAGAAGAATCCCTTGAACCCGGGAGGTAGGGTTTGCAGCGAGCCAAGATAGCACCACTGCACTCCAGCCTGGCACACCTGGCATCAGAGCGAGACTCTCTCTCAAAAAAAATTAATATAAATGTTATAATATTAAATATAATATTAAAAATATAAATACTTTGAAATAAATCTTACAAAAGATACTCACGACATCTTCACTAAGAACTGTAAAACAGTGAAATGAAAGAAGGCCTAAATAAATGAGATGCAGTGTTCAAAAATTGGAAGACTCAATATTATAAAGCTATCACTTCTTACTAAATTGATCTATAGCTTCGGTGCAATCCCAATTAAAATCCCAGCAGGATTTTGGGGAGGGTGGAAGTTAACAAGCTGATTCCAAAATTATATAAAAATGTAAAGACCAAGAATAGTCCAGGCAACCTTAAAGGACAGTAACAGAGCTGGGGGAATTATGCTGTTAGATATCAAACATATTTTTTGATATTCTTATTGATAAAATTAAACCAGGCATGGTGGCTTGTGCCTGTAATCCCAGCTACTTAAGAAGCTAAAGCAGGATGATCACGTGAGCCTAGGAATTCTAGGGTGCAGTGAACTATGATCATGCCACTACACTGCACTCCAGCCTGAGTGACAAAGCAATACCCTGTCTCTTAAAAAAGAGAGAAAGTTAGTAATAAAGTCAGTGTGATATTGACATGGATAGAAAAACAGACCAATGAAAGACAATAAAGTCTAGCAGTTGACCCCTCTGTAAGTAGTAATTTGATCTATGACAAAGGTGATATTGCCGTGCAGTGGGGGAGCAGTTGCTCATTATAATAGATGTGCTCTATCAATTGGATAACTATATGGGAAGATAAATAACTCTTGACTTTGAACTCTTACCATGCTACAAAAATCAATTTCAGGTGAATTGTAGTTTTAAATGGGAAAGGTAAAGCAATAAACTTTTAATAAAATGAATAGGTTATCTTCATGACTTTAGATTGACAGAGATTTCATAAGTAGGTTCCAAAAGGCAGTAGCCAAGAGGAAAAACATTTGATAAATGTAACTACGTTGAAATGATACAGCAAGTTGTGAAAAGGCAAACCATAGATTCATGCCTCGAATATGGGAAGAATTCCTACAAATAAGGAAGGAAAAGACGCACAATTCATGTCATAATTTCAAAAGCCAGGCCAGATGTGGTGGCTCGCTCTTGTAATCCCAACACTTTGGGAGGCCGAGGCAGGCAGATCTGATGAGGCCGGGAGTTCGAGATCAGCTTGGCCAACATGGCGAAACCTTGTCTCTACCAAAAATACAAAAAGTAGTTGGGCATGGTGGCGCATGTCTGTAATCCTAGCTACTGAGAAGGCCGAGGCAGAATCACTTGAGCCTGGGAGGTGGAGTTTTCAGTGAGCCATGATCATCATGGGATCAGGGAGACTTTTGTGTCTGTTCTGTGTTTGAGCTATTTCCTGTATTCCATATCTTCTCTTTCTTAGTTTATTCCTTTCTCTGGTTGCTTCTTGAGGAAAGATACATGGGTAGTGAATTTTTTGAGACCTTGCATATTTTCCTCCTCCCACTTTGTTTTTAGTGTATCTTAAGAGTAAAATTCTAGGTTGGAAATCATTTTCTCAGGAATTTGAAGGCATCGTCCCATTGTCTTCTAGCTTCCAGTGTTACTTTTGAACTCTCCAATGCCATTCTGATTTTGGATTCTTTGTAAATACTCTTATTTGTTCTTCCCTGGAAGCTTTTATTTAGGAGCTTGTATTTGTCTCTAGAATTTAAAATTATTTATTATGATGTATCTTGGTTTGGTTTTGTTTAAGCCATTGTGCTTGATTTTTTTAAAAATGTGTCTTTCTAATCCAGAAACATGCTTTCCAGTTCTGGAAGAGTTTTTTTGAGTTATTTTTTGGGTGATGTTGGACTTTGTTCCTATCTATGCATTAGGCACTTTTAAACACTTACTGGAAACTTTGTGTAACTAGGCAGGGTCTACTGACTGATGGATGGGTTTTGTTTTCGGGGGTTTTTGAGACAGAGTCTCACTTGCCCAGGCTGGAGTGCAGTGGCACAATCACAGCTCACTGCAGCCTTTACTTCCTGGGCTCAAGTGGTCCTCAGTAGCTGGGACTACTGGTGCATGCCACCACACCTCAGCCTCCTCAGTAGCTGGGACTACTGGTGCATGCCACCACACCTGGCCAATGTTTTTTTCCTCCACAGAGACAAGGTTTCACCATGTTGCCCAGCTGGTCTCAAACTCCTGGGCTCAACCCATCTGTCCACCTTAGCCTCCTAAAGTGCTGGGATTATAGGTGTGAGCCACCATACCTAGCTGTGGATGGATTTTGTAGTAGGATGATCTAGTTAGGTCATTTCTTTGAGGGACTTAAGACTGTTAGTATCTATGTCTTGTCTCTTCAAATGGTCTGTTTTCCCAGAGAGAGAGATTTTTATAGTCTCATACCTGTGGAGTAAAAGCTTGGCTGCTAGCTTTCTAGAATTGAGAACAAGAAGGGGCCTAAAGGTCGCTTTAGACTTTCTGCTTAACCTTCTCTTTTTTCAGCTGTGCCTTTTGCATTCTTAATATAGAGTTTTCCTAGCTTACTATTTCCAGAGAGTAAATTTGGCCTCCAGCATTTATCATGACAAGTCAGCAGTTACTTTTATCCTTTTTTGTTCTCATGTGTATTTTCTCTAGCTGCTTTCAAGATTTTTTTCTGTATCTTTGGTTTTCAGCAGTTTAACTGTGATATGCCTAGGTGTGGTTTTCTTTGTACTTATCCTGCTGGGGAAATTGAGTGAGCTCTTCAGTCCATAAATTAATGTCTTTGCCAAATTTTGGGATTTTTCTGACTGTCATTTCTTCAAATTTTTTTTGCTTCTTTTTCTCATTTTATGACTCCAGTTATATGCATATTAGACTGCTTCATGGTGTCCAACATACACTATTTTTCAGTATTTTTCTCTCCATTCTTTACTTTGAGTAATTTCTCTTGACCTGTCTTTAGTACTGTCTTTTTACATTCTTCTGTTAAGCCCATTCATTAAGTTTTTTATTTTAGAAAGTAAAATTTTCAGTTGAGTTTACATTTAGCTCTTCTTACAGTTTTTATTTTTCTACTGAAATTTCCAATCTTTTGTCACTTTGAGTTACGTTAGCTGCTTTATGGTATTTATTTGCTGATTCCAAATCTGTGTTACTTCATGGTTAGTATCTATTGATTGTCTTTTCTCTTGAGTATGGATCACTTTTTCTTGTTTCTTCATATGATTATAAATTTTTATTGTATCCTGCACACCATGAATGATACATTGTAGTGACCTCGGAGACTGTTTTTTGTTTTCCTTTGTTTTAGCAGGCAGTTCACTTGGCTAGACTGAAATTTAAACTAGCTCCCCTGCAGAGGGCAGCACTGACATTCCTTCCCTGCAGAGGGCAGCACTGACATCCCAGTTGTTTTAGTTTGATCTGGGTTGCTTATCATCCACTCCATTCTTGTATAGATCAGTGACCAGCCAGAGAAGTAGGCAGAGTTAATATGCAGAATTTGGGACTCTCTCACCCAGATCTTTCTTCTTTCTTCTTCCTCTTCCTCCTCTTCTTCTTCCTCTTTCTCTTCCTTTTTTCCTCCTCATCCTCTTCTTCCCTCCCCTCTCTCTCCCCCTCCCCCCATCCTTTCCTCCTGTCCTGTCCTGTCCTGCCCTGTCCTGTCCTGCCCTGTCCTGTCCTGTCCTGTCCTGTCGTCTCCTTTTTTAAGGGAGTCTTGCTCTGTTGCCCAGGCTGGAATACAGCAGCGCATTGTCTGCTCACTGCAACCTCCGTCTTCTGGGTTCAAGTGATTCTCCTGCCTCAGACTCCCCAGTAGCTGGGATTACAGGCATGCACCATGACACCCAGCTATTTTTTGTATTTTTAGTAGAGACGGGATTTTGCCATGTAGGCCAGGCTGGTCTTGAACTCGTGGGCTCAAATAATCTGCCCTTCTTGGCCTTCCAAAGTGCTGGGATTACAGGTGTGAGCCACTGCACCTGGCCTCTATTCCCTTCTTAGAGTGTTGTCTTGTACTTAGATTCTGCCTACTTTTGGTTTGTTCAGATGTCTTCAGGTAGTTGCTTTTTTAAATCGTTTTTTCCAGAATTTATAGTTATCTGTGGAAAATGGGGTGTTCTCTTTTTACTGGTGGTGGAATCTTACTCATCTACCTATCTACTTACATTTTTATTGTTTGTTTGAAAAAGATAGTATTTAATGAATTTTTATTGATATTTCCAATTCAAACTCAGGAAAGGGTTTTTTTTCATATGCATCTTTATACTGTGAATTATGGTTGTTGAAGATACAAGGTAGAGAATAGAATTGGATATGCCTTAATTATTTTACTTTATTCTGTATTTCACCCACATAGCTGTCTCAAAATAACATTAGCACAATGATCAAAGTGGGTACTGAAAACAGCCAAGAAGGTGTTTTGTATATGCTTTCTGTCCCCTAGTTTTAAAAACATTGTACCACTAACTTTGTATGCCTTTAGTAATTAAATATTGTATATTCTCTCTTGTTATTTAATCTTTTCAACATTAAGTCATATTATTGCTTGCCTTCAGTTCTTAGGCTGATAAACTATACATTTTGGTTGTCTCAAGCCTGTTCTGTAGTAGATTCTTTAGGAACGGCTCATCGAAGCAGGGTTCCCTAATTGCTTGCATTTTTGGTAACCATTTATGTGTGCTTTCCATGTGTTTCAAATCGATTTTACTGAATATAAAACACTTTGCTTTTATTTTCTTTCCTTGAATATCTTACGTCACTCCATTTTGTTCTGGCATAAAGTGTTTGCCTTTGATGTTGGCTTTCTGGGTTGTTATTCTTAGGTGTGTGTGGTGCTGTCAATCAGTAATTTCAGTTTTTTTAATTAAACATTTAAAAAATGACAACCGACAACAAGAGACGGACAACTGAAAATGTCAGAGACATTTTCTTTTCTTTTTTTCGAGATGGAGTTTTGTCTTGTTGCCTAGGCTGGAGTGCAGTGGTGTGATCTCGGCTCACTGCAGCCTCCACCTCCAAGATTCAAGTGATTCTCCTGCCTCAGCCTTCCAAGTAGCTGGGAATTACAGTGTGCACTGTCATGCCTGGCTAATTTTGTATTTTTAGTAGAGACAGGGTTTCACCATGTTGGTCAGGTTGGTCTCGAACTCCTGACCTCAGGTGATCTGCCCACCTTGGCCTCCCAGAGTTCTGGGATTACAGGCATGAGCCACTGTGCTTAGCCGTCAGAGACATTTTCTTGAATTATACTTTTTACTATTTTCTGTCTCTAGTAGTTTTGAGGGTCTTCTGTTATCTGTTCATCTTTGTTGATTCATCAGCTGTTGCTTACTGTCAAATCCTTTTTATCATTTCTTTGGATTTCAAAAATGTTCCTCTTTTTTGCCTTCTAGTTCTCTTAAAGCATTATCTGCTGTATATATTTGCTCTTGGGCGCAGCATTCAGATTTACTCTTTATTTCTGAAATGATTTTTCTTCTATTTCTAATGCTTTCTTGAGTTCTGTTCCCTTTTTTCAGAGTTTTTTGAAATCCAATTTACATAGTTGTTTCATGTCTTGAGTCATTTTTGTAATATCTTTTAGCTCATTTTAAAAATAGTAGGTTAGAATTTTTACCTATTTTGTGGATGTGTGTTGCTGGTATGCTTTTATTATCTGGATGTTATTCTTTATCTTATTTTCTTTTTCCTTATAATGCCTTTATGACTTACATAATTTTCTTTTGCCTACTTTCATGTGAAACTGGATTTCCTGGACACTTAAATGGGAGGTGTGGTTCAAGATAGCTTTTCTTACAAGGCTGTCTCTGCTGCTGTTTTAGACATGCTTCAAAACTATGGCATTTAGTTTCTGCGATTGCTAGGCTGCATTCCCTCCCCACTTTGAATATTCTCTTTCCATTATTGTCATTGTACCTATATAGTACTCAGTTTTCATTCCACACCCAGTAATTTATGCTCATTGTACTACCCTGTTATGTAAAGATCAGTTTCAAGGATTTATAGAGGCTAGACTGCTCTAAAGTCACCCGTCACCGTGACCTCCTTCCGCTTAGGTGTAAAACCTTTCTGTACTTAAGTTAACTTAGCTTCTGCACTTAACTCGTTGGCTGTTATAGGTGTCTTTCGTTCTTGGTTATCAGACATCTGTTTCTTTCTGCTTCCTTCCATACTGATAATGATACCATACATTATCTATGGTTGTTGTTGACTTGTTTTCATCTGCTTTTTTGAGGGGGATTCATGGAGATTCTTGTCACTTAGTTTTGTTGTAAATATTGTCTGTGGGTTTTTGGTTTACTGTTCAGTTATATACATTTTTGGTCGGCATTTACAGATGTTGAATCACTTTGCCACTGCCCTTATTGCCCCAGAATCTTTCTAATTTATTACTTTTTAATTGCTGCTGTTTCAAATTTGATAATCTTGCCATAATTAGATTATAACTTCTTCCAAGTACTACTTGAATTGTAATTAGTTCAAGTCCTATTCTTTGTTGACAGCAACTTTTACTGTATTCAGCATAGTACTAGACATGCATGCAATGGCTCAGAGTTGTCACTTTGGAAATTAATCTAATTTCAATTATGTAATTATCGTCCAACTTTCAACCTATTCATAGTAGGATTAGCAACTACTACTCTTACACATGGAGGTGAAACATGAGGATATCAGCTGGCTTACCTGTATGTAACGTTAATTCTTGCATCATCTTTGGCATATATGCCATAACCTGTCAGCCTCCTGGCCTAAGAAATCTTCCAGCCTTCTGGAAGACCTTGATCTGATGTACTGATGGTACAAAAAGTCCACAAGATAATAAGTATCATAGAAGCATATTGAAACAAAGCAGACCTCTCCTACAGAGTGTTAGTTCTTTTTTCTTTGCCGCAGTTCAAAAATATTGTCAAGGAAATAAATGGAGAATTGCTTGAGCAAAGCAATTAAAGCAATCAAAATGGTCAGGATGGTCATTTTTTCTTGAAGAGATTGTGTTAAAACATAATAATAATAATAAACAAGGATAGTTTGTTAATATAGAGAAAGGCAAAGATGTGTGTATGAGACATGATGGAATTTGATAATTGTGAAGGAACCTGAAGAGCCCAAATAATACTTCTAGCCAAAGACGGCATTAGTTTTTAATATATTGGGTAATAATTTTAGGGATCTTGTTATCCTAACAATGGCCAAATTCCTTTGCTTTTTAACTGGGATCTAAAAAAAAAATCAGCTAATAAAGTCAGTTCCTAAAACACAGCAGAACTTTATTGACTTGATAAAACTTTCCAAGGTATTTATAGTGTTAAGAACTTGGTATTTCTTATTTTTACCTGATTTGGCTTCTTTGTTTAAAGGAGTCATACTTTATTTTTATTTATAAATATAGATTATGTACTTTTAATATGTTTGTTTAAAATTATTCCCACTGCTTTAAAAAATTACTCCTAATTTTTACCTCTTAAAAAATCTTTAACAGGCCTCAACAAATAATGAAAGCTCTAATCACAGTTTTGGAAGCTTGGGATCTTTAAGTGACAAAGAATCAGAGGTAAGTAATTTCATTTTAAATATGGTGCTATTAAAGTAAAAGCTGGAATCGCCGTTTTAATTAGTTTTTCATTTCTTCCTCAGTTCTTTTGCTAAAGGTTAATGCTTTTAAAGTTTCTTATAGGAATGTTTTGTTCTGCCTTATGAAGCACAACATTCAGACTGAAGACTGCATTTGGCATTAGAAAGAAGATATAGTTTCTTCCGTTATGTAGCTGAATTTGTAAATGAATGCTGTATATATGTTCTTACTCGAAACAATTATTAGCCATTCATAATTCTGTGAGAGGAAGGTGGTTTTTAAGTATGTTGGGTTTCCCAGTTTTCTATTATTTCTCTTTATTCTTTCCTTTTAGTTTGATACTTAGTAAGAATTTGTGTTCTTTAGTTTGATACTTAGTAAGAATTTGTGTATTTTCTGAGATACTTACACACATTTTTCCCCCTCTTTAGAATTTCTTATGGAATTATGCTGCTGGTTTGCACTTTTCGTACTTTAAAAAATCTGAAGAATCCCCTCCTCTCTTAATTTCTCCCCTTACTGACCCCACCAAGAAAATAACTGGGATTTTACAAGCAGGCATTTGGAGCCATGGTATAATTTACTTTGAGTATGATATACTTGATGACATCTTTTAAAAATGTGTAGACAGGAAGTCCTTTGGGTTTTACCATCACGTGTTGATGTTACAGCTCGACTCTTGGTGGATATAGCCTTTTCTCTCCTTGGATGATACAGTTCTGTCGTGTGTGTGTGTGTATGTGTGTGTGCGTGTGTGTGTGTGTGTATTTTCCCTGTCAATCTTCTACGTGATCCATTTTTGTCTTTTTTCTACTTGGGTTAGTGTAGACCTATCACCTTGATAATACCAGTAGTTCATTAGCACTCAAAACTCTTAGGCATTTTGTTTCAGTGTTCAGAGGAAAGGGAACTTCAAAGGTGGCATCTTTTTAGCTCTGTGTTGTTGAAAGCATCTAGGAATCTCTAGATAGACAGTTTTGTGCAGTTCTGTGCAGGCACCCTGACACTCCAAAGGAGTATGGCATAGGGCTCTCACTCATCAGGCTTTCCCTTCCACAGAAACAACTGGCAGGCAGCTGAAAGAACTGTGCAAGTGACGGGACTTTATCTGCAATAGGTTCCCTTGAGGTAAGCGTTAGTAGCCCCTGTAGCATCAGATTATCAGTTTAGCTTTTTAAAAAAAATTAACATACTTATACTAAGTCTTTGAAAATTGTAGGTTTTAGCTCTAGTCAAAGTTTTTAAAAAACTGTCAAGAATGTTCTCACTTTATATTTTCTGGACTTTGGAACATTCCTTGATATTTTCCCAGAATTGGGAATATTTAGTAATTTCACCTGCCTCCTGTTGCATAGGCATTTGTTTTATGAAGAGCAATAAAATAATTTTAGATATTTATCTTTTCTGTTCATTAAATATGATATTTTTGATAGATATTTTTTCAAAAGCAAAACATGGTGAAAGTTAGGTCACTTAACCACAGTTATATGTTCTTTATAGGTACCCATATTCCAAATATAAGTTATAGATTTAGTATTTGGATTTTTTCAGAGGAGTTAGTCCATAAGAAAATTCAACTTCCTTTTAAAGAACCCAAGGATCACTTTTGACTATATTTTTAGTTAAAACATGTTTTTGTTTTTTAAAAGACCATAGAGGCATTTGCCATGAAACACAATTTGGTTAATCATTAGATATAGTTAGCTTTATCTGTATTGAAGTTTTGACATTTGGGGCAGCAATAGAAAATCTTGAAAAATATTTTGGGCCATGTACGTTGGCTCACGCTTGTAATCCTAGCATGTTGGGAGGCCGAGGCAGGATTGCTTGAGACCAGGAGTTTGAGAACAGCCTGGGCAACATGGCAAAGCCCCATCTCTACAAGAAACGCAAAAAAATTAGCCGGGTATGGTGCCACGTGCCTGTAGTCCCAGCTACTCGAGAGGCTGAGGTGGGACGAGACCTGAGCCCAAGAGGTCGAAGCTGCAGTCAGCCATGATTGTGCCACTGCATTCCAGCCTGGGTGACAGAGTGAGACCCTGTCTTACGAGGAAAAAAAAAAAAAGAAAAATCTTTTGGCTTTTGCTGTTTTGCATTCTCTGTCTTGAATTTTTACAAATTAATGGTTAAGTCTAGTGGCACAGTATTATAGAAATGACTATAGATTATACATTGTGCTTAAGATTCAAAGAAATGATGACATCATCATTATTATTATTTTAGTGTATCTTTCCATTTAAGAAGTTGCTTATCTGGAAAATGATTTGCAGGTTTTATCTGTATAGTAGATACCTTAATTAATGAATTCCTTTGGGATAAAATTTTTTGTATATCAAAATACAAATATTTATAAATCATTAAGTGAAGTTGAGAATAAACAGTTGCAGGATAGAAATACTCTTCTTTTCCTAGTACTCCTAGTAGTAAAGTTTATATGGTATTTCATTGTCTTCTGATATCACTGTTCTTTTGGTAATCCATTCCCTGATTTACTACACTTTTTTAAATAGTAGTTTTTGGTTTGGGGAACAAATAGTACTGGAAGGTTTATTACTTTTTTTTTTTTTTTTTTTTTTTTAGATGGAGTGTTGCTCTGTCACCCAGGCCGGAGTGCAGTGGCATGACCTCAGCTCACTACAGCCTCTGCCTCCTGGGTTCAAGCAATTCTCCTGCCTCCGCCTCCTGAATAGCTGGTATTACAGGCGTGTGCCACCACACCTGGCTAATTTTTGTATTTTTAGCAGAGACGGGGTTTTACCATGTTGGTCAGTCTGGTGTTGAACTCCTGACCTCGTGATCTGCCTGCCTCGCATAGTGCTGAGATTATAGGCGTGAACCACCACGCCCAGCTGGTTTATTGCTTGAAAAAAAATGCTGTCTCCTACTACACTTAACTCCCCCTCTGGACTCTTGGAATTTGTATCCATATTTTAATATAATTAATATGCCTACCCTATTTTAGTTCACCAATTGGACATTTGCTATTGAATCCCTCTTAAGATTTGTGATGATTTTAACTCAATACAATCCCTTTTCTGTACTTCGTTTCCTCCTACCCAGTACTCTTATCAGACATCCAGAACCCTTTTGTTTTCTTCTACCCTTACTATTAAAACTGGAAGGCATCCAGTTGTCATTGTTGATTGATCTACTTCAAGTGAAATTTTTATTTCAGTTTCACTTTTATTTTATATATGAATCTGACTTTTGTTTCTAAATGTGGAATTAAATAGAATGAAAAAGTTTTTCCTCTCCTAAATAAAATAGGATGGTAGGCAGAAAGATATTGTTTTGATTTTGTTTTCTTTTACATCTTTCCTGGTCCATTCAACAGGCTCCAAACAATTCAGGGTATTTTCAGTAAACATTTATTGCATATCTATTAACTTCTAGTCTCTGTGCCCAATCAGAGAATATAAAGATGAATAGGATACAATTCCTGCCTTCAAATGAAATCAGTGTTTAGTAGAATAGACAAACATTTAGACAGTCTGCTTCATGAACAGTGTGGGCTGTACTATAACAGATGTAAGCACAAGATACTGTGGAAGCAAAGTGCAAGAAACAACCAATTCCATTTGCCTGTAGGAGAAAGGAAGCAAAGAGTTCTTCCTTCAAAGAAGAGATGATAGTTGAGTTTTTAAGAGAGGCCTTGAATTCATCCCAGAAGACAGGGCAAAGTATGAAAAGAAGGCATATAGAGGGACTAGGATATGTGTTTGCTTTTTACATGGGAGTGTAACAGGTAGTTTGGTTCAAGAGAAGACAGTGATTCTCAGCCGCTACTGCTCTGAAGATCACCCGAAGAGCTCTAAAAAATACCCAGCTGCTTCGGTGATTCCACTGGTTTGCAAACTTCTGGTAGAGGGAGTATATGCAGGAATGGTGAAAGATAGGCAGCGGTCAGGTTTTGAAGACCCTTGTATTTCATTGTAAGGAATTGGGACTTCAGGTGGAGAGCCATTGAAACAGGGGGAAACCAAAGACAAAGTAGAGTTGTAAAAGGCTTCCACAGATGGCAATGTAGAGGATTACATTGGAGGGACATGAAACCCAAGTTAGAAAAATCATGTAGTTAAGGAATACTGCTTTCTTTTTAAAACTCTAAAATCTTCAAGGTTTAATATTAGGAGGAAAAACTTGAGGTAAGAGGGCTTCTAACTAGTATTTTCAAGTTTGCTGTTTGGGCTCTGCCTTCTTCAGATTCTCTAACTTTGGTTACTGAGACTATCACCATTGGAGGCTATGGTTCTCAAAGTGTATTGTGCAAATGAATCACTTAATGTTTATGACAGTAGGTCCGGGGTAGAATTTTGTATTTCTCACAAGCTTCTAGATTTCATTAGGCCTTTAAAAAGTCAAATCAATAGGGTTTGATGACTTAGAATTAGCATAAAGAGGGAAAGGGGGGAGCCTAAGATAATTTAAAGGGATTTAGCTACAGTACCTTTGATTGAGATAGGCATCACAGAAGGAAGATAAATACAGCTTGTATAGAAGCTACATACAGCTCATAAAGAAGCTGATGAGTTGAATTCCAGACAATACCTTGGAATGAACAAGTGTAAATGGTACAGTAGAAGCTATCGGGAACTCAGGAAGGAGGTCAGGCTAGATAAGAAGACCTGAGAGTCTTTGGCATAGGTGTTAGTTAAAAACGCTTGGTTGTAGATAAGCAGATCTCAGAGTGTGGTCTAAGGATTCCTAGGGGTCCCCTGAGATTCTTCCAAGGAGTCCACAAAGTCAGGTGGTTTTTATAAAAGTACTAACACATTCTTTGACTTTTTAACTTTATCTCATGAATTCATTGAAAATTTCCAGAAGCTGTATTAACATGTGATACTATCACTCTGATTTATTCATTTATTCTTGTATATTCTAGTGTTACAATGTTTTTGTTTAAAATACTAAAATAGTAAACATCAATAGTTATACACATGTTAATAAAAGTTCTTGGGGTCCTTACAGTTCTTTTAAAAAGTCATGGAGGGATCCTGAGACCCAAAAGTAATAGTAAGTAGAATTAAATGTCATAGAAGTCAGTTAAGATAGTGATTGTAAAAAGTGACTAAGAATTTGACATTTAGACTTAATTTTAGTACATTAATGGGAACAAAATGCCAGATTGTAGTTAATTGAGGAGAAATTGGAAAGTGAGGAAATAGCGATAGCAAATATTGACTACTTTAGGCAGAATCTTGACTATGAAGGAAAGGATACAGTATCTAGAGTCAGACAGGCTTGTGCTAAGGAAAGGGTCATAGCAGAGCTGTGATGGAGACAAAGTCCTGAAGAGAGAGAAAAAGATAGAAACAAAAACAAACATCTTTTCCTGGAGGAGGAATTAATGGGTGAAATCGAGACCCTGGGTGGGCAGGGGTAATCATAGACAGGACTAAGAACATCTTTCCCCTGAATTGGGGTAGATAAGCTTACATATGTGATAACCTTTTCTCTTACTTCACAGTGAAAACAGGTTATCAGCTAACAGGCAAGATGCATGAGTGGGTTGTGGATTTGAGGACTGATAAAAATTTTATGGGAGGACCAGAGAAGAGAGTTTACCAGGGCCACTCATCCTTTATTTAAATGTTTTAGAATACCTGAAGGAGTTAGAAATATGGTCATGTACCTTACCTGCTAGATAAGAGCCCACATTATTTTATAAGGATAAGAGCCCATGTTTCTTGAGTACCACTATTTTCTAAGTTTTAAAACCTGCCTTGATCCACCTATTTGCAGTTCTCCTTGCAGCATTTTCACCATCTAAACACAAGTGACCTTATGTCTTAGTTCATTTTCTGCTACTCTAACAGAATATCACAGACTGGGCAATTTATAATGAACAGAAGTTTATTTGGCTCTTGGGGCTGAAGGCTAGGAAGTCCAAGAGCATGGTGTCAGCGTCTGATGAGTATCACCCCATGGCAGAGGATGAAAGGCAGAAGTGGTGAGTGTGAGACAGAGAGGGAGAATTGGGCTCAACTCATCCTTTTAATCAGGAACCCACTCTGTCAATAATGAACCCACCCCCCACAATAATGGCATTAATCCATTCATGAGGCCCCTACCTTTCCCCCGCTCCCTGCTGAGATGGAGTTTTGTTCTGGCACTCAGGCTGGAGTGCAGTGGCACGCAACCTCTACCTCCTCGGTTCAAGCAAGTCTCCTGCCTCAGCCTCCCAAAGTACTGTGATTACAGATGTGAGCCACAGCGCCTGCCAACTCTAGCTCTTAGTATTCTTACTATAGAGAGTAAGTTTCTATGTGAACTTCAGGGGACATAGTCAAACCATAGCATCTTCAGATACTGTACAGTTGCTGTCTCCACCTTAGCCCAAGATGCTAAGATAGATTACATACCTTTTAGCTCATTTGGAATTCATAATGAATATTAAAACCATAACCATTTTTCTCTTCTTGTTTTGGATGCTCTAGGACACATTTATCTACTTTATTTCTTACTGAAGTTGGGATATTTGTGACTGAATATATCATTTAATTACATCATTTTTAATAATGTTGGAGAAGCAAGATTATGTCTGTTTATACATGTGTGCTTATATGCAATATACTCCATAATAGTCATGTTTGTAAAGCAGACATGTATATCAAATTGTTCTATTTTTCTCAGTTTAATCCTTAATATTACAACTTGAAATATATACTATTTCTACAACCAAAGTGGTTTTCCCCCCTTCTTCCTGGGCAGTTACCAAATCTTAAGCCTTTATCGACTGACCTTGAATTACTGTGTATTTTTCATCAAAGTATATTTTGGGATTTTTGAGTTATGGATTTTAAATTATGGATATATGGAAGCCGGGACAGTTGTTGCATCTAGAGCATTGCCTGATTTAACCTTGTTTCATGGACATAGCTACCTCCATTTTCTCATACTTTCGTTTTGCCTCCTTAATAGTGCTTAGCTTGAATGTGTCCTTAGTGAACACCCTAAATTGGTTGGAAGTTATGATTCTATTTGAAAATAGAGGTAATACTAGCCTTAAGTTTTAGGTTTTAAATTTGTTAACATTTTCATTAAATTTTAATTTATCTATATGTATTTACTGTAACTGGGAGAAATCTTTTTTTTTAATTCCTTACTCTGACTATCTAGTAAGAAGAAGAGAAACTTTAAAAATCGATTTACTGATGGGTGGGATAAGTATCACTGAAAGTTACGTTTTTAGGTCTTTTACCCCTGAATAAGTTACCTTGTTTTTGACTTACTCTGTTTAAATCTGTTCTGCTTCTTAAGATGTTAGACACTTATCATCAATTTTAAGAAGTATTCTATATTGCTGCCTAAATTATTTTGTAAAATATGTTAGTCTGATAAATGTTGTTTGTGGTGTTCTACTTGATGACCTCCTTTGTCTTTTATCTTCCTGCTAGTATTTTCTCACTTTGTTCTTACCAGAAATCTTACAATTGTGTCATTGGGTTTTTTTTGTTTGTTTGTTTTTATTTTGAGGCCCAGTCTCGCTCTTGTTTTTATTTTGAGGCCCTGTACTCCCAGGCTGGAGTACAGTGGTGCGATCTCTGCTCACTGCAACCTTCTCTTCAAGCAGTTCTCCTGCCTCAGCCTCCCAAGTAGCTGGGATTATAGGTGCCCACCACCACACCCAGCTAATTTTTGTATTTTTAGTAGAGACAGGGTTTCACCATCGTGGCCAGGCTGGTTTCAAACTCCTGACCTCAGATGATCTGCCCGCCTTATCAGCCTCCCAAAGTGCTGGGATTACAGGCCTGAGCCACCCTGCCCCTGGCCTATGTCATTGTTTTTACTAAGGCATGATATGTAACAATGTTGCTATATATAATGAACAATATGTTCAGTAATGATGTCTTGAAAGGGAGTACTCTGTGTATGCGTAGGAAATGGTATTATTTTGTAATATTGAAAAATGAGGAATGTGGCTGGAAGGGCTGGTTCATAACCTGTAATCCCAGCACTTTGGGAGACTGAGACAAGCAGATCACTTGAGGTCAGGAGTTCGAGACCAGCCTGGCCAACAGAGTGAAATCCCATCTCTACTAAAAATACAAAAATTAGCCGGACGTGGTGGCACATGCCTGTAATCCCAGCTACTCAGGAGGCTGAGCCAGGAGAATTGCTTGAACCTAGGAGGCGGAGGTTGCAGTGAGCTGAAATAGCACCACTACACTCCATCCTGGGTGACAGAGCAAGACTCTGTCTCAGAAAAAAAAAAGCAAGGGAGAGGGGGAATGTTAAGTTTGTTCTCTTCTCTCTGATTAAGATTAATAATCAAACATGAATTATTAGACTTAAAAGTTCTTGTGAAACACCTGAAATTACTTTGTAACTTTTCCTTTTATTTAAAAGAGAAAACAGTATTTAATTCACCACTGTGTATTAAAGGACACACTCTTTTAGAGACCTATATTCAGGCAGAAACTAGAGTATCTGACACTAAAATATGTTGTATTAACAGGGTTCATAGCAAAGGAAGTGAGTCTTGCTTGTATATGTGGGTGCTTATCAGTCTCTTGTAAGGAATAGTGAACTGGAAACCAAATGTGAGTCTAATCCTGGCTCTGTGCATCTGTCACCATGTAGGTAGAATATGTATATTAGAATTATTTGGGAAGCTTTTTTAAAAGTTTAAGTAGCCAGGCTCCCCTGTTTGGGAATTCTGTTGTATTCTGTCTAGTTGAGTTCTTATAGATCATGAAATCTTGAAATGATTCTGTAAGCTATTTATTTAGCAAGCAAACAAACAGCTGTTATGTATTACCCTTTAAAAAAGTGTATTTGATGTGGTTCAGTGGTTGTTTTTTATAGTAAGAAACTTCTAAGGGAACACAGCAAGGGTGCCTACTTTCACCACTTTTATTCAGTATAGAATGGGAAGTCCTCACTAGGGCAATCAGACAAGAGGAAGAAACAAAGGTCATCCAAATTGGAAAGGAAAAAGTCAAATTATTCTTGTTTGCAGACGATATAATCTTATATTTGGAAAAACCTAAAGACTAGCAGAAAATTATTAGAACTGATACATTCAGTAAAGTTGCAGGATACAAAAACCAATATACAAAAATAAGTAGCATTTCTATATGCTAACAGCGAACAATCTTAAAAAGAAACCAGGAAAGTAATCCCATTTACAGTAACTACAAATAAAATGAAATACATAGATGTTAACTTTTTTTGTTTTTTTGTGACAGAGTCTTGCACTTTTGCCTAGGCTGGAGTGCAGTGGCACAGTCCCGGCTCACTGTAACCTCCACCTCCCTGTTTCAAGTAATTCTGCCTCAGCCTCCCAAGTAGCTGGGATTACTGGTGTGCACCACCGCACCCAGTTAATTTCTTTTTTCTTCTTCGTTGAGATGGAGTTTCTTCTGTTGCCCATGCTGGAGTGTAATGGCGCAGTCTCGGCTCACTGTAACCTCCCCCTCCTGGGTTCAAGTGATTCTTTTGCCTCAGTCTCCCGAGTAGCTGGGATTTCAGGTGCCTGCCACCATGCTCGGCTAATTTTTTTTTTTTGTAATTTTAGTAGAAACAGGGTTTCACTATGTTGGCCAGGCTGGTCTCGAACTCTTGAGCTCAGGTGATCAGTCCACCCCCCCCTTGGCCTCCCACAGTACTAGGATTACAGGCATGAGCCACTGTGCCTGGCCTACCCAGCTAATTTTTTTGAACTTTTAATAGAAACATGGTTTTTACCATGTTGGCCAGGCTAGTCAAACTTCTGACCTCAAGTGATCCGCCCGCCTTGGTCTCCCAAAGTGCTGGGATTACAGACGAGAGCCACTGCACCCGGCCCTTAGACATTAACTTAATCAAAGTAATAAAAGATCTCTACAATAAAAACTATAAAACATTGATGCAAGAAATTGAAAAGCATGCAAAAAAATGGAAAGATATTCCATGGTCCTGGAATGGAAGAATCAGTACTGTTAAAATGTTCATTGTACCCAAAGCAATCTATGGAATTAATGCAATCCTTGTCAAAATACTAACGGCATTTTTCACAGAAATAGAAAATAAAAAATTCTAAAATTTATCTGGAACCACTAAAGACCCAGAATAACCAAAGCTATCCTGAGCAAAGAACAAAACTGGAGGAATCACATTACTTGACATCAAATCATACTACAGACCTACAGTAATCAAAACAGCATTGTACTGACATAAAATCAGACATATAGATCAATGGAACACATAGACTAGTGGAACAGAACAGAGAACCCAGAAAGAAATCCTTCTGTCTACAGTGAAGTTATTTTTGACAAAGATGCCAACAACAAACATTGGGGAAAGAACAGTCTCTTTAATAAATGGTGCAGGGGAAAATGGATATTCATATGCAGAAGAGTGAAACTAGACCCCTATATCTCACCATATACAAAAATCAAATCAAAATGAATTGAAGACTGAAATTTAAGACTTCAAATTATGAAACTACTAGAAGAAAACACTGGGGAAACTCTCCAGGGCATTGGTCTGGGCAAAGACTTCTTGAGTAATACCCAACAAGCATAGCCCACCAAAGCAAAAATGAACAAATGGATCACATCAAATTAAAAAGCTTCTATACAGCAAAGGAAACAATCAACAAAGCAAGGAGACAACCCATAGAGTGGGAGAAAATACTTGCAAGCTATCCATCTGACAAGGAATAAATAAGTAGAATATATAAGAAGCTCAAATAACTCTGTAGGAAAAACGTATAATCTCATCAAAAAATGGGCAAAAGAATTGAACAGACTTTTTTTTTTTTTTGAGATGGAATCTTGCTTCATTGCCCAGGCTAGAGTGCAGTGGCACAACTTCACTCACTGCAACCTCCACCTCCTGGGTTCAAGCGATTTTCCTGCCTCAGCCTCCCAAGTAGCTGGGATTACAGGCAGCCGCCGCCACTCCCAGCTAATTTCTTGGTATTTTTAGTAGAGACGGGGTTTTGCCACATTGGCCAGGCTGGTCTCGAACTCCTGATCTCAGGTAATCCACCCACCTTGGCCTCCCAAAGTGCTGGGATTACAGGCATGAGCCACTGTGCCCGGCCTAAATAGACATTTTTCAAAAGAAGATCTATAGGTGGCGAACAAGTTAATAAAAAGGTGCTCAGTATCATTTGTTATCAGAGACATGCAAATCAAAACTACAGTGAGTTATCATCTCACCCCAGTTTTAATGGCTTTTATCCCAAAAGACAGGCAATAACAAATGCTGTCAAGGATGTTGAGAAAGAGAACTCTCACATACGTTGGTGGAAATGTAGATTAATACAACCACTATGGAGAATAGTTCAGAGGTACCTCAAAAAGCTAAAAATAGAGCTACCATGTGATCCAGCAATTCCACTGCTAGATATGTATCCAAAAGAAAAGAAATTGACATATCAAAGAGATAGCTGCACTACCATTTTTATTGTGGCACTATTCACAATAGTCAAGATTTGTAAACAACCCAAGTATCCATCAGCAGGTGAATAAAGAAAATGTGGTACATATACACAGTGGAGTGCTATTTAGCCATAAAAAGAATGAGATCCTGTCATTTGCAACAACGTGGATGGAACTGGAGGCCATTTTGTTAAGTGAAATAAGCCAGGCACAGAAAGACAAATATCACGTGTTCTCACTTATTTGTGGGAGCTAAAAATTAAAACAATGCAGCTCATCAGGATAGAGGGTAGAAAGATGATTACTAGAGTATGGGAAGAGTAGTGGTGGTGGTGGGGAGGGGGAATGGTTAGTGAGTACAAAAATAGTTAGAATAAATAAAACCTAGTATTTGCTAGCACAACAGAGTATGTAACACAAAGGTATTACAAACAAGGTGATGGATACATCATTTACCCTGATGTGGTTATTACATATTGCATGCCTGTATCAAAATATCTCATGTACCCCATAAGTGTATACACCTACTGTGGACCACAATGATTTTTTTAAAAAATTTAAAAAGAAGCCTTCTAAGCTGATTGGTGGAAACAAGATTGGAAGAAAAAAATGATCTATTACTGTAAGAATGAAGACAAAATTTTAAAGTGGAACCTAATATAGTGCTTTACCATAATAGGTGCTTAGTAAATAGTTGTTGAATGAATAATAAATATTCATTCAACTGTGGGTAACATCACTGTCTACCCACCTCTTTCATAGGCTGCTACTTTTTCTCTAGCATACACTCATTTCACCTGCTAACATTTCCCAGTATTACTTACACAATTAGGATGAGTGTATCTAAAAAAGCAGTTTGCAAATTTCAGGTCTCGGGACAGCTCTGTAACTTTTAAAAATTTAAGGACCTTCAAGAGCTTTTATTTATGTTGTTACAACTATTTGGTATTTACCATTTTAGGATTTCAAACAAAATTTTATAACCCTAGGGTACACAAATATATAATCCATAAATCACCCAGTGAGATGTCATCACATGTCATACAACCTCTGGTAATTTTCACTGTACAATCAGAATGAAAGCAAAAAAAGCACACCATACAGTTGCTTAATATACTGACTACAAATGATTCTTACATATTCGTCAAAGCAAGGTTTCTCAACCTTAACATATTGACATTTTGCACTGGATAAATTTTGGGGGATGGGGTTCCTGTCCTATACAATGTAGGATGTTTAGCAGCATCTCTGCCTCCACACATTAGATATCTAAAGCCTCCTTACCCCCATCCCCAGTGTGTCAACCAAAAATGTCTCTAGGTATTGCCAAGTATCATCTCCCCTGGTTGAGAACCAACTCGTCAATGGAAGGAGAGAAAAGAAAATTTTTAGCATGTTACCTGTGGAACTAGATTGCAACTTCATAAGTTTTACATCTCTAAATTTAGGGACAGGTGCTCAGAGTAAAATTGTCCGTAGTCACACAGAGGCAGGTTAACAGAGCCATAATTTGAATTCCGAAGTATGCGTTATTTCAAAGTGATGCTCTTAACTACTGTGCTGTTACACTCTTTCCATATAACTAAGATAGTATATAACTTGTTATATAAATTACCCTGGTAAGTCTTGGACAAAAGTGGTATTCTTTGGAAATATTTAGGTTTCAGATAATTTATAGTAATTAACAAATTTGCCAGTCTAAGACATACGTGGGCAAACAGCACTTCACAAATGTTTAATCAGATAAATGTTGGTTTTAGACTGGATTTTCTTTTTTTTTTTGAGATGGAGTCCCGCTCTGTCACCAGGCTGGAGTGCAGTGGCCTGATCTTGGCTCACTGCAACCTCCGCCTCCCAGGTTCAAGCAATTCTCCTGCCTCAGCCTCCCGAGTAGCTGGGACTACAGGTGCATGCCACCATGCCCAGCTAATTTTTATATTTTTAGTAGACATGGAGTTTCAGCATGTTGGCCAGGATGGTCTCTATCTCCTGTGATCCACCCACCTTTGGCCTCCCAAAGTGCTGGGATTATAGGTGTGAGCCACTGCACCTGGCCTAGACTGGATTTTTAAAGCATTGAGCACAAGTTGATATTACTGACATATTTGGTTTCAGAATTTTATTCTTTAGTCTAAAAAATTTTAGTTTAAAAAATATTAGAAAGATGTATTTCTGTGTCAATAGAACACAGTGAATGTTTCAACATTAATTCTCATTTTCTAAAATAACTGAGTAACCATGACAACCCATTTGACTTCTTAAAACCTAATTAGTTTTCTGCTGTATGTCATAATTTTGGTCTTTAGTAATGGAAGATATAAGGAATAACATTGTTAATTTTAAGATTCTGTAAAGTGAAATATGTGGGAAATATATAACTTACTATTTTATATATAAACCTAGATAGACAGACAGACTGTTCTAATTCTGATGATATATCAACATCACTTCTAGACCTTTTTAAAAATAATGATTCCTTTGGTCTTTTCCCAGAGATGGTTAAATTTGGACTGGAGATTACGGCATAAGCTTTAAAAGCTTTATATAAATGATTGGTGTATGGTCAGCATTGAGAATTAATGCTAATAAATATAGGATAGAGCAATTTTTAAAAAAAGACAAGCAAGCTAGATATGGTCATACACATTTGTAGTCCCAGGTACTTGGGAGCCTGAGGGAGGAGGATCACTTGAGCCTAGGAGTTACATTCCAGCCTGGGCAATGGAGCGAGACCCCATCTCTCTCTCTCTTGTTTTTTTTTTTTTTTTTTTTTTTTGAGAGATAAGAGTTTCACTCTTGTTGCTCAGGCTGGAGTGCAATGGCGTGTTCTTGGCTCACTGCAACCTCTGCCTCCTGGATTCAAACGATTCTCCCACCTCAGCCTTCTATGTAGCTGGGACTACAGGTGCTCACCACCACACCTGGCTAATTTTTTTTTGTAATGTAGAGGCAGGGTTTCGCCATGTTGGCCAGGCTGATGTTGAACTCCTGACCTCAGGTGATCCACCCACCTCGGCCTTCCATAGTGCTGGGATTACAGGCTTGAGCCACCATGCCCAGCCAACCATATCTCTTAAAAAGGAAAGAAAAGAAAAGAAAAAAAAGACAAATTGCCTTTTTCTGATTAAAAATGTTGTATTGGCATAGAGGAATAAGTAATACTTTTTTACCCATCAGATCTTAAAAGATTGGTGAGTAGTCTTATACAGTGTTAGTGCAAACATGTCAATTGATACTGCCTTTGAAAGGGGAATTTGGCATTATCTTTAAAAATTTAAGTGTGCATATTCTGTGACACAGCATTTACATTTAAAAGTACATATCCCAGAGAAATAATTGTACGGACCTAGGAATTCATGTTCAAGGGAATGTTTGTAGGGTTATGGTACAGGAGTATGTTACTCCATCGTGTGTGTCACAACGGGTCAAAAATTGTGAGATCACAGCTCTGAATTTGACTGTTATAAATACTCTCATAATGCCACCAACATTTCCAGAATAAATTACCTAAATATGTTACTTCCCAACCCCCACCCTTCAGCAGTTGCTCTGAAAGGCTATTTTATTCTTGTTGCATGATTTGAAAACTACTGGTAAGGTAATTTGAGTAGGGGAGAAAGTTCAACTTTATTCTAATTTTATATTATATACTATTTAACAAATTAATCCTTAAAGGGAAAGCCAGAGAAGGGAAATGCCAAGAAATAGACTACGTAAGTGATAAGAAAATAACAGACAAAATCATTTTCATCAATATTGAAAACTTAGTATACTCCTTTAAACATGTAAATGCACATTAAAGTGAGTCCAAGTGATAGGAGTTTAAGAAGTCAGGATGTGAGGATGTCAAGTTAGGTTGTTAAAAATGGAAAGTAAAAGCAATTGTTTTAATATTATATTTCTTTGAAGTACTGATACAGTTGTGAATGCTGTACATGTGTAAATAGAGAGTCCTTCAGTCTTAAAAAAATGTTATGAGCTGGCATACTTTTAAGTATACCTGTAAGACAGCACACATTTTAGTTGGGTGGTTACCCAATTTCTTCTTATTGGTGTTCTACCATCTTTTATATTACACGTTATTAAACAATAAAGGCAGTATGGCAGAAAATAGACCACACTCCAAATTGCTGATGTGATTATTTTGATTTACTTAGAACTACAAGGAAATGGTTTCATTTGATGATAGGATTCCAAAATTTTGCATACATAAATTTTTTTATACTAAATGTTAAAATCAGCAATGTAATAGAGATCTTCTTTAGATGTCAAAGTTAAAGTAAATATTCACAAATAATAGTTACCAGTATTAAGGTTGTAACTCTTGGTCAGAGATAGACTGTGAATTTCAGGTCATACCAGCTCAAAGTCATCCTTGAATTAGGATATACATATTTCATGATCACATTTTATTTAAATGAAAATAGGATACAAAGCAGCAAGGTAGTTTTCACAATAGAAATTCAGTTTCTTACAGTACATAATTCTAACCTAATTTTTATAGTAAAAGCTTAGAAAAAAGCCAGAATGTCTTGTACATTTGACATTCTTGAAAATACCATCTATTTTTCATTGACTATGTTTGTCAGGATCCAGATTTTCCTTTCTAGTTCAGTGCTGTTTTGATTCGTGCCATTAAAGTAACAAAGCTGTATCGTCTGCATTTTCCTGTCTCACATCTAGGCCAACAAGTTTTGCCTGGAAATGTGGATAAAAATTGAACGCTGTTTTACCAGCTGCCCGCAAAAAGGTTTATCATGCTATTTGTTCAAATTATACTAGCCTTGAATTTGATACCTGAGTATGAATCATTAGAATAGCCAATGAGTTGCAGTTTTGAAACCAATCTTTGGCCAAATGGATCTGTCAGAAAAAAAATTCATTCTGTCAGGTTTGAAGATTGAATATTTTATAGGGAGTACCTTTTCTTTCTCTTTTAAAGTATTTTCTTGTTTAACAGAAATGAAATACTCTGTATCTGTTAACTATAGTGATTTAATTAGAGATGATAGCTGATTTTTGTTGTTGTCTATTCAGTCAGGGCCAATGAAGAAGAGACTTTAATATCCACTCCCTCTTTTTTGTTGGTGTTAAAACATCTTTTTGTATACTGTTATAATTTTCTATAATGCATTTATTTCCATAATTTTAAATCTCTCTCTAGTTTGAGGCTTATACAGGTGATTTCTGTCCCTCATTCTGTAACAGCATTGAGATTCACGTGTTCTTATGTTTGGTCTTTTTTGCATTGAAGAAAGACTCATTTATATTGTATTATAAGATAAACCAGCAGGCCACATGATTAGATATAAAAACCTTGATTAGTAATCACTGACTAAGTTCCAAATAAAATTGGAGTTTAATTATATCTCTACACCTCTTGAGTCCTTTAAATTTGTCTTTGTGTTTTTTGAACAGACTTTCAACTGGTAGAAAATACTGTGTAAATTCACGCTAATATCTTGGAATATCTAAATGCCAGACTAGTCATTCAGGTTTTGGTATGGTTACAAATCTAACATTTACACAGCTAACTTGATTTAAAGTATGCTAGTCTCTCCTTTCTTCATTTTCTCCTGACCACTATTTCACTATATATTGGAGCTCTCTGGCCTTTTATAATTGCTGCATTCCTTTCATCTTTACTTTAAAGCCAAATCCTATTATTTTGCCTTCCATATTAGTCTTTCCTTTAGTGGTCTATTTATAGTAGGACAGTTAAGAAAAAAATAGAGAATAAAAGAAAGAAATGACAGCATTATTAACAAGAGCAATCTTGAAAATGTTCTATATAAAATGTTTGATATATGCAGATTGTATACCTTATGTAAATACATAGGTGGCCTGGTTGATGTCCTTTGGGTTTCCTCAAGAAAATCATTGGTCATGATCAGTAGCTTTTTTTAAAAAGCTGCCGAACTGTTTTTTCAAGGGAAATCCCATCTGAAATCTCAGTATTAAAATAGGAGATGCTGTGTTTGCAGATTCAGGGTAGAGGTAACATAGGATATGTCTCTGGTAGGCTAGAGCCTTAACTCAGCCACCCACTTCTTTCTCTTCCCATCTCCTCCTTTAATAACTTTTGGGGCACAACAGTCTTTAAATTAATTTTAGTCCTATCACCCTTTTTTCTTCTCCATCTATAAATTATTCTCTGTTTTAAAGGAGGTAAACTGTGGCTTTCTTTACTGTAATCATAATGCATTTGTTTGCTTTTTGTTTGTTTTAATGAAGTGATATTTTTGCCAGTGAACTGTCCCATACCCCCACACTGGGAAATTCCACCTCAGAGGAAAAAACCTGCACTAAGTAACCTGTATGTTAAACAACAAAACAACCAACCATAAATATCCTAAAGTGTATATGCAGTGAAGTATTTAACAAATATTACCTCAAATAAGTTTTGAAAATTTATTATATCTTCCCAACTCATCCCTCTTTGGAGATAGCCAATGCATGTTAGCATTTTGATGGTTCTGAGAAGCTTGCAGTAAAGAAATCTGATTATGTTGACCCCGTTTGAACTCTAACCCTTCGCCCCCATTTAGAATATAGCCTTCTCAGCCTATCATTGAAAACTAGTTCCTTGGGATATACTTCGGAAAATGGTACAGAACCATTTTGAACATTACATTTTATTTTGTTTTATTTCTAGAAAATGCTGTTTCCAGTATAACTGTTTCAGAATTATAACATTTTGTATGGGTTTTCTCCCCTGTTTTTGCCGGTTCAAAAGCAGCTAGTCAAGATTTAAGATGGAATTTGAATAGGATCCTGCTGTGCTTAAAAAATTAGTATAACATTAAAGTATTCTGAAAAATTATGTTTTCCTGACTTTATTTTTTTACATAAATTAAGTTAGGAAGGATATGAATAAATTATTATTTGGGAATCTTTTATTTTAACATAGATTTAGGGTTCTTTTGTTATTGAGATAGAGTCTCAATCTGTCATCCAAACTGGAGTGCAGTGGCATGATCTTGGTTCACTGCAACTCTGCCTCCTGGGTTCAAGCAATTCTTGTGCCTCAGCTTCCCAAATAGCTGGGACTACAGGCACGTGCCACCGTACCTGACTAATTTTTATATTTTTAGTAGAGACGGGGTTTTGCCATGTTGGCTAGGCTGTTATCGAACTCCTGACTTCACATGATCTGCCTGCCTCGGCCTCCCAAAGTGCTGGGATTATAGGAGTGAGTCACCATGCCTGGCCGATTTAGGGTTCTTTATTAAAATGTTAACTTAGAATTTTTAATGTACTGATATTTTTATTTCTAGGAAAACAGAAGATTGTTTTTTGCGTTTGGTAATTTTGACAATGAAACGAAAGTAGTGAACTACCTACCCAAAATTGCTGGTACATCAATCTGCCTACTGAGTAGATGGCCAGTTAGGGTGGATTTCTTTAAGACCTCTGGTTTGTGAAGTGAAAACATACAGGCATTTTATTGTGCATATTGAGTTTTATTTATAAACGCTAAAATTTTGAAATATTTTTGTACAATAAATTAATTTAGTTCTCAATTTAGGGTACAATAGAAAAATAGCATTTAGATCTTAGAATTATTCAGAACTGAATTTGATTTGCATCCTGGCTCTGCCATACTGGTAGTGTTACCTTGAGTAGTTATTTAATATTTATTCATATATTTATCAAGTAATAACTGTATGCTAGCAGTGGGGTAAGATGGTGAGGGAGGGTGAAGATGTAACATCTGTTTTTAAAGAATTCAGAGGCTATTAACATTCAGTCCAACTTCTCTGAATCTGTTATCCTGTTGGCAAAATTGGAGGTGGGAGAATACCCAAGATGGTACTTAGAGAAACAATATGCGTTCAATAAGAATTAGGCTGTGTATTTTTTATTCATATATTTAATCATAGGCCCACTCAGAGACATAAAACTATGGATTAAATCCCTTCTTTGTTGGGGGACCATGATGCCTTAAGAGATTTAAGTTGTTTAGGAAGAGTCATTCATTCAGTCAAATTTTCATGGAGCTCCTGTGAAATTCAGGAATTTTTCTGGCACCAGAGGTGCTTACCAAGTATCTAGAATTTGAGGTCCTGGTGCCATTACCTTTTGCTTTTGCTCTTGGTTTTAATTTTTGATTAAGCATTAAAGGTTGTCAAACTCCAGAAAAATGACTTGTGTTATGAAAATACTTGCTTATCTGTTACAGGAATACACGTCATTTGGAACCACAGCCACCATCTAGAGCAGGGATCTGTGAATGTTTTTTGTAAAAGGCTTTATTTGCATCTTTATGGGCCATTCCAACTCTGTTGCAGCTACTCATCTCTGCCCTTGTAATGGGAAAGCAGCTATAGACAATACCTAAATGAAAGAATGTGGCTGTGTTCCAGTAAAATTTTATTAGGAATACTGGAACTTCAATTTCTTAGAATTCTCACACCACAAAATATTCTGTTTTGAATTTTTAAAATTTCAGACATTTAAAAGTGTAAAAGCTGTGGTTCGATCATACAAAACAGGTGACCAAACTGATTAGGCCCATGGGCCATAGTTTGCTGATCTGTTATCTAGGGCATAATCTGTGAATTGGCTGTAATTTTTGGATAGTAATTGCCAGGTATTTAAGTGAATGGTTTTTAATAGGGATTGCGTGTGTCAGGGTTTGTGTTCTGCCCCTTTTCTCATCCAGCTTTACTTTTATGCATTCAGTATGCTTCAGTAGTGGGAAACTAATAGGAAAAACTAAGGTGATCCCCCAACCCCCCATCCAGTTAAGCATTTGAGGGGCATCTTTAAAGGCTAGTTACTCTAGGATTTTCATCCACTTCATGTCATATTCTGTTTCAGAATATGACATGATAATATGATATCCACTTCATGTCACATTATCTGATAAATGTGAATATCAGATAATATGTACAAGGTCTTCTCTACTTGGAATTTTAACATTTACACAAAAGGAAGTTTTATCTTTTAAATAAATTATGTGTAAATAATATATTAACATCTCTTAAGCACTATTGAACGCTATTTTTGGTCTTGAAACATGGTTTTATGTTGACTGTGATAATTTTGTACATTAAACTGTCATTTAAAAATCTGTTACCTTGTTTTCTGTAGACACCAGAGAAGAAACAATTGGAATCATCCAGGGGGAAGAAAGAGAAAAGCAGAAAACCAGAATGAAAGTAGTCAGGGTAAGCCACAATATCTTCCTTTAGAACCTAGTAGACACAATTAATTGTTTCATTTTTAACCAATTAATATTCTAATTGTAAAATAATAATATGAAGTTGTAAATCTTGCTGTATATGCAGGTAGTTAGTGTATAATTACTGCTTTTAGGCTTTTCAGCATTGCCCTTATTGTTTCCATTTGGATCCTAGAAAGACAAGTGTCATGTCCAAATCTGGCAGGCATTAACTTAACGACTTTTCATTTTTCATTTTTTATGTGTATTGTATTGAAATTGCTTGTTTTTGAATTAAAAAACTTTGATCTCACTTTAACAGAACTATTCAAACTTACTTCCTCCTTTTATTAAAAAAAAGGCTATAAAAATAATAATTATGAGAGACTCTAGTTAAAGCATTATCTCTTTTTTTCATGCCTTTTCTTCATCCTTTCTTGCATACCTACCTTTTGTGATATGAGCTAAGAAATTTATTTTAATTAGACTAAATCTCTTATAATGAATAACAAAATAGTACTGTCATTTAATTTGAGCACTCAAAATTAAGTATAATAAATTGGGCTCTTAAATCATGTATAATGATGACTTTATACATAATGTTACATATGTTGGAGCCAATCTTTAACCATAAGATCTATGGCTGTGAACCCATGACTTACTGGTTTATATAGGGCACTGGAAGCAAGGAATATATTTATAGCAACTGTCTTTGTGGAAGGAAAGGGTAAGTCATTTTAGGGCCTTTTCTTAGGTGTATTGTATTTTTGTATCTCAGTTTACACTGAGCTCCTTTTGGTCTTAGTGTAGCTCCTCCAAGTTGTAGTTAGTGGACTTGAAGCTTTATTTATTGTAAAGACATGATTATGATAGTTTCAACTCTTCTAAAAACTCAGAAACAAGCCCCCAAATAAGATGAGTCTTCTGGGTCGGTTGCACCATGTTTTTTTCTTTGCAGTCTGCCATCTATAGAGTTGTCTGATTATCTTTGTTTTTAGAATGGTTGCCTAAATTGGTTTTGCTTGTTTCACCTTCCTCACTTATATTTGCTTTAGAGAGTCTGGCTTTCAATGTCTTTCTCCCCTTCCTTTGGAGTAAACTTGACTTCAAGTCCAAAGCAGACCTCTCCTCTCATCTTATGCAGGGCTCCCCCAACCTCCCAGGCTGCCAGTCCTTGGCCTGTTAGGAACTGGGTTGTACAGCAGGAGGTGAGCAGTAGGCCAGTGAGCATTACCGCCTGAGTTCTGCCACCTATTAGATCAGCAGCAACATTAGATTTTCACTGGAGTGTGAACCCTGTTGTGAACTGCACATGCAAGGGATCCAGGTTATGCACTCCTTTATGAGAATCTAACGCCTGAAGATCTGAGGTGGAACAGTTTCATCCCAAAACCATCTCCCCCAACCTCCCACAGTCTGTGGATAAATTGTTCTCACATGAAACTGGTCCCTGGTGCCAAAAGGTGGGGGCACCACTGATCTTATGAACCAGATTGGTCATGTGTCCATTCCAAAAGTAGTTATGACCAACAGAGGTGCTATTGCCTTAAAAAAAATCAGCCCATCCTCTAGGTGGATAGTGTCAGAAATTTGAAAAAAAAAAATCAGGCCTACCTTTGAAACTGGAAATGGAGTTAACTTCTTAAACATACAGCCTGTATGGAGAAGGGATAATACATGAACAAAATTGGATTTCTGATAAGGAGAGAACGGGACCTGGGAGTGGAAGTTGTATAGGAGTCAGCTTCCTCTGAAGTTACATGTGCTACCTAGGATGAAGGGTGTTAACAGAACAAAATTTTAATTCAATTAAAGAAAAAGAATTGGGGAAATAGCTTCTGGAGTAGGCAACCAAAACTGTCTGTCTTCATTAAAAGATGGCACCTCTTTACAATCTACAGAGAAATTATTATAGGTGTAAGGGAAATCCCTTTGGTATAAGACCTTTACAATCATCTCTGGCCTCTAAATAAATCTGTGCAAAACTAATGTTCAGAATTTCTAGGTAGCATTGGTAGTCCTGAATACTTGTTTAGTTTTTAAAAATTCCCCCCCTGCTGTATAGTTCCAAAAAGGAATTTAAAGTTGTTGAACTTCTAAGAATATTGTTTGTTCACCTCAGTAATGCCTGGCACATAGTAACCACTTAAGAAATATTTGTTGAATAAATAAATGAGTGCATGAAATAAGTCAGCAATGAATTGATAAATATATGTATGTTTATATTAAGCAAAGCTTTTGACTTTGTGATGTCACTAGTTGTAACTTGAAGAAATAGTATATTCTATATCGTTCCAGCCAAGGATGGCTACCTCTCCCCCAAGAAAACATCTCTAAACATCGTATTTCTTAGCAAGTTCTTAACTTAAAACTTATAGGACTGATGAAGTGTCCATTTTAGAGCAAAATATTTAATTAAAAAATAGTGTGATCTCTAATGAGCTGGTTTACTTTGTTAGTATGGTCATATATGAGCAATATTTAAAATCCAGTTTTTAAAAAACTGTTTAATTTGGGGGATGCTTTTTAGAAAATTAAAATACATTTTACAAAATAGCATTCCTATTGAAGCATATTACTGTCAGTTTGACAGGAAAAGCTGTTTTATCATTATTTACAGATAAAGGCTAGTTTGTCAGTGATGTAATCGCCACTTTTCTTATTTACTGACTTGCTTTTCTGAAATTCATAGTTATTAAGCAGTATTAATAATGTAGTTTTGAAACAGGGAGATCACTTACATCATTTACTTATATGATTCTCCAATAACTGGAACTTTTGAAAATTGGCATGTCTCTATTGAAATGTAATTTGATTTTCATATTTGTGAAATTGATAGCTGATGTCCTGTGGACTCTCAATATTTTTTTGATGCCCATCCCTACCCTACTAACATCATGTGCTTCTTATGTTTTAGGAAAAAGTATTGGGGGACGTGGCCACAAAATTAGCGACTATTTTGAAGTAAGTTCATTGAGGATTATCTCCAATTCTCACATTTGTTTATAATAACCTGTATGATAGGCAAAATAGGTATTAGTGTTTCAGTTTACAGATGATGAAACTGAAGACCAGAAATGTAAATTAGCCTACATTGCAATTTTTTGAATTTTTTTGCAATCAGACCTTGACAGTGACCTTGAGCAATAATGGAACACTAGGCATAAATGGGTTAACCCATTTAAGGCAAATGCTAAATTGAAGAGTAAAGAATAGAACTTGAAGTTTACTGGCTCTCTAATTCAGAATTTTTCTACTGTCAATACAGACTTCATCACATCACAGCCAACATTTGAGCCCTGTGGATGGAGATTAAATATTTGACAGAGTCTTGAATCTAAGAGTATGTGAAAACAATACATTTAGATTCTTACCCAATCTGGAATGTTGCCTGGCTTCTGTATAGAAACACTTTTGGCTACCAGTTTTAAATTTAAAAATTTCTAAATGTATTAAAACAACAAACATGATCTACTCAACTGAAAAATATTTATATTTACTTGAGAGTTAGAGCAGAATTGGCTAATTAAGGGAAGGGCTGAATTAAAAAAAATTCTTTTTTTAATCCACCACTGCTTTCTTTCTTGGGTTTGTAAAATCTATGGTAAAGCAGTTGCTGACCTTCAGATATACCTAATGCTCTTTGGTTGAGGTCAGTCACTTCCTGATACCATTAATTAAGAACCTTTGCCAAAGGTAAGATCAATTCAAATAAACAAATGTCTCTTGAATGCCTACTATGTGCTGAACTTAATGCTAGGCTCTATTGATAAAATAAGGCAAAATCCCTTGCAGGAAGTTGTTTAAAGAATATGCTAGAAAGTCCCCATCTGTGCTGTTCATGTAAGTAAAGTAATTAAACAAGAAATAATGAAGTGGACAATAATCTACACCCCCAGACAGTGTTGGTAGCAGCAAGTTATTTTCTTTTCCCATCCTTCATATGGAAACAAGAAATAGGAGAAAAGGTAGCTTATGGAACAGATCAGCTGGCTTCTCTTCATATGCAGCTAAGTCATGCACTTTGTACAAAGGAGTTGATTTTTAAAGATTTTGTGCTGTTAGAGGGAAGGGAACTGTTACAATTCTTTTTATATAATGCCATGAACACTTGGATGTCTTGAGAACAATATTCTGTTTAAAATAGTTGATTATGTTCACTAACTTCTATGTGTAAACATTTTTTAATTTCTTGGGACTAGGGACTGTATGGGTCAATAAACATTTGTAGGGTATCTGTGCTAAGATTTCGTGGGAAAACAAAATATGTTTATTGTTTTGGAGGAATTTATTTGTCTTTGAGTCAACCAAAATAACAGACTATAGTCAGAATACAGAGTAATAAGGATCTTTATAAAACAGTTTTGTTATGTTCTTGTGATCAGTAGTCTCAGTCTTTTAGGTCTTTTAGGACCTGGCTGTAGCTGACCTTAGTTTTTTTTGTTCTGGACCCATTTAAATGACTACTTATGTTAAAATTATGTGTATTTAGATTAATTCTTAATGTCATGTCTAAAATAACAACTATCTGAGCCTACTTTAGTAAATAGTAATGTTTCCTTTTTCTTTTTCTCAGTACCAGGGTGGAAATGGCTCAAGTCCAGTAAGAGGCATACCTCCTGCAATCCGTTCTCCTCAGAATTCACATTCACATTCCACTCCTTCCTCCTCTGTAAGTCATCTTTCAAGTTTTTCATGCAGTCTTTTGGAAGTTATGTACATTGAATAAGTTTTATAATTTGTTGTTTTTATTGAGAACTTCTATATAAATAAGTTAGTGTTTATCTTTTAATACATTATTTTTGTGGCATGAGTTAAATCCTTTTAAATGATCTGATGCTATTGGAATTTTATTTCTGAGAGTGAGCCTCTTAAAAATTTTCTGAATTAATTATATCCAAGAAGCATTGTTTCTGTAAGAGAATACCTTTTGAGTTTGTGGGACTAACATGAGTACTATTGTATCAGTCTGCATTCAGTTGTTGATTCCTAATTTATAACTTTATTAAAAATTGAATTTCTTAACCCCTAAAATGACAGCATAATTTCTTTCTGGTAATAAAAGGCAGGGTATGCAGTTCAGCATAGGAAAAGAATCTTGGACTTAAAATTATCTTAAACTTTTTGGTTTATTCCTAACATTTTAGATATAGCTCTTTTATATGCATTGTTTTGCATATTGGATTTCGTTTTTTAATTTACTTTCATTGTTTGAAAGTTCAGTATCTAACTAGAAAAACAGTATTGGTATTCAGTAATGTAAAGATGAATTAAAGATTTTTAAAAATCAGATTTCACTTATCTATTCAAGCACCTTATTTTATTTCTTGTGTCCCCTTCTTATCCTTGTCTTTAGATGTACTTGGTGTGTCTTACTCATTTTGTACCTTGCAGGATGTCACATTGCCATGTATAAAGTAAGGCATAAGATTCAACAGTAACTTTAAGAGTTACAGTGATAGCATTGATAAAATATTATAATCTGCTTTCAGTGAGGTTTCTTTTTGAACTAGTGACCAGATAAACCATGAAATTCATGAAAAATTGATATTAAACTACATACGGGCATGTATTATTGTCCCTAGTACTACATTTGTTTTTTTGAACTATCATAATCAATTTTTAATATTTTTCAGAATAATTTATTTGGCTGTATTTTTTTTTTTTAACAATATGAAAGCATTAAGATTTCTTTTATGACACTAGGTGTAAGCTCCATGAGGGTACGGAATATATTGTTGTATTTCTCAGTGGGGCTGATGTAGGAGGTACTTAATGAAAGCTTGTTGAATAAATGGTCATTAAAAGTTTTTAAAAGTCAATTATGTTTCAATTCAGTTGTTATTCTGATAGAAACCTCTTCAGAGATGTTAAGTAACTGTTGCTAATTAGAAACCTACTTTTTTTTCTTGCCAATGTAAAAATATTAATAATTTTTTTTAGGTTCGACCGAATAGCCCTTCTCCTACTGCATTAGCATTTGGGGGACCACCCTATTATACAACCAAAGCAGTTATCCTTTAAAATTATTCAGGTAAATGATAATTAAAATGATTTTTCTATGGCTTCTAAGAAACCACTGACTGACTTACTAACAATTAAGATGTCTGTTGTTTGTTTTATATGAAGTCATAAAGAATTACACATCAAGAAAGATAACTTACTAAACAAAAACAACAGAATTTGTAGGAAGGAGTGAGAAACTGAAACACACAAATTACTATCAGCTTTTAAAATGACTGTAACATGTTCTTTTTACTGATTCTTTTAGAACTTATTATCCAAGTATATGTAATTGATATTTTGTGAAGCTGCGGTATTTGTTTTAAGTGGACATCAAGCTTTTCATTTGACTATGTATATTTATGTATATACATATATGTGATGAATTATATAAAGATTATTTGAATTATTTGTATATTTTTTACGCTTTTTTAGTTTGATGAATTTTGAGTACTAAGTTTTTCATTATAATTTTTTACATGTGACAGTTTCTGAATGACACTTTCTCAGCCTGGGGTTTGGGAGAGTAGATCTTACTCTTCAACAGCCTCAGCTTGCAGTTGATTTCCATTAGACTTTATTTGTGAGGTCATGTCCAAACGGTTGTGTGTGTATCAAAACCTCTTTCTTTAGATGTGCTGAGGCTAGGATTACAAGTACATGCCTTTCAGCCACTGAGTAGATCATGAAAGGTTTTGCTGCATGAGATGTCGGTCAAAGTACGTAAAATTTTAGTTAGAAAGAGTAAGTTCAAGGGATCTATTATACACCATGGGGGCTACAGTTAAGAACAGTATTTTGTATATGTGAAAATTGCTACGAGAGTGGATTTTAAGTATTCACACCACAAAAAATGTTACATGTTAAATAACTTGATTTAGCCATTCCACGATGTATACATATATCAAAACATCATGTTGTATACCATAAATAGATACAATTTTTACTTACCAATTTAAAAAAGATTTTGCAAAATTCAAAAAGTCAACTAGAGGAATGTATAGAAGAAAGCAGTGGATGTATTGAATTGTAATGAGGAATGTCAATATTCTGAGTAACTGATCTTCTTTAGATGTTTCTTGGTAAGTCTGTAGCATTTACACACTTGAAGTTATTAAAACTGCACTAAAACTTTTTGAGATTCACTTTACATATACACACAAATTTGTTTTTCTTTGCCTTTTGAATTTGGAGTAAAATCTAGTTTTATGTTTGCTTGAAACAGCATATATAATAGAGATAATAAAATAGCTTCTTTTTGTTTAGACTGATCTCACAATGCTGAAATTAGCAGCATTAGAAAGTAATAAAATCCAGGACCTGGAAAAGAAGGAAGGACGTATAGATGATTTGCTCAGGGTAAGTAATGAGTCATAGAGGGGGAAAAAATTGAATAAATTATTTGGCAACAGTCAAACTATTCAGAAAATACTTAGCATTGTAAAAAAAAATTCCGTAGCTAGGCTGGGTGTGATGGCTCACGCCTATAATCCCAGCCCTTTGGGAGGCCAAGGCGGGTGGATCATGAAGTCAAGAGATAGAGACCATCCTGGCCAACATGGTGAAACCCCATCTCTACTAAAAATACAAAATTTAGCTGGCGTGGTGGCATGCGCCTGTAGTCCCAACTACTCAGGAGGCTGAGGCAGAGGTTGCAGTGAGCTGAGATTGCACCACTTCACTTCAGCCTGGTGACAGAGCCAGACTGTCTCAATCAATAAAATAAAATTTCTGTAGCTAGAACACAATAAGCTTTTTCTGTTAGTTTAAGTACATGATTGAAAATGCTGGTTTTAATGTGAAATATTTTATTAGATCTTTAATAAATTGGGAATTGAGAAACTGTTGGCAAACTGGAAGTTAATAATGTAGGACCAACTAACCTAATACAAATAGCCATTTCATGTTAGTTTTAAAGCTTATTGATTTTATTATATGCCTGACATCTTATACCATACAGAACGAAGTAACTGCTGCTGTTCTGTAGCATTTTTAATGGAAACTATCTAAAAATACATCTAGAAGAATACTTACAATATAAGGTTTTAAAGCAGCAGTTATTACCTCTTGCTTCTCCTTAGACTAGATGAGAAGGGTGAAAGTACTAATGCCTGAACTCTATCTACCCTGAGGGGTTCTGATCAAGTTGATGGCGTGATGTAGGTCTTGGACGTTGATAGTTTTAAAGGCTCTCCAGATGATTCTAATTGAAGCCAGCATTGAGAACTACTGGTATAGAAATGCAATAAAACCAGCACCTGTGATCCTACTGTATTTGGCAGTACCTTTGAAACATCCAGTGTGTCTTTTTCCTGATCCTGTCATATTTACTCTCACACCCATTTACCATTTAACCACTATTTTAAGTTTTGTATTTGTCATGCCTTGGTGTTTCTTTATGGTTGTATTAAATATGTGCTTACATTCTTAACAATACATTATTTCAGTTGGTTTTTGAACTTTAAGTGAAATTTTCCTTTATGGACCCTTTTGCCTAGCTTGTTTTCAATGAACATTATATATCAGAGAGTTGTCCACTTTGATGAGTATAACTGTAGTTTGTTCATTTCACTGCAATATTGTAAGGTGTTAATATGAGCATACCATAATTTCTGTTATCTTTTCTTTTAGTTGACATTTTTTTTTATTTTAGTTGACATTTATTTTTATTTTTTCTAATATAAACAGTTCTAAGAACATTCTTTGTACGTGTCTTCTAGGGCAAATATGAAAGAATTTTTATATGGTATGTGTTTAGGAAAGACATGGCCAGAATACAGGGCATACACATCTTCCATTTTACTGTATAATACCAAGTACTGCTCAGAGTTTTTTGGTCTGGTCATTTTTTTCCCCTAAGAGACAGGATCTTACTCAGTCACCCAGGCTAGAGCACAGTGGGGGGATCATAGCTCACTGTAGCCTCAAACTCCTGGGCTTAAGCAATATTTTCCACCTGCAGCTCCCGAGTAGCTAGGACTATAGGCCCATGTCATCACTCTGGGCTGATTTTTAAAGTTTTTTTGTAGAGCAGGGAGTCTACAGGCTGATCTTGAACTCCTGGCCTCGAGTGATCCTCCCACCTCGGCCTCCCAAAGTGCTAGGACTACCAGCATGAACCACCATGCCCAGCTGATGTTTCAGTATAAATTATTAATCTTACTGAAATTGGTTTTTGGTATGGCATGATGTAGGGTTTTATTTCAGTTTCTTTCTATATGGATAACCGGTTGTTCATCCCTGTTTAATTAAAAACTTATACTGCCAGCTCTATCGTCATAAAATCTTGTTTCCAGTATACAAGTGGATCTATTTCTGTGTTCTGAATCATGTTTCCTTGTTTTATTTGTGTGTCTCTACACAAGTACTGTAGCGTCTTTTTATCATGTAGCAGTTGTCTTTGGCTGTTAGTAACAGAGAACGTAACAGTACTTTAAATGAGATAGAAGCTTATTTTTCAAGAGCAGAACAGATGTAGGCAGCTCAGATATTATTACTCCTCAGTATCATATGGTACCTTGTCGTCGTTAGTTCATGGCTTATATCTCAAAGGTCACATCAAGATTCAATATATCCGTTAGGGTCACAATTATGATATCTGCGTTCTAAGCAGATAACGGGGGGAGGGGGGTGGGAGTAGAGAACAAAAAGCACAATTCTGTGTGCAGCCTTCTTGTATATCTCATTAAACAACTTCTGCTTGCATCTCATTAACCATCCTTGGCTGCAGGGGGAGCTGGGAAATGTAGGCGTTTGGCTAGGCAGATAGCAATCCAGGATAAAACATTGAATTTCCATTATTAAGGAAGAAGGGGCTTCAGTAATCATAATTGTGTAGCATTATATTAAGTCATGATACATGGTTAAACAGATATCCCCTTGTTCATTTTGGCTAGTTTTGGCCCTTTGCAGTCTTAGAGAAATTTTAGAATCAGGTTTCAAGTTGCATACACATCATACACACACATGGTTGAGATTTTGTTTGAGTTGCTGAGGGTCTATTGGTGCTAAATTCTGTTTCCTCTTCCTTGAAAAACAGTTTTATTGGATATCTAATTTTAGGTTGGCAATTATTTTCTCTCAGTACTTTCAAGATAGTATGCCCTTGTCTGTTGGATTCTACCATGATTGGCCTAGACTTGTGATTATCAAAGTGTGTTCCTCAGATCAGAAGCGTCAGTATTACTGGAGAACTTATTAGAAGTGGAAATTTTCAGATCCTTCCTGAGACCTGACTCAGAAGCTCTGGGAATGGTTCCCAGTAATCTGTTGTAACAAGCCCTGTAGGTTATTCTCTTGCCACTGTATTAATCAGATTCATCTGTTGATGTTAAAGGCCTCTTCCCTGAGCATATAGCCACCTACAAAGTGAACAGAATTAGTATCCTGTTGCTAAGGAAGAATGGTAAGGACAGTTGTTGGGTAGGCAGCTTGTATATGTCATCTATAAGTTCAATGGAGAAAGTATTTTGTTAGTTATAAGAGATAGAGGAAAACTCACATTTATTTTTAAGTGATAGACACTTTACATACCATATTTTAGTTATTTTTTAACAAAGTGAGGTAGATTGTGTTGCCTCTATTTAGAAATAAGAAAGCTGAACTAAGGTTCGTATAACTTACTTAACTTAGCCAAAGTTAACCTTAGAGTGTGAATTTGAATGTACAGATATGGATACAAATTTCCTTGTATGTACTTTTCACTGCACACTTAAATAACATTTAGCAGTATTATCTCATGGTTAAATAGGCTTTTTTTTTCTTGTTTCGTACTCAAATATTTAATATTATTAATCCTATCTGTATATAATTTATTTAGAACATTAAAAATATTTCTAAGCTTTTCATATTCCCCAGTCTAGACCTTTTGCATTTTCTACTTATGTCATAGGCTAACTGTGATCTCAGACGGCAAATAGATGAACAACAAAAATTACTTGAAAAATATAAAGAACGATTAAATAAGTGCATATCAATGAGCAAGAAACTTCTTATTGAAAAGGTAGGTTAAAAGTTGAGTAAATTTTCCCTTCCCCTTCATTAGCCCCTTGTGCTTTATATGCTTTTATAAAATTAATGAATAAAACTGATCATTTTTTTCTCCTTTTTTTCAGAGTACGCAAGAAAAACTGTCAAGCAGAGAGAAGAGTATGCAAGATCGATTACGCCTCGGGCACTTTACAACAGTTAGACACGGCGCTTCATTTACTGAACAGTGGACAGATGGTTTTGCATTTCAGAATCTTGTGAAGTTAGTCATTCTTAACATTTAAAAGTTTTTCGTATTCATTTGGGTTATTACTTTAAAAGATTATAGATTTGTAATTATGTTCTACAATTCCTCACTACGCTGAAATCATAGAATTTAGTACATTTGAAAGGCATATGAAACCAAGAATATTACAGTTTTTGCTTAGTAGATTTCTTGGTTGATTAGCACTCATCTATAGAGTATAATATGTTATTCTAACTCTGACTTTCCGAAGTATGAACTGAACCTTTAGCTTTACAGATGATATTTTGGGAGAAAAATTGTTGAAAATTTAATTTTTAGTAGAAGAGTTGTGTTTTTTTCCAATTCCTCTCTCCTTATAATATTGACTACTTGCCTGCTTTCTATTCCTAAGGAAAAAAACTTCTCTTTTTTCTTAGATATACTAACTCATATCAGTTAAACTAAACATGTGACTTTAGCATTTCTGAGGTAAACTCTATTATTTATTTTAATTTCAACTTTTATTTTAGATTCGGGGGATACATGTGCAGGTTGTTACAGGGGTATATTGCATGATACTGAGGTTTGGGGTACAATTGAACCCATTAGTCCGGTAGTAAGCATAGTACCCAATAGTTTTTCAATCCTTGTCCCGTCTCTGCCTCCTTCATCTTTGTAGTCCCCAGTTTCTGTCATTCTCATCTTTATGTCCCATGTGTCTCCAATGTTTAGCTCCCACTTATACATGAGAATATGTGGTATTTGGTTTTCTGGTGCATGTCTGATCAAACTTTAAAACAAAAATTATAGTTACCATATTTTCTTCATGAGTTCAGATGGTGGTAGATAAGGATTGATTGGCTGTTCATGTGTTAAGGAGTGCTAAATATGCTACTCCTTTTTGGGGGATGGGAGGTGGAAAATTTCTTTAAACCTGAAAATCAGGAGTAATGCCAGCATGAACATCAGCTTTTCCAGAGTATCGAGTTATTTGAAATAGAGGCAGAGCTTTCTTCACATGGTATCACACCAACATTGCTGTTCAAGCATTGGTTTCTAGGAGTTGCCGAAGAATGGGCTTCTCTCTCAGCAGATTTATTCAACTTTTGTTCAACAAAGCTGTGCTAGTTATACCACAGTGAAACAAAGGATAATGTCCCTGTGTTATTAGGGAGTTTGGGTTTTAATTCTGATAATGGGACTTGTTAAAGGTTTACCTATAGTGTACTTGATCAGAATGGTATCTACAGTGATAGTTGTAGAATAATAACTGATGGTAATGTGAATGTATTATTAGAAAGAGGATAAATGTTATTGGCAGTTAAGACGGAGGGGTATCCAGATGAAAAGTGATTAAGGCATGAACTAACATATCAACAGTAAAGTGGAAAGCAGGAGAAGATAATTTTGTAGTGTTTTATGAGCAAAAGCCTCTGCTACTAAACCCAGACTTGTAATTGTCCTGCAATGAATAAAAGAGAGGGTTATAGAATTAATATGAATGTTCTAAAATATAAATTCTACCAGTGGTTCCAATGTTTCCACTTAACTGTCAAAAAAGATGGCAGGTGTGGTGGCTCATGCCTGTAATCCTAGCACTTTGGGAGGCCAAGGCGGGCAGATCACCTGAGATCAAGATTTTGATACCAGCCTGGCCAACGTGGCAAAACCCCATCTCTACTGAAAATACAAAAATTAGCCAGACTTGGTGGTGTGTGCCTGTAATCCCAGCTACTCGATAAGCTGAGGCATGAGAATTGCTTGAACCTGGGAGGTGGAGGTTGCAGTGAGCTGAGATTATGCCACTGCACTCCAGCCTGGGCAATAGAGCAAGACTATCTAAAAAATAACTGTCAAAAAAGAAAATAATTACTTGTATGTCCTGACTGTCACTAATAAGCATTTATTGAGGACCTACTATGTGTATATCAAGCTGTTTATAATCAGTTATAGAACCCAAAGTGGTTAGAAGATGAGGAGATAAATAATTAAATAAAAAGTAATAATATTAATCTCTAGTCATCCCTGAATAATCCAGCTGTTAATACCTATTCCAGTAATTCTTTACTTTCCATTAATATTTTAATCATTAGTATTATTACTGCTTATTTGCATTTATACCATCTTGATTGTACCCTAAAATAGCCTTAAGATTTACTTATTAAAAATTGAAATTTATTCCTGCTTCTAAATGAAAACTGGATTAAAGTCTTGCTCTTACTTTGCCATTCTTGAGATTTTTCTCTACTGTTTTCATCTTCTACCTAGGTTCTTCCTGACGTTTTTTCACTCCTGTCATACTCTGCTACTTCCTCACTAGAATCATAGGGAAGGGGGGGATGTGTGTAAGGTCAATTCTGCATTGGCCAAGTAGGAGCCCTATAGTTCTCGTTTGAGTGGTTGAGGAGAGGAAGGTATGAAATATTTGACTTACTCTAAACCTAAGTATCATAACCATGTGGGATTTTTAAATTTTTTATTGGCATAGTGAGGTGACCTAAAAAGAGAACATGGTTACTGTTAGAATAAGCTTAAGGTGTTGTATGATAAGTTGGTTTTAAAAAGCTTCACTTTTAACTACTTAATGCTCTGCTCAAACTGCTAAAATATTGAATCTACATTTTAATAATAGACATAGTGTCTATTAGTTTTTAGAATTAGGGAGCTATTTGCAAAATTGTTTCAGATTCTTGAATGGGAGGCATTAATTTTACTTTTACTTGCCCATTTTTCAAAGCCATGCTAATTTCTCTGCCTATTTTCTTTTTTCCCTTAAATTATCAAACTTATATTTTTCTCATAAATTTCTTAAGGTTTATTTGTTTCATTTCAAAACACCAGTCCCATTTTTTTTTTAACAAAAGTAAATTTAGAAATTAACTCTCTTCATATTAAATTCATATTTGCATTTTGTAAATTTGTTAGCAAATACTGTGATGCACGTATAACATGTACCATATACTTTAATGGTTTGGGGGCTTGTTTTAGCTCATTTATTTCATTCAAGAAGCATTTATTGAGCAACAGGTAAGTTCTGGTCACTAGATACTAGGGATACAACAGGATTCTGTATAAATAGACATGATCTCTGTTCTTAGGGAGTGGTATTGTCTAACCAGACACTTTCTGATGAACTGTCTGTAGGAATGATATTTGTTAGAAAGGATGAGGTGGGGGAGATAGAAGTTCCCCATGAAATTACATATGGCAACACACCTTTCCCTAATTTAGGAGTTTAGAGAACACCTCATTTAAAAACAGTCATTTCAAATGAAACCTGAAGGATAAGTACAAGTTGGTTCATAGAAGTGGAACCAAAAGGTTACAAATTTATATTACCTGATTTTTCATGTTTTTTATGTATTTTTTTCCGTATTTTAACTGTGAAAAGTAATACAAGGTTAATTTGGTTTTATTTGTTTATTTTTACACAGGCAACAAGAATGGGTGAATCAGCAAAGGGAAGATATTGAAAGGCAAAGGAAACTTCTAGCCAAACGCAAACCTCCCCACAGCTAATAATTCTCAGGCACCCTCTACCAATTCTGAACCAAAACAAAGGAAAAACAAAGCAGTCAATGGAGCAGAAAATGATCCCTTTGTTAGACCAAATTTACCACAACTGTAAGCCTCCATTTAAAATTTCTCTTTTTTAAAATTGTTGCCAGTGAGCATGAATGTTACTAATGGATGTTATTTATAATTAATACTTAGCAAAAATGATTATGACCAGGAAGGAAGGCAGCATTCAAAATTTAGCTCTAAATTAATAGGCCCAAATATCTGAATTCTACCTTTTTAAGCAGAGATTTAACAATTCTTTTTTAAAAGAGAGACTTAGGTAGCCAAGAGGATATCACAATTCACCCTTTTCTCTGTCTCTGAGTCAGTTAAAGAATTGAAAGTTTTGGATTATTCTAATTCAGTGTTTCTATTAACATTCCTTTGTCTGAGAGAATGAAGTAATGTAACTGCCATTTATGTATTTTCTCAACCTATGAAAGCAGTTCATTAGTGGGTTATAGGTATTGTTTCTCCCTTTTGTTTTCTGAATTTTCTTTGTTAATGAATTATTCTTTATTATTTAAAGGACAAAGACATTTTAAAAAGTTGTGTGCTTATTGTAGAAAATTTGGAAAATAGGACAAAAATAATAAAATAATATAGACCATGATCCCATTTCACAGAAAACACCATTGGTAAAATTTCAATATACAGATGTATCCAAACTTACATAAATTCTCTTCTAGAAGAACTTATGTAAACCCATGTGAGTAGAAAATACATATATCCTCTAATGTCTTATTTACATGTATTCTTTCCTCCTCTATTGAAAGATTGTTTTTCATTTATGCTTTAAATCCCATCTGCAACTGTATCAGGAACCTCTTCTGTTGATACCTCCTTTGTGCTCTACTTGTTACTTCCCTTCAGAAAACATGTAAGGAAGACCATTAAAAAATTCTCCCTTGATTACAAATCCCTGTAGTCTCTATATTCTGTGGTCCTCTTCATAACTAGGCTTCTTGAAAGAGTTGCCTGTCCTTACAGTCTCTTCTGCCTTGTCTTCCAGTCCCCCCTTTCTTAACTGAAATTTTTTTTAAGATTATCTTCCTGATGCTAAATGCTGTAACATTTGGGTCTTTAACTTACTTGGCAGCATTGAATATTGTTGACTTCTAGTTTTTTAAAAAGACTCTTAGTTTTTAAGATACTCAGTTTCCATTTTAACTCATCTGGCTGCATCTTCTCCATCTCTTTCTCTGGGCATCATTTATTTATTTACCAATCTATAAAATGTAGATGACTTTTAGGGATATGTCCTAGGCCATCGTATTTCTCACTCTGTGTATTCTTGAGTATTATCTACCCTCAGAGTTTCGGTTACCATGCACATCCTGCTGACATCAAAATTACCATCTCCAGCCCACTTTTCTCTCTTGAGTATCAGATACTTCTGTCTCAATCTTGAATATAATGTACCTGATTAGTTGATATCAGTACTTAAATGTCTCACAGGAACTTCTAATGCAACCTGTTCAAATCTGTATTTAGTAAAAACAAAACCTTTATTTACTGTTATCTTTCCCATTGAGTCTGTCTTTACACACACATGCCTTGCCCCTTTTCTGTGTTCTGTTAATGAGTGGTGTTACCATCTCACATGTAAGAATTCTAGTTGTCACCTTTAACATTTTAAGTACAGATTTTATGTATTTTTATTTTTTTGTAGAGATGGAGTCTCACTATGTTGCCCAGGCTTGTCTTGAACTCCAGGGCTCAAGCAGTCCTCTTGGCTTTATCCTCTCAAAGTGCTGGGATTACAGGCATGAGCCACTGCATCTGGCCAGATTCTGCTTATTTTTCTTAATCCATTAGAGATTAAATGGTGATAATCTTTCAAAGTCCGTCTCAAAATGTACTTTCTTATTAAAGCCTTTCTTAATTTTCTTGAGCTGTTGTTACAATTAAAACATTTCGACTATCATTAATTTTTAAAAACATCTGTACTTTTCGTAAGTTGGTAAATTGTTTAAGGAAAAACAAAAACACAGGTGAGTGACTGGGTTGGTAGGGGGTTGTATTAAAAGAAAATATGGGCAGGGTGAGGTGGCTCACACTATAATCCCAGTGCTTTAGAAGGCTGCGGCTGGAGGATTGCTTGAGTCCAGTTTGACATCAGTCTGGGCAACATAGAGAGACCTTGTCTCTTTTCTTTAAAAGAAAGAAAAGTATATGTTAGCTTTAACTCTTAACCTGTAGATACCCAGTCTGGCTAGACACCAGGTATGTCCACTTATCCGTTATGTGAGTTCCCCACTAACACCATTCATTCAAACTCAGGTTACTGCTACTGTCTTTTACTTGGGTTATTTTTATATTCCCTCCCTCTTCCCCCTTCAATTTTAATCTCTTCCTGCAGTCTATTTTCATGTTGTAGTTAGAGTCATTTTTCTGAAATAAAAATGTGATCCTTTCATTCTCTTCCTTATAACCATAACAGAGCTCTCCAATACTTGAATGCTACAACCCAAAAGTCCAGCTGTGGCTTGTAAAGCACTTTTGATCTGGATCCTTCTTTCTGATCTAGTCTCATCATTGCCATTGTTCAGTACTTCTCCTTCACTGCCAACATTCAGACTCTCACCCATTGTCTTAATTTCTGTTCATCTTTTATGTCCTATGGTAGATATGACTTCCTCCTGAAAACCTTTCCTTAATCCGTGGAAGATGGGAGTTACTCATTACTTTGAGGTATCACCATAGTTAGTATCCTCTATTTCTTCAGTCACAGCATCAGTGTCCACTCAGGTAATGAAACTAGAAACCTGCCTGTCTTCTTCATGTTTTCTTTTCTCTCATTCTCTGTGTTTGTTTCCATAACATTTTCATGTTTGTCCCATTCTTCGTTTTCATAGTCACTGTCTTAGTATAAGACCTTGGGGGTTTTTTTGAACCTAGATTACTATTTTTCATGTCTTACCATATTTTAACCTCCACCAGTGGCTTTCTAGATAAAATTCATCCACACGAAGACCCTTTATGTAAACCATATTTCTCTCTTTAGCCTTATTCTCCAACATTTGCCCTATGTATATCTTACATTAAACTTTTTCAGTTCTCTAAATGGATTGTGCTTTCTTGCTTCTGTGACTTTATCTGTTTCTTACCTTTCTTCATTTGTTTCGTTTCCTGTTTATCCTTTAAGACTTAGGTCAAATACTACACCTTCAAAAGGAAGTTCTCTCTAATCTTTTTTCTTACCAGTTTCTCCTATTGCCCCTCAAGTAAGGTGCCATGATATTTTGTGCATACCTGTTTGTATTGTAGCCTTTATTTCACTGTTTTATCTCTGTAGTCCCAGTGCCTAGCACAGTGTTTGGTGGATGGAAGATAGTCAGTAAATACTAAATACTAAATTACAATACATAAGCATTTAGGCCAGGTGCAGTGACTCATACCTGTAATCCAGTGCTTTGGAAGGCCAAGCTGGAAAGATTGCTGTGGTCAGGAGTTTGAGACTAGCTTGGACAACATAGCAAGATCCTATCCCCCCCAAAATAAAACAAAATTAGCCAGGTGTGGCAACATGTCCTTATAGTCCCAGCTACTCAGGAGGCTGAGGCAGGAGGATCTCTTGAGCCTAGGAGTTTGAGTTTATAGTGAGCTATGATCACTCCACTGCACTGCATCCTTAATGACAGTGAGACCCTGTCTCATAGGAAAAAAAATAAAACACACTTGATCGAATTTCATTTTCTTCTTGATAGATCATCTTTCTGGTTTGTCACAGTTATGTTGTTTACTACTTGTCTTCCAAGATGCTAACAACTTTAATTGTAGTCTAATAATCGTAGTCTTCTCTCATTTCTATCCCATTTTATTCCATATGTTGACCTAAAACTAACTCTGGCAAATGGAGTGATGGATACTACATAGCAATTTGATTGTATTCTTAAACAAATGTAGTTTTAAATAGAGCAAAGAGGCACAGAAGCACTTTGATTCATATATACTGTAGTTTGAATAATGGTTTTTTAACCCAAAATTTCATATCTCTACTTGGAAAACTATATTTTAAAACTTCTTTTGAATCATTGTTTAATGAAAATGGCTTTGGCTTGTGTACAGAATATCTGGTATAATTAGGGTACAAGTTATGAATCATATTTTTATCAAGAAATTAACATAGAAAATGAAGTTACTATTATGTAGTACAGTGGTCCCCAACCTTTTGGCACCAGGGACCAGCTTTGTGGAAGACAGTTTTTTCATGAACCAGGGTGGGGGTTGGGAGATGGTTTGAAGATGAAATTGTTCCACCTCAGATCATCAGGCATTAAATTCTCATAAGGAGCGTACAACCTAGATCCTTCACATATGCAGTTTACAATAGGGTTTGTGCTTCTGTGAGAATCTAATGCTGCTGCTGGTCTGACAGGAGGTGGCGCTCAGGTGGTGATGCCTTCTGGCCCGATGCTCACCTCCTGTTGTGTGGCCTAACAGGCCATGGACAGTACCGGTCTGTGGCCCAGGGGTGGGGAACCCTGATGTGGTGGGTAGGACTTTAGATTTTGTAGTCAGACAGATGTGGATTTCAAATTTACTCTCCCAGATTATTTTTACTAAGTTATTTTACTTCTTTGAGTCTCCATTTTCTTCCTTGTGAAAATGTCTACATTATACTGTTGAAAAGATGGTAGGAGGTAATGCATGTACCTGGCATGGTTTTTGGTTCATAATTTATTTTTAACTATTAGCAAGAGTCAGTTTTGTAGGTAACTTCTAATTTTAATCAGAAAGACTTTTTATGCAGAGTAAATAGTTTGGATAGTTAATACTGTCTGGATAAAGTCTGATGACACTTGGATTGATTTTCCTTTAATCAAGATTTTTCCTTAAACTATATTTCAAATTAAGTTTTGGTTGTGTCTATTAGACTTAAATGTTTCATAGCAGGTGACTACAAAGTTAAGAGTAAGTAATATTTTACCTCATATTTTATATTATTGAAGTTTTAGAGGTCATTGTTTTTCCATTATAGCTTCAGTTTTAAATTAAGAATGTATTTTAGGCTGGGCATGGTGGCTCACGCCTTTAATCCCAGCACTTTGGGAGGCTGAGGTGGGAGGATCACTTGAGCCTAGGAGTTTGAGACCAGCCTGGGCAACAGACTTTACCATCTTTACCAAAAAAGGACCATATCTTTACCAAAAAATAAAAAAATTAGCCAGCCGTGGTAGCATGCACCTATAGTCCCCAGCTTCTCAGAAGGCTGAGGTGGGAGGACTGCTTGAGCTAGGAGGTCGTGGCTGCAGTGAGCTGTGATTGCATCACTGCTCTCCACTCCAGCCTGGGCAACAGAGGAAGACCTGTCTCAAAAAAAAAAAAAAAGGCATATATTTTATATAATATTAAGTTATTAGTGGACTACTTATTTCTAAACTCTTATTTTTTAGAGTAGTAGTACGGTCACAGCAGAATTGAGTAGAAAGTACAGCGTTCCTATATACCCTACCCCCTGTCCCTACATAGGTACATTCTCTTCTGCTGTCTACATCCCATACCACAGTGGCACATGTGTTACTTGCACTGACATGTCATTATCACCCAAAGTTACATTAGAGTTTGCTCTTGATGTTGTAAATTCTGTGGGTTTTGACAACTGTATAACTGATTTCTTAAAAATCCTGTCTGAAAAATCTTTCTTTCATTGAAGAATTTTATCTATTTTTTAATTCATGTAATTACTTATTGGGGCTTAAATTTGGTCTTTATGCTTCTGTTTATCCTACGTAGTCTCCATCACTTTTTCTTTTTTTTTCTCACCTTTCTTGCACTGACCAGTTTTTGTTTATGTTATTCCTTTTCTCTATACAGTATGAGCATGTTTCTATACTCAGACACGCATATATACACAAATCTACCTATAAGACATCATTGTTGTCTTGCATAGTCAGTGTTCATATGGACTTTATCCACATATTATTTTTTTGCTCTTTACGTATTTCTACACCTCTCATAAGATCCTTCTGCCAAGAATACCCTTTACAAATTTTTCTTTGTAAAGGAAAATTTCAAAGGGGTCTGTTGGTAGTGGACAGTTTTTGTTTGTCTAAAAATTATTTTGCCTTCATTCTTTGGATATCTTTACTGGTTTTACAATTTTAGTTTGGTAGTTACTTGAATATACTATTTTACAGTCTTCTGACTTACATTACTACGATTGACAAGGTAGCTGATAGTCTTTAGAGAAACAATCCTGAATGGAGCATAAGCAGTATTTGAAGATGAGATAACTAAGAGTATTTCAAACAGATGAACAAGATCAGTCTACACGTTCATGAAGGCCAGCAAATTCCAGGGGGTTTGAATAAAAAGAAATACTCATCGAGGCTGGGCGCAGTGGCTCACACTTATAATCCCAGCACTTTGGGAGGCCGAGGCCGGTGAATTGCTTGAGCTCAAGAGTTGAAGACAAGCCTTGGCAACACGGCAAAACCCCATCTTTACTAAAAATACAAAAATTAGCCAGGCATGGACTTGTATTCCCAGCTACTTGGGGGCTGATATGGAGGGATTGCTTGAGCCTGGGAGGTTGAATCTGCAGTGAACCATATTCATGCCATGGCACTCCAGCCTGGGAGACAGAGCAAGACCCCTCTCTGAAAAAAAACAAACAAAAATCATCATCTATACATATAATAATGAAATTTCAGAAAATTAAGGCAAAGAGAAAAGAATTCTTAAGCAGCCAGAGTGAAAAAAAGACATATTGAAATAACAGTTTAGAAAAGATACTCAGGCAAGCATCAGCCAAAAGAAAACTATATTAAATGAGACACAGTAAAATTTAAGGCAAAAAAAAAAAATTATTGGAAATAAATCGGTTGTTATAAAAGGTTGAAATCACTAGGAAGCTGTAATTCTAAATTTATATAAATGTGATAACATGGTCTCAAGATAAAAACTAATAATATTTTAAGGTGATAAAGGCAGATCCACAAATCGTAATGGGAGATTTAAACAACTTTTTTAGAAATAGAACATGTAAATAAAAATAAAGCACTACAAAACAAAACGCACAGTGCATGCAAGATTAATGGGATTGGCAAACTTGAACCAGTGGACATACATAGAATACCTTCAAACATATGCAGAATACACGTTCTTTTAAAAATATTGACTGTAAAAAAAAAATTGGTTATAAAGCAAGCCTCAGCAAATTTCACAGAACTGAAAGTTTATGTAAGAGTGGTATTTTTCTCTTCCTTAGTCATTTGGTAGAGCTCCTGGGTAAAAATGATTGAAATCATTATACATGTTCCCCGACCACAATGCAATTAGCTAGAAATCTGTAATAAAAAGGTAGTGGAAAAGTCCCAATGGAAATGAGGGAAAATTTTGAAATGAAAGATTTCAAAATATTTTGAAATGAATGTTAGTGAAAGTGCTACATAACAAAATTTGTTAAGATGCCTCTGAAACAGTATCTAGAGAGAAAATTACAGCTTTAGTTACTTATGTAAGAAAAGAAGAAAAACAAAAACTTTACAAACTAAGCATCTATTTCAATAAGTTAGAAAATGAGCAAGAGAATTAACTGAAGAAAGAAGAGGGAAAAAATAGAAGCAGAAATTAATACAGGAAACACACATACAATAGAGATAATAAACCAGTTTTTTAAAAATAGGGTTAAAATTTTTGTAGAGGGAAAAACCTAATAAAATTGATAAGACTAATTTTTAAAAATCACAGTCATCACCAAGAATGAAAAAAGGAATATTATTACTGACTCGAGATATCTAAAGGAAAATACATTATAAATGGCTTAAATTTGAAATCTTTGTGAAATTGACAAATTTCTAGAAAAATACAGTGGAACCAAAACTGACAGTGGAAGAAACAACATCTGCATAGTTCTGTAACTATTAAATAAATTGAATCTGTAATTTAAACTTGTATTCAAAGAAGAACTGTGAAACTGCAAGTCCATATAACTTCATCTAAGAATTCTATCAACCATTTAAGGATGAAATAGTGCCAGTCTTTTACAAACTTTTCTGAAGAACAAGAAAAGGTAGATATGCTTCCCACTTATTTTCTGAGGCCAACATAATCTTGATGCCAAAATTCAACAAAGACTGTACAAGAATGAAAGTTATAGGCAAATCTCACTTGTGAAAATGCACAAATCTTTTTTTTGTTGTTGTTGTGGAGTCTCACTGTCTCCAGGCTGGAGTGCAGTGGTGCAATCTTGGCTCACTGCAACCTCTGCTTCCTGGGTTCAAGCAATTCTCCTGTCTGAGCCTCCTGAGTAGCTGGGACTACAGGCGGGCACCTCCACGCCTGGCTAATTTTTTGCATTTTAGTAGAGATGGGGTTTCACCATATTGGCCAGGATGGTCTCGATCTCCTGACCTCGTTATCCGCATGCGCCAGTCTCCCAAAGTGACAAATCTTAAATAAAATAGGAGTAACACAAATGCAACATATATAAAAATGCTAATTTATGAAGACCAAGTTGGGTTTATGTTGGATGTGCAAGGTTGGTCATATATTAGAAAAATATATGTAATTTTTTGCATAAATAGAAAATCCTATCATCTTAATAGATACCAAAAATTAGATAAAATTCAACATTGATCTGTGACTAAAACTTTTAGCAAACAAGCAGTAGAAGATACTTCCGTAATCTACAGTTTGCATTCCTTTTTACTTTTGCTTGAGTATCTCCATGATATACTCTTGGGTCATCATGCCTCTTAATACCCCATTTCTTCTTCCTGGCCTCTTGCTGCTGCTGCTTTTAATTCAGTTCAGACATTACCTTTTCTGTAACTTTTACTAGTTTCCTGCAGATAAAATGTATTTTTTTATTTGCTCTGTATATTCATAACGGAATTATTCAAAGTAATTATCTTAAAATGAGCTAATGAGCAACCTTGATCCCATTTAAACCTTTTGCCATAGAAAGGAACACATTCACAGGTTACAAAGATTAGGATATGGCATTTAGGGGAAGCCATTATTCTGCCTACCATCACCCAAAGATTCATCATTTCCACATGCAAAGGACATTCATCCCCATTACAGTATCGGCTCAGAGTCTAACATGCCATCTTAATCCCATAAGCTCAAAGTTCCAGTTCTCATCAAATAAATCACTTATGAGTGAGACTTGAGGTATAATTCATTCACCTGAGACACTGTTTTTCTTCATCTGTGAAACTGAAACTTGAGAAGCAAGTTACCTCCTCCCACAGTACAATGGTGGGACAGGTATCTCATGACAGTTAATAGACATTCCTGTTCAAAACAGAAAGCAATGGAAGGAAATTTCCTGTGAATTTCAAAATCCGTCCAAACTCCATTTGGTTTCAAGTTCTGGGAGTAATCTTTGATGATCTTCTGTGCTTCTGCCTTTTGGGCACAGGGTTCTGTCCTCTCGGTTATCCTTTCTTTTTGATGAAGTTTAGCTGGCTGACAATTTGTTTAAACTTTTTAGAAATTAATGCTGGATTTTTTTTTTTTTTTTTTTTTTTTTTTTTTGAGACAGAATCTGGGTTCAAATGATTCTCCTGCCTCAGCCTCAAGTAGCTGGGATTCTAGGTGCCCACCACAAAGTCAGGCTAATTTTTGTATGTGTAACAGAGATGGGGTTTCACCATGTTGGTCAGGCCAGTCTTGAACTCCTGACCTCAAGTAGTCCACCTGCCTTGGCATACCAAAGTGCTGGGATTATAGGCGTGAGCCACCGCGCCCAGCCTTTAGAAATTATGCTTCTCAAAATTCTAGCCTCTGCCCCCTGCCCAATTCCAAATCCACTTCCGTGTTTTTAGATATTTATTAAAGGAGCATTCTACTTCCAGGTAAGATCTGCAGTTTTCTCAGTGCTGCTGTAACAAATCACACAAACTTAACTTTAACCAACACAAATGTTACCTTACCAGTTTAGAGATGACAAATCTAAAATGGGTTTCAGTTGGGATAAAATCAAGCTATTAACAGGGCTGTGTTACTTCTAGAGGCTTTAGAAGACAATCCCTTTCCTTGCCTTTTCCAGCATCTAGAAGGTGCCCACATTTTTTGGTTTGTGATTCCCTTCCATCTTCATAGCCAGCAGTGGCCAATCAAGTGTCTCACGTGTCACATTACTCTGATTCTGACATTACTGCCCCTTCCTTGTGGGCACACATGGGTAATGCAGAATAACTTCCTGTTTTACTGCCAGCTGATGAGCAATCTTAATTTCACCTGCTACCTTAATTTTCCTTTTCCTTATAACCTAACATATACACGTCTCAAGGATTAGGATATGGAAATCTTTGGCCATTACTCTGCATATCACAGTAGTACTTGGTGTATAAGCCATTGTATTAGTCTGCTTTCACGCTGCTGATAAAGACATACCCAAGACTGGGCAATTTACAAAAGAAAGAGATTTAATGGAATGAACAGTTTGCACGTGGCTGGTGAGGCCTCACAATTATGGCAGAAGGTGAAAGGCACGTCTGGCACGGTGGCAGACAAGAGAAGAGAGCTTGTGTAGGGAAACTCCCCTTTTTAAAGCCATCAGATCTTGTGAAACTTAAAATCATGAGAACATCACGGGAAACACCTGCCCCCGTGATTGAGTTACCTTTCACCAGATCCCTCCCACAACTGGTGGAAATTCAAGGTGAGATTTGGGTGGGGACACAGTCAAACCGTATCAGTCATTAATCTGTAATTCAATTTCTATTACATTGTGAACATTTGCGCTTTTCAAAGGAAGACTAGGTTCTTTCCTCTCACAATCACCTTTTTGTTTTTCCTAGTGATACATTTTTTAAATTGAGGTTAAATTCACATAACATACAATTAACCATTCTAAAATGTTCAGTTCAGTGGCAGTTAGTACATTCACAGTGTTATGTACCATCACTTCTCTCTAGTTTTAAAACTGTTCCCTTAACCCAGAACAACACTCTGTGTGCATTAAATAATTGCTGTCTAGCCCTTTCTCTCCTTACCCCCAGTAGCAAATAATCGTTTTTCTTTCTCTATGTGTTTGCTTCTCTTGGATGTTTTATATAAAATGACTCATACCTTATGTGACCTTTTGTGTCTGGCTTTCATTTAGTCTAAGTTTTCAAGGTATATTCAAGTTGTAGGAAGTATCAGTACTTTATTCTTTTTATGGCTGAACAATATTTGTTGTGTTTATGCACACAATTTGTTTATCCATTCATTCATTGATGGACATTCAGAATGTTTCCACCCTTTGGTTATTATAAATAGTGCTGCTATAAACACCTGTCTTCAAGTTTCTGTGTGGGCTTATGTTTTATTTTCTTTTGGATATCCATCTAGTAGTGGTTATTATGGTAATTTTATGTCTTAACTTGTTGAAGAACTGCTTAACTGTTTTCCAGCCTGCGCTGTTTTACATTCCCACCAGCATGACAGTTATCCCTATTTTTCTACATCCTTGACAATACTTTTTACTTTCCCTTTTTAAAAATCATTACCATCCTAGTGGGTGTAAAGTGGTATCTCACAGTGATTTTGATTTGCATTTCTCTAATGACTTAATGTTGTTGAACATCTTTTAATGTGTGCTGGTCTTTATATATCTTATTTGGAGAAAAGTCTATTCAAGTCTTTTGCTCACTTTTTCACCAGACTCTTTGTCTTTTTGTTGTTGTTGTGGGAGTTTTTTTCCCAAATATATTCTGGATATTCAACCCTTATCAGATATATGATTTGCAGGTATGTTGTCTTATTCTGTAGATTGTCTTTTACTTTTTTTTATAATGTCCTTTGATGTACAGAAGTTTTTTTATTTTTATGGGCATATGGTATTAGGTTGGTGCAAAAGTAATTGTGGTTTTTACCACTGAAAGTAGGCAAAAACCACAGTTACTTTTGCACCAACCAATGTCTGGGGTACATGATATATTATGATACAGACCTACAATGTGTAATAATCACATCAGGGTAAATGGGGTATCCATCACCTCAAACATTTATCATTTCTTTGTTATAAACATTCCAATTATACTCTTTTGGTTATTTTAAAATGTACAATAAATTTTTATTGACTGTAGTCATCTTCTTGTGTTATCAAATACTAGACCTTATTTATTCTATGTTTTTGCACCCGTTAACCAAACCCACTTTTTGCCCCCTTCCCCACAGTCCTTCCCAGCCTCTGGTAATCATCATTCTACTCTCCATCTCCATGAATTCAATTGTGTTAATTTTTAAATTTTTATGAAACTAACTTTATTGGTTTTTGTTACTGTTGCTTATGCTTTTGATGGCAAATCTAAGAATTTATTGCCAAATTTATAGTCATGAAGATTTACCCCATGTTATCTTCCCTTTGTTTTGTTTTTGAGACGGGGTCTCACTCTGTCACCCAAGCTGGAGTGCAGTGGTGCAGTCTCAGCTCACTGCAACATCTGCCTCCGAGGTTCAAGTGATTCTCTAATCTCAGCCTCCCGAGTAGCTGGGATTATAGGCGCCCACCACCAAGCCCAGCTAATTTTTGTATTTTTAGTAGACAGAGTTTCACCATGTTGGCCAGGCTGGTTTTGAACTCCTGGCCTCGAGTGATCCACTCGCCTTGGTCTCCCAAAGTGCTGAGCCACTGAGCCCAGCCTCTTGTGTTATCTTCTAATAGTTTTAGTTCCTATATATTTAGGTCATTGATTCATTTTGTTACTTTTTGTGCATAGAAATGAGGTGTAGGGGTCCTACTTCATTGTTAAGCATGTAGGTCTCTAGTTGTCCCAGCATCATTTGTTGAAGAGATTATTCTTTCCCTGTTGAATGGTCTTGGTACCCTTCATTGTATTTCAACTATAAGAACACTAATGACTAATACCTGCAAAAGACACCCTCTAATAAAAATTATTAACTACTAAAAAATCAACTGGCCATAGATTTTTGGGCTTATTTCTGAATTCAGGTCTATTTCATAGGTATATATGTGTATTCTTATGGTAGTACCACACTTTTGAAAGTCTTCAATCTGGGAACATAGGTATCTTTTCATTTATTTAGCTCTTTTTGAATTCCTTAGCAATATTTTGTAGTTTTTAGTAGGCAAGTCTTTCACCTCCTGGGTTAAATTTATTCCTAGGTATTATATTCTTTTGGATGCTATTATAAATGTAGTAGCCTTCTTAATATCCTTTTCAGGTTGTGTATTGCTGATATGTACAAGTAACCTGTTCTCATACCCTGGAGCTTTGCTAAATTTATTTATTGCTCTAGTGATTTCTTGTGTGTTTTTTGGAGATTTTCTAAATATAGAGGCATGTCGTCTGCAAATACAGATAGTTTTACTTTTTAGCTTACAGTTTAGATGCATTTTATTTCTTTTCCTTACCTGACTGCTCTGGTAGGACTTCCAGTATAATATTGAATAGCAGTGATGAAAGTAAATGTCCTTGTCTCGTTCCTGATATTAGGAGAAAATCTTTCCATTTTCACCAGTAACTCTGATGTTAGTTTGCATGGGTTTTCGTTGTTGTTGTTGTTGTTGTTGTTCTTTCTTTTCTTGCTCTGTTGCCCAGGCTGCAGTACAGTGGCGTGGTCTCAGCTCACTGCAACCTCTGCCTTCCAGGTTGAAGCGATTCTCATGCCTCAGCCTCCTGAGTAGCTGGGACTACAGGTGTGCACCACCATGACCAGCTAATTTTTATATAAGTGCCTCTAACAGTCTATTTACCATAGCTTGTGTTTTTTGACTTTCAGGCTTCAGGTTAATTCTCTGCTTAAACAGAATGTCTTTAAGACATTGAATACCAAATTCGTTTAAAATGAGTATTCCCTGTTTTTGTTATTTCTGCTTTTTTTAATACTGTCACCCCACATTTCTATTAAACTATTTTAGAACACTTTTAAGATTAAAATTCTCATTCACTCAGACTTAGTATGGCAGATTATCAGGAGTCAAGTCTTATGTTTGAGGTTTAAATTTGTTAGCTTTTTAGATATTATGTGTGTATAATAATATATTTTTATGTGTGCATAATAAAAATATTAATAATTTAGCTATCATCAGAGATGATTCTATGGGAAGAGATGGACTGTGTCTTTGCCTTATCTGTGAATAAAAGATTTGCTAAGTAATTTAACCAACTGAATTGTTTGAGAGGGCAGGTTTTTTTAAAAACATCTTAAACACATAAAAGTAATTGATAATTAAAAGCCACTGATGTTAACATTATTCTAGCTTAAATCTTTTCATTCTATGTACTTAAGTCTTATTTCTTTAAAGAAGATTGTTCCCAGTTTCTTTTATCTAAATACATAGATTCTTTAAAAACATTTTTTATTAATACAAGTGGACAACAGAGATTATCGAAAAGCTACTGTATGTCAGGTATTAATACTCCCTAATACTTACTAGTGGGAAGATGGAGAGAAATGTAAGAAATGGCTCTATTGCCATTTGGGGGTTTGCATTCTAATTGGCAAGACAAGACCCTGGCAGAGAAACTCTTACTGAGATCTGTGAATGCCAAAATTATGTATATGTAAAATTTTCTGGGGAGAGTGTTTATAACTTCCTTCCGATTTTATTTTTTTAATCTCTATGATTGTAAAATGGTAAGAGTCACTGCCCTGGAAAATGAGTAGCCTAATAAAACAACAACAAAATACCATTTCTCCCACATTGCAGAAAGTCTAGCCATGTGCATGTGTAGGAGCTTTGCAATTACACGTGATAGCCAAATGTCTTGGTAGGACAAAAATTTCAAAGAACTCAAGTCAGGTACTAATTTTGGTTTAAGATATGCCAAACTTTAGCTGTTTTGTAACTCAGCAAAAATCAGAAGTATAGAATTTCTATATAGAAACAAAACAAATTTAAATATCTTTTTAAAAATTAGTTCTGAGCTCATCCTATGGCCTACTAGTGGACCTAAAACCATACTTTAAGAATCGCAATTTATGATACTGTTATACAGGCACACTTTTACCAGTGGCATAAACCTGTATGCATAGCCAGAAACTTTTTACCAACATTTCTACGTATTTCTAGATTAGTTGAGATATTATCAATTTTAGTTTTCAAACCTCATTTTCTTTAGTATTGCCTTCCACCTCGTCCCCTCTCTCATTTCATCTACATTCACACTCCAACATTTAATTCTCTAAATTTACTATAAGCAACTACTACAGCTATCAACTGTTGCTGTATTCAGTGTAATAAAATCCAGTAGTTGTGTTATCTAAGACTGGATAGAGAGATTTAATTTAAAATGTTAATTTTTTTGGCTCCTAAGGTGTTGTGAGTGGAATACTAACCAAATTTTTTGTTTTTGTTTATTTCCTTTGAATACTTCTTTTTTAGAATTAGTAAATTTAATAAGCACCTAGCTAAAGGGAAACAACCTTTATACTAAATGTTGCTGAGGGACTGTAACCAAACAAATAAATCACACCTGAGTTAGGCGCTTAATGAAATAACCTCAGAACACATAAGTAAATTGACAAACAAGGGCTCGAATGTGATAGATAAAAGCTATTTTTTTAAAGTTGGAATATGGACCAGTTGTGGTGGCTCACACTTATAATCCCAGGACTTTGGGAGGCTGAGGTGGGTGGATTACTTGAAGCCAGGTTCTTGAGACCAACCTGGCCAACATGGCAAAACCCTGTCTCTACTAAAAATACAAAAATTAGCTGGGCTTGGTGGCGTATGCCTATAGTCCCAGCTACTCTGAAAGCAGAGGTGGGAGAATCGCTTGAATTTGGGAGGTGGAGGTGCAGTGAGCCGAGATTGTGCCACTGCACTCCAGCCTGGGCAACAGAGCGAGACCCTAATAAGTCTTGTTATGGTCCTACATATATTAAATTGGTAATTTTTCAAAGTTAGGTAAGAATATTTGAAATAAATAACCGTGAAGCACTCTCAAAACTTAAAGTCCTGTGTCTATTTATTTTTATTAAGATTTTGAAGTAACTAGGCATGGTAGTGTGCACCTGTACTCCCAGATACTTGGGATGCTGAGACTGGAGAATCACCTGAGCCCAGGAGTTCAAATTCAACCTGGACACCAAAGCAAGACCCTATCTCTATATTTGGAGAATAAGAATTTAGTGCTTTTTTGGGGATGGAGGGAGATTGAGGGCAGGGTTTTGTTATGTTGCCCAGGCTGGTCTTGAATTCCTAGGCTCAAGCAGTCCACCTGCCTCGGCCTCCCAAACTGCTGGGATTACAGGTATGAGCCACTGCACCCAACTAGAATTTAGTACTTTAACTAAAGATTTAGCATTTCTTTATCTTGCTTATTTACTCCCAACACACTGAAGCAGAGAAAGGAAAAATATCTTTGTTTTTTTCTCTTTAAAAACTATCCAAACTGGACTGGCTCCCTTTGCAGTGATTTCCCACTACTCTTGGAGTAAAATTGAAATTCTTTTCTTGGCTTGAAAATCCATACATAGTATGTCTCCCCATCTTACGTCTCCTACTACTCACAACCTTTTTGACTACATCTGATTTGCTCCCATTTTTTTCATTTCTATTTACATGCCAAGACTTATTTTCATCTTAGGGTTTTGAAATTTCTGTAACTCATGTCTAGAATATACTCCCCCAGAGTACTCATGGTTGTCTTTTTCTTATTTAGATGACGGTCACCTCCCTAACACCCAATCCAAATTAACATAATGCAATTAGTAATTACTATATCATCCTTTTTGCTTTCTTCATGACATTGTTACTTAAACTTATTTATTTCATTACATGGTTTTATGCCTGCTTACCTCCACAATAGCATGTAAGCTCAAACTAATATGTAAGGAGAAATTGTCTTGTTTTTCATTGTATCCTTAGGATATAAATTCTAGAACATCACTTGATAAATGGTACTCATTAAATCATTGTAGAATTAGTTAACTGTTTCATTTAAAAGTATAAAATGTATTCTGAAGAATATCTCAAAGGATTTTGTCTCATACATTTTGGGCTGAAAGTTATCCACGTTTTAGTATTTCCATTTGATTGCATTTATATTTTGCTAGTTGTTAATAAACAAGTGTTAATCTCAATATGTAGAATTAAAATTTCATTTTTGACAGGTTGACTTTGGCAGAATATCATGAACAGGAAGAAATTTTCAAACTTAGACTAGGACATCTCAAAAAGGTATGTGAAACATATGCTGCATTTTTAGTTCAATTAGATACAAGAGTTTGTGGAGAGTTATAAGTCTATTATTTTAAAAGCCAAAATTTAAGAGAATAAGATTTCAAATTGAAAACTTCAGATTAAAAAGAGGTGCATTAAAGTTACTTTATTTTATTTATTATTATTTTTATTTTTTGAAACAGTCTCGCTCTGTCACCCAGGCTGGAGTGCAGTGGCACAATCTAAGCTTACTGCCCCTTCCACCTCCCTGGGTCAAGTTATTTTCGTGCTTTAGCCTCCCCAGTAGCTGGGATTACAGGCATGCGCGACCACGCCCGGCTAATTTTTGTGTTTTTAGTGGAGAGGGGGTTTCTCCATGTTGGCCAGGCTGGTCTGAAACTCCTGGCTTCATGTGAGCCACCCGCCTTGGCCTCCCAAAGTGCTGGGATTATAGGCGTGAGCTGTCACACCTGGCCAAAGTTAATATTTTTATGTTGAGTATATTAAAATAACATTCCTTTACTTTGTGGCAACTTAAAAATATTGAGATGGTGATATACCGTGTCCCTATAGTGGAGGAGCGATTCCTGGACACACTTCCAGGGGCTTTAGATTACTGTATTTAAGTACTACCTTTTGGTAAAAAATACTTCATTTTAAAGATGAAATGTAAAATTCCATATTGTTTAGTTCATTTCATAATGAAATAACAATTATAAATAAATAGCAAACATTTCTTTGGCTTATCTTTTAATTTGTTGCAGGTGTGATGTTTTAATTAGAACGTGGAAAAAGCACTTAATCATTAGTAATAGTATAAAGGGATAAAATTGAGAAAAATGTTATGTGTTATGTAGTAAACTTTTAAATAATGTATATCTTTCTACTTGTTTGAAAACTCTGAAGTTGTAATCAGTTTATTGTTTTTACAGGTCTTAATTTTAATTCAGATGATTTCAAAGAAGTAGTAATAACATAGTCAATTTTTTTCCCCTCAAAATGAAGTTACCGACAGACATAAAATTCTTTTTCTTTGACCCAGTTTTTTTATTGTGCTTTCTGCTTGTCAGGTGGTTTAAATTTTTTGAATAGCCTGAATTATAGGTAAAATTGAGTGGATGAACTAATTGGAGATAGTATCTGTGAAGTTGTCTCCATGGGATAGGGTGAGGTAGGACAGAGAAACCTGTTCTGGTAGCAGCTTCTATTACACTGCATACGAATTTGTTTTGGAAATGTTATTAATATGCTGGGGACTCCTACCATTTAATTATATGGAATAGAAAAAAATTATTATATATAATTTGCATTAGTGTCCTTTAATATGCTGTATCTGTCTATGCCAACTGCTCAGAATGCTTCAGCCTAAACTACTTGAACAGTGAATTCAAAAATGATTTATTTTGGTCTTTTTGTTTTATAAGTAGTTCTTTTCTGTTCTGTTGTAATTATTGAGTACTTTTTCTGTTCTTTGAGACTTAGTAGACAACTTCAGTCTATTCTCTATAATAGATAGAGCTATAGAACTGTCATAATAGTTGGATAATAATGATAGAACCATATAAAGGAACTATAGAAAGTAAAGGGAATTTTTAACACAGATGAGTCGTAAGTATTTGTGTGCCCACCTAAACTGTTTTGAAAATGAGTTCATAATGGCCTATGCCTGATGTCTCACGTAAAGATTTACCAGTTATTTTCTAACTAGCCTGTGGTCATAAAGAAATACTATTTACTTAGTTATAGTGCCCAAGATGTACTTGAGAGCTTTACTGAAGGGTTGTTATTTTCACATTAAGAACAAATTTCAGATTATTCTAATGATGACATTTTACATGTGCACCTTATTTTATGAAAATCTTTTATAAAACCTGAAATTATAAAGCAGTTAAATTAGGAATTGGCGATTTGTATTACAAAAAGTATACTTTGAAAAGGCTTCAAAGGAGGGTTTGTTTTTGTTTTTGGTTGGTTGGTGTTAAAGCTTTCATGGTACTTTGAAAATACTGGTTTCTGTTAAAAATAGTTTTCTGAAGTAAGGTATAATTAAGTGTCTGATATCGTATAGACATTTGTAAAATGTTGTAGAACACAACCTTCTCTTCTAACCTTCATATTTTCCTCTTTCCCAGTGTTTGACTTCTGTATTTTTCCTATATACTTATTCTTTCCAATAATTGTCCCTTCCATAATCTTTTTCCTGCTCTTTTTCCCAGCTTTTATCAAATTTACTGAGCAGTTTTAGATTTCTAACTTTATCTTCTTTTTAACTAATTTACAACATAAATTTTCTTTTCTTTGACCTCCATCATGGAATATTTTCGGGAGATGGATTAACAATAATGCTGAAACATACTCTCATGTCATGAATACTCATATTTTTTTCTGAGAGACTATTTTGGGTGAGAAGAATGAGTGTATTACAAAAGAAAGTGGCCAGTAGTACATACAAGGAACAAAATTAAGCAAGTACTGTCACTTTAGAGCATAAGTAGCAGTTGTCTGCCTAGAACTGGGTATTAATTTTTGAGGTATACAGTTAAAAAATAATAAGCAGTAAGTTACATGTATAAAAATAAGTTATTTGGCATTCTGAAACAGTTGGAAAATGGGTCATTCTGTTTTCTAAAAAAGGATAAACAGACTTTTAATACATACAGGACAGGCTTGAGTCAAAAGATGTTATCACTTCTGTCTTATCAGCTCCCTATGCTCCTGGGTTTATTAAGCAGACATGAACTGTATCCCAACTTGTAAGTATGCAGTTTCTACCATAGGCTGGATCTGAATATTTGATGTCCTTTGTATCCTGCACAGGAAATATAACCAGTCAGTTTAGGGTTTAGATTTGGAGCCTGGCTTACTCTTGCATTAGCAGGGGGTGACTGTCTTACCCTTTCTCCCTTCAGTAAACTCTTAACATTAAGCAGAATTAATTATTAGACTACCTTTGTTAGCACTGAAGGACAAAAGTTCATTGAGGAAGCCCGTGGCATATGGACATACGAGAATAGAAAGACCTGTTTACTTTTTCTTGAAGTGGATAATTTTTGACATAGATTCTGTTTCATAATGATAATCACATTAATAATTGAAAAGCTAAACTAAAATATGAAAAATCATATTTACCTTTGAATAAATCATAAAGCTCAGTTCACGTTTTATGCTGTTCTTTAGGGTTAGAAAAAGTAAATTCAAAGATAGCCTTACTCTATTATCCAAAGTGTGATAGAATAAGGAATCAGAGGCAGAAACCTCCAAAAGTAAGTACATGGCTAAAATAAATAGTTGTTTCTAGTTACTACCGAAAAGTAAATGTAACCTTACTTGTGGGCTTACTAGTTTTGTCTTCTGAGATTAGGAAAATCATTGTGCAGCATCACTTTTTTTCCCCCTCAATTGTATCAAGAATTCTTTCATCTTATATTTATTGTTTTAGTTGTTCCCAGTTTGTACAGTCATTGCTTACCCATTTACTAAGTGATTTATTGCCACACTCTACCTGACACAGGCATAATTCAAATTCCCATTTTAACAGAATTACATAATATTACTTTTTATAGACTTTGAAGTTTTAACCATTTTTGAGTGAACATTAATTATACCTTTTTGAATGGCAAGATCTATGTATACTTCATCTGGAGTACTACCACCAGTAAGTGACAAAGCCAAAACTTGAACCTTTCTCACTCCTGTTTCAATGACTGTACCCATGTGATTCATTCCCAGAATTATTTTGTTGTAGATGAATAGGAAGTTGTTTTTTTGTATTCAGAAAAATTAATTTGTGGCTTTCCTTGCATCTCTATTAAGTACTGGACTATTTGCTTTTCTGTAATTTTTTTTGGTGTGGGGGGTGAACATGCTATTTCATTTTCATTACAGATAAAGGAGAACCAGTTTTAAGTTAATTATTTTTCATACACATTATTTTTCATTTTCACATATTTCTTTCCTTGGGCATTATGTTAGTGACTGTTGTATCAACTACAATATTTCTTATAACTAATATATTGATTTTCACTCAATTTAAAGGTCAACAAAGACCTTTATAAAAAAATTTTTTTAATGAAAACTCTAAAGTAATTACAAAAATAGATCTTAAGGACTTCTTAGAACTATATAATAAAATATATGGAGATCATACAAATTATTCCGGAAACTATTTCAAAAGAAACAACTAACACTTTTGGTTATCATTAATTATATACAAACTTCCTCAATTATTAATAAAAGCTTGTAGTTGCAAAGAGAGTAATTTCTTATCTTTAAAAAGTTATTTCTTGAGGCAAAGCCTCTAATGATCCCATTTTATCTACCTGTGCCCCATGTGGAATCGTGCGTTAGGGAAACCAGCCGTATACCAGCTTGGTGTTGTAGTTGAACATTTTTCTTTGTGATTCAGAAGCTCTGCTAGGTTGATTATATAGTGAGATCTTTATTCTGGAGTTGAAGAAAACGGTGTGGATGTGCTTTCAAGGATTGTCACTAGATTAACACATATAACTAAAAATAAAATACAGTCCCTGCAAAATCAACTTCCTCAAAATGTCCATATTTCTTAAAAGATACCAGTTACCAGTTATAATACCCAAAACTGATGAGTAAATGAGAATTTTGAAAGTTATTAGGTCCAGTAACTATGTCTTGACACTGCTGTTACTCAAGTTTGTGATATGAACAGCATGTGGGTATGTTACTCTTTATTTTCTTGTCTTTAAATTTTGTTGTCTTCTTGATTTTAAATATTTGATTAGTTGGAGAGAATGTGTTTAGAAAGTGTGGCATCTCATTATGGAGTATTAAATAGTTTAGTAAGGACTGGCTTTAATGTGTGTATGAATGTGTGTGTGTGAGTGTGTGTGAGTGCGTTTGACTTATGAGCCCTGAATATAAGTGCCAGAAGTTTTATTTGAAAAACATAACCAGTTTGTAATTGAAACAGGATTAGTCAAGAATCATCAGCACCAACACAAGTGTATCTTTGCAGACCGAAGGAATCAGCTAAACAATTTACAGTCATCTCAGTCTCTACTAAAACAAAAATCACATCCAACATGCCACCTGACACCATTTCTTTCTCTCTCTCTCTTTGCTCCTTGCGATGTGGCATTCATCTCTCCTTGTGCCTCCGTTCTGAAGAGATAACAGTATAGCAACAACTCTGCCACTGAAATCCTGTTCTCTGACCGATATTGGCACCTGCAAAGAGAAACAACCAGTAACAGGCAGCAGCAGCATCAGTATTAATCTTCCATGATGAAATCTTTACAGGTCAAGAACAAGTACACAGCTCTTTTCTCACTCCTTCACAGTGGACCATGCAACTAGTTGAAATGGAAGACAATGGATTGTCTACAAGCCTTTTGAACAGTGGAGAGTACAGGGCGTTGGCTTTAGGTGAATTGACCCCCCAAATATTCTTGAAGTTTGATGTCTCCTTTGGTCTTTTTTTCTAGAATACCATTGTCATCTGACTTATGAAACCCTTAGTATGACCCCAAAGAATAAGTTTGCATATGTGACATTTTTTGTCACTTTAGGTTTGAATGAAAATACAAAAATCATGAGCTGTATAATGCTAGAGGGCTTAATCTTTAAACCTGTGTGTTCATCTTATATTTATAGCCATGTCTGGAAGAAATCTTTTAGGAATTCTCTCAGTTAAAGCCAGCCACATTGTACATGATGTTTCCGTAGAACCTGACACAAGATGCTGCTTGTGTAGGCAGTAGTTTTCAGCGGAAAATGGGAAAAGTACACTCTACTAGAAAAAGTCGTGATTAAGCCTATGAAGAATGTTAAAAGATTCCTGATTCCTTGGTGTGTGTGTGTGCAAGAAAGGTGCCAAGAAGAGTGCTGGAATTCTAACTTTACATTTTGTTCTTACTATTTTCCATTTAAAAATGAGTTGTTGTCCCAAAAAGATGACTGTGGTAAGAGAACATGGAACCAGCTGTAGATGGGAAAACCCAGTGTTTATGTTCTTACCTCTTAACTCACATATGGACCTGCAAACTGTCCTGGCTCTATTTTTCCCTATTTATAATCACACAACCTTAACTTTGTAGTAGATAATGTTCAGCTACCAAAATAAAAATGTAGAGGTAAAAGGTTTGTTACTTCCCCAGTGTCTAATATTAGACCTGTTGTTAAACAGGTAATGGAGTTTAAAACATTTTGGAAAGAATCTTAAAAGTCATGTTAGCCATCATCAGGGTTTGTAATTAATTCAGATTTGTAAATTCAGTTCAGAGATAACTTTCACAAAAAAGAGAAAACAGTTGCTTGGTTACCAGTTCTTCCCAATCATAACTGTAAATTCATGCCATATGCATAATAAGCATGTAGAAGATTAAAAGGTTTAAATGGAAGCAGAGACCAGGCGCGGTGACTCATGCCTGTAATCCTAGCACTTTGGGAGGCAGAGGCCAGAGAATCACTTGAGCCCAGGAGTTGGAAATCTTGTCTTTATAAAGAAAAAAAAAAAGTGGGGGCAGGAAGCAGAAAAGAAAACTGGGAGAAGGCCTGCTGTATATTGTATGAAGGCATTGTACCTGTGTGTGCCCAGGGTTGGTGTCAGCCTCTTGGTTAGTGTTTAACGTTACAGAAGTTCACTCCCATAATATAGCAGCTATAAATGTTTTTAAGACAAGTATGGTAGATATTTAAATTTTGCCAGTCAGTTAAATTCTTAACATTTATCTGATGCTGGGAGTTAGTTTTTTGTTTTGTTTTGTTATAATAAAATAGAGGAATTGACAGAATTAAAACTTGTCTATTTTCATAGCCATTCCAAGTTAGGGGTATTAATGTATGTATTTATGCATATGAAGGGAGAATAAACCACTACCCCCCTCCACACACACCCAGAAAAAACAGGAAATGAAGTGTGTAGAGAGAAAAACATTGAGTAAAGGTACTAATATAGTTAAGTTAGTTGAACATACCTAAGGTGATGCAGCATGCTCTCATCAGTAATAAACCACTTTAGTGATTGGGGGATGGGAGTGGAGGGAACAATTATTTAATTAGGAAAGAAAACCCCCAATATTTCATGATTTTTGTCCCTTCTCATTCTCCTACCCTTTTCCCCAATCTACACAATTATTCTCAAGCAGAAATACGATTATGGTACAATAGTTTCAAAATTCAGGCCTGCTTTGTCTAGCTGGTTATTTTGGTTGGTTTGTTGGCTGGCTAGCTGGCTTTTATTTTCATTGGTTCATATCTCACATATTTATATTTAGGATATGGGAAAGCATATAATATGGTAACATGTAATAAGGATAAATTTGAAATAAATTGGTTTTCTCCTTAAATTTTTTTTTTGCACTGCCGTTTCTTTTAATTAGCGCCCTTTTTTCTTCCTTTTTTCTTTTTTTGGAGACAGACTCTTGCTGTGTTGCCCAGGCTGGACTGGAGTGCAGTGTGGAGTGCAGCCTGGGTTCAAGTGATTCTCCTGCCTCAATCTCCCAAGTAGCTGGGACTACAGGCAGCCGCTACCATGCCTGGCTAATTTTTGTATTTTTAATAGAGATGGGGTTTCACTATGTTGGCCAGGCTGGTCTTGGACTCCTGACTTGTGATCTGCCCACCTTGGCCTTCCAAAGTGCTGGGAGTACAGATGTGAGCCACCGAGACCTGCTCTTAATTAGCTTTTAATAGTGATTTTTGTTACTTTTACCTTTTACTTTTCTGGTGATAAACTTTTAGAATGGCATTATAAATAGTTTGTGAAATTAAAATTGAATTTTTTTTTTTAGGACTGAGAGAGTTAACTTTTAAGGGATTAATATTGTTCACATTACTAAAGTGAATTTGGTGTTAAACTTTTTTTTTTTTCCTGAGACAAGGTCTCACTCATCATCCAGGCTGGCTGGAGTGCAGTGGCGTGATCTTGGCTCACTGCAACCTCCATCTCCTGGGTTCAAGCGATTCTCGTGCCTCAGCCTCCTGAGTAGCTGAGGTTACAGGCGAGCGCCACCACGATCAGCTAATGTTTGTATTTTTAGTAGATACAGAGTTTCACCACATTGGCCAGGCTGGTCTCAAACTTCTGACTTCAGGCGATCTACCGGCCTCGGCCTCCCACAGTGCTGGGGTGACAAGCGTGAGCCACTGTACCTGGCTGATGTTAAAACCTCATTCTGAACTGGTTTTCTTAAGTACTGTTGTTATGGTGCTGTTGAATAGACTGTTCCAAGCTGTATTCTTCTACCAACTCCCATAGGTTATAGGCAAACTGAGAATAATATATCACAGTAATTCATATTTTATCTTGGCTTTATGGGAAGGCAGTTCTTACAAATTGAGTTTTTTGGTAGAATATGTCACGTATATTCAGGATTTACTAAATAACTTTAAACTAGCAGGTTTAATTTTTTCAGGAGGTGTATTGGTTTTACATGTAAAAATATGTTTTATAACTTTTTAAGCCTTATAGTTTTAATGCCTACCATATTTTACCTTTGAATCATTGCCTTTTGAAAAATTGCCATTATGAGAAATGCTCCAAAATACTCCAGATTCACCTACCATTTTTTTTCTTTTTAAAAAACATCTCCCTCACATAGGAACCACCTATCATTTTTAACCTGGAATTTTACAGAAATTCTACATTGTTACAGCTTACATTTGGCTTATAGACTTGAGACAAGGGGATATTAAGTTGACATAGACTTTTATTACAAATAGAAAGATTTCTATGCTGAAGATCTGGTGAGGGACAAAGTCTTTTAGTTAAGTTGCTGTGGGATTTATCATCCATATACATTAAAAAAATTTTGACTGTTAGAAGGTAGTGTTTTTTGCAGGTTACTTAAACAATGAGACAGTGTTGAGATCTGTTGTATACCTGTCTGACTTGGCTTTTTATGTGAGTGAGAGTATTAGATTTTATTTGAAAATGCTGCTAAAATAGCTATAGTATATAGTGTTAAATTGTCCCTTGTGTTTTTGTTTGTTTAAACGGAAAAGACTCATGTCCTTTTATTGTGTATTTAATTGCCAATTCTCCCTCTCCTTCTAATACAGTCTGTTCTTATTTATGTCTTTTCTTCATTATAATAAACTACTGAGTCCAGTTCATTTCTAGAAATGCTATTTGTTTCTTTGTTTCTTCTAGATTTTCTCTGCTTTTATTAACTGCTTAGTGTATGAATTCAGCACTGAAACTTGGTGTTCTTACTAAGCACAACTTAGCTGATTGGATTGTCCCCTTTCAGTCTACTCATCTGGCCTTGTTTTGCTGAGTTTGAGCATTCCATTCTGTGATGAGTTCAGATCAATTGTGAGCCCAGTTATCCTCTCTTCTTCTGAACCCTTGGAGAAAGATTAAGTCTGAGGATGGCCCAGAGGTTAATGTCAGTCTCAGGCAAGGAGAATGTAGCCTACTGGATAGATCTTTGGATAGATCTGTAGCAAAGATAAGTCAGTTGTTTGGACTGTTGTACCTGGGCCAAACCAAAACTGCACCTTGCCCCATTCTCTTAGGACAAGGTGCTAAACAGTATTGCACTAGCATTTACCTACAACTATGTGTGCTGGCCATAACAAAATACCAGACGAGGCACGTAAACAACAGACGTTCATTCTGGAAGTCCAAGACAAGATCAGTCAGGGTTCGGTTTTGGGTAAGGACTCTCTTGCTGGCTTGCAGATAGCTGCCCTCTCATTCTGTCCTCACATGGCCTTTTCTCTGTGCTCGTTGGCGGTGGGTGGAGGGACCTTTTTTCTCATAAGGCCACTAATCCCATCATGAAAGCTCCATAACCTAATCCAACCCTAAGTATCTCCCAAAGGCCTCATCTTCAAATGCTACCATATTAGGGAGTGAGGGCTTCGGTATATGAATTTTGGGGAAGCACAGACATTCGGCCCATTACAATATATGTACTTTTTCTTAGTGGAATTTTTAGAGTTTTTAGAGTAGCAGAGTTACCTTTCCCTCAGAAGTATGTCAGTTTGCTTGAAGTCCAAGATATTGTGAGATACTAAGTTACAAATGAAAGACAAATATATGTCACTGAGTATGGTGGATTTATATCTATCTGTATGTAAGACATAGTTTCTTCCCTTGACATTTCCTTCTAAATACCCAGAATCCATCTTTTTTTCTCTAGTGCTACTGACATTTTGTTTTTTTCCAGTAAACTTAACAATTCAAATGGATTGAAATTTGCTTGTGCTGTTTATTTTGTAAGATTTTTATGGGACATATTTCTCATGATTTTAGAGGCAAAATAAGTTTGCTTTAATTTGCTGATTCGGACATACATTTTCCTTTCTTTAACAAGTATTTATTTTGTAATATTGACTACTACCATTGTATAGACATCTGAAGATTATAAGACAAATGTAATTATGTTCAACAACCTATTTGAATCTTGTAATATGTATTTATGACTCAGTAAAATTTAATTTTTATAAATTCACTGTTGAAATAATCTCGCCATGCCACAATTTCAAATAAAAGTTAAAACAAGTATTTATTCTAATAGGTTTTTCACAATTGTATCAGATTATTTAAACTTTCACCAGCCTAACAAATGTTTAGTAGTTGCCTACATGTGTGAGAGTCAAATTTTTTAAGCAGCAAACGTTAGTAACAGGAAGGGAAAAAAGTCATTGCTTTCTAGATTCTAGTCTAGATTAGAATCGAATCTAGATTCTAGATTTCTGATGTAAATCAGTTTAAATTCTTTCATACTCCATGGTAAACCTATGTGGCCCATTTCTTACCTAATTTACATGGCTAAACTGTGATAAGTAAGCCATGTTTTGAGTTTTTTGTCTCAAAGCTTTAACATTTACTTTCTGTTTTTATAATGAAACTTTGATTGTTGAATCTCCTAGGGATATCACTTTACTTTTTATAATTAAAATTGAAAACATTTGTGACTGAAGCTATTAATGAGGAAATTTCAGTTAAATTAAGACAGTCGGTGTAGTGTATCTATTTTAGAAATTCTCCCCAAGAATTCTAGAAAGATTTATCTTCGTTTGAATTTATTTTGAAATTTTTTTTTGCTATGTAATATCTAATCTGCATTAAATATCCCTGTAACAAGTAGTGGTTGAATTTCATTTTAAAATAAAAATAACCTTAAGAGTAATGTGAAGTACAAACAACATAATTTTTAGAGATTTAATTTGTTTTTTCTCATAATGCTTAAAATATTCCTCTGAATTTCTGTCTTAGGTACTGGTGTAATAAGCTTTATACCTTTATTATCTGTCTTTGTATTTTGAGGTAAAGAATTTTTATATCAGAAGATAAGTTACTAAAAGAAAAGAAGCAAAGAAGCTGATGAAATATTTAAGTACATTATTCAGAAAAAACTTCTATTCCACATGGTCTAGTGGGCAGACATTAAGCCAAAGTGATCTGTATTTCTTTACTTCAAAAGTATGTACTAAAAATATTCTAAGCCAGGCATGGTGGCTCACACCCATAATCCCAACACTTTAGGAGGCTGAAGCAAGAGGATCATTTGAGCCCAGGAGTTCAAGACCAGCCTGGGCAACATAGCGAGACCCTGTCTCTGCAAAAAATTAGCTAGGTGTGGTGGTGCATGCCTGTGGTCTTAGCTGCTTGGTAGACTGAGGCAGGTGGATCACTTGAGCCTGCGAGGTCGAGGCTGCAGTGAGCCGTGATCATGCCACTGCACTCCAGCCTAGGTGACAGAGTGAAAAAAGAAATTGGGCTAGGAATTTTCACTGATACTTGGCACAGTCTTATCCATTTTTTAAGTAGTATTCAAATTTGTATTGACAAAGGGATGTGTGTGTGTATGTGTGTATGACATGAGTGATATGTGTGCTTATTTGTTTTAGTGGCTAGTCTAAAAGTTACATATTTTAAGAGAAAAATGTATTTATCAAAATATGTATATTAAATGATTAAATTTCTTTAGGATTTATTTACATCTGCTCTGATAACTCAGTCTACTACAGCAATCTAACTTTTTGTTGTAATGTCTCTTTAGGATTGCAGTGGGATTTATTCAAGTGAGTGGGGGGGTGTGTGTGTGTGTGTATATTTGTACTCCATATGTTGTAAGGTATAGGAAGAATCATAAAAAGAAAGGAACAATCATTCTGTTTTTTTCCTTTCTTCCTCTTTTTAGCTATTATAAAATATTTTCACTTTGTTTTCTACTAGTAAATTATTCCTTCTTAAAATTTGCGTGGACTAGAAATAAAATTTTCAGCTCATTTTATGTCAGTTTCCAACTACCTTTCCTATACACATTATAAAAATAGATTTCTTGTAGTACAGAATAAAACCCAGCATCTCATTAGGTATAGATTTTCATGTGGAGGATGGTTTCTTGAAATAGGTTTTTGCCTTATCTTTTTCCATTTTTCGGGCATTGAAAAGAGCACTTTGGTCTTTAACTCAGTGGTGCTTTATAATATACTATTCTTCCCATCATTGTAAAAAATTGATGCATGGGTAAAACTATCTTTTTTATATCACAAATAAATTGAGCTTGTTATAGTCCCCTCTCTTCATTTTCAGGAAGAGGCAGAAATCCAGGCAGAACTTGAACGTTTGGAAAGAGTCAGAAATCTTCACATACGAGAGCTGAAGAGAATAAACAATGAAGATAATTCACAGTAAGTCGTTACTTGCATTTCACAGTTTTATATTATTAAAACTCCCTCTCCCCACCCCGCCCTGTAGGGAGCATAAACAAAATATTTCCTTGTCGGGTTGTCTCATTATACTTAGAAAAGATCCAGAGTCCTTCCCATGGCTTGGAGAGCCTTTTATGATCTGTTCCCTGGCCACCTTCCTCACTTCTCTCCTCAGACCTGTTGCGAGCATTCCTATCTCAATGGGATTTTAGTTCCAGCTACTCAGGAGGCTAAGGTAGGAGGATTGCTTTGGCTCAGGAGTTCAAGACCAGCTTTGTCAATATAGTGAGAGCCCCATTTCTTTAAAAAAAAAAAAAAGTTCCTGCTTGTTTCCTCTTTTAATATTGTTACCTTGCTTTATATTTTCAGAATGTTGATCACTATCTGGAATTATAAATTTATTTTTTAGTTATTATTTGTCTCCTCCCACTAGACTGTAAGCTTCATGAGTGCAAGGACTTGGTTTTGTCCTTGCTGCATCCATAGAGCCTAGACCAGTGTTTGACATATGGCAGGCGCTTAATAAATATTTGAATACCAAAGTTAATGTTATAGTAGTGAAAGGGAAATTATTTCAACCAAAAGTATTTCACTAAGCCATGTATCCCACATTATGCAATAATTGGGAGAGAAATGGAAAAGTGCAAGTTACAGTCTATTTTCTTAATCCCTGGTTGTCAGAATGAGAGCCATAGATAGTATATGTTAAAGCACTTGAAAGAAGAGAAAATATCTGTGGGCTTGTGGGAGCTTCATGAAAATGATACATATTGAGCAAGGTGTAGAATTAGAAATTTAGCAAGGTACTACTTGGATTTAGTTGATGTAAAAGAGAGAAAAGGTTTCTGTTTATACTTCATCTTTAAGACCATTCATGTAGTTTAAAGCTTCATGAGTTAATACGGGTATCAGAATAGGAAGTGGCCAGTTTCTGTGTGAAATATGAAGATCTTGCTTAAAAAGGCCTTCTTGTGATGTCTGTGTATGTGTAATTCATAAATATACAGATCATTCCATTGCGTGAAGGGAAAGAAATTATATGGACTAACCTAAATTCTGTCAGATTAGAATTCTAATGAAGGGTAGGTGTAGTAGCTCACGCCTGTAATCCTTGCACTTGGGAGGTCAATGCAAGCAACAAGAGTTGAAGATGAGCCTGAGTAATATGGTAAAACCCCGTCTCTACAAAAAACACAAACTTAGCAGGGCAGGGTGGCAGCACCTGTAGTCCCAGCTGCTTGGGGACAGGTGGGAGGATCGCTTGAGCCTGGGATGTTGAGGCTGCTGTGAGCCTAGATTGCATTCCAGTCTGAGTGACAAAATGAGACTTTGTCTCTCAAAAAAAAAAAAAAAATGTGAGGGCCAGGTGTGGTGACTCATGCCTGTAATCCCAGCCCTTTGGGAGGCTGAGGCCGGTGGATCACTTGAGGTTAGGAATTCGAGACCAGCCTGGCTAACATGGTGAAACCCCATCTCTACTAAAAATAAACTAGCTGGGCGTTGTGGCAGCGCCTGTAATCCCAGCTACTAGAGAGGCTGATGCAGGAGAATCACTTGAACCCGGGAGGCGGAGGTTGCATTCCAGCCTGGGCAACAGAGCAAGACTCTGTCTCAAAAAAAAAAAAAAAAATCTAATAGAGCATATGGTACTAAATTATCTTAAGACTAACTGTTCTAAAAATTACATCAGATTTTGTGGCTCTGACTTAGATTGATGAAAATAAAATCAGTTGTTAAAGCTTACCAGTGTGGCTTGAAACTAAGGAGAAATTTATCATATTTACAAGTTCAAGAAAAAGCTTAAATTACTAAATCTGTAGTCAGTTGGTCTTGAATAAAATAATAAAATACAATGTGTTTGCATTGGGAATTATAAAGCTAACATTGACTTTTTTTTTTTTTTTGAAAGTGTACATTTTGTCCCACTGATGACTGAGTAAAACGGCCCCCAAAAAAAAAAGAAAGTGTACATTTTGGAACCACATTTTTCTGCTAAGCCCTGCCGTTTATTAGCTGCTAAGCTTAAGCAAGTTACTTAACTTCTCTGTGCAGCAGTACCCTCATTTATAAAATAGACATAGTTATAGGACCTACCTGATAAGGGTGGGTTGAAAACTAAATGAGTTAATCCAGGTAAGAGCATAAAACACACAAATTGAACATCCCAATTTTGGAAATCTGAAAAATGTAAACTCTAAAATCTGAACATTTTTGAGCACTGACATGACATTAAGAGGTCATGCACAAAGTAAATACACATTGGAGCATTTCAGATTTTGGTTTTTCAGATTAGGGATGCTCAATTGGCAATTATAATGCAGATATCCTAAAATCCAAAAAACAGTCCAAAATCTGAAACACTTCTGGTTCCAGCTATTTCAGTAAGGGACACTCGGCCTATATATGGCAAGTATAATAAATACTAAGTAGTAATAGTAGTAGTATTGTCTATGAGTAATTTTTTTTTTTTTTTAGTTTTAAAAAAATCTTTTTTAAAAATGGTCATTAAAATTTTATTTTACTAAAGTCCAAAGACAGTCAAATTTAATGATGGCCAGTTTATGTTTAATTATATGTCAATACTATAAAATCTTGATTAATTATAACTCCACATACAAAAGACTTTTTTCAGAGAAGTGGTTCCTGCTGAGTACCTAATGGATTTTATGAAGCTCTTGGCAATGCAGTAATTGTTAGGTCTTTGTGAGAGTACTGTAATTGGTCATTGATCCTGGATAGTGAGCTATGAAAGTTAAGTTTTGTGAGCACCAAAGCCTTAAGATGGGTGGTGGTCACACAGGTAGACTGGTGGAGAATGAAAAGAAATATTGAATGAAAGTTGAAATTAGCAGTGGAGTAACTGAGAAATAAATAGGAGTAGGATAAGAGAGTAGAACTTTAACGTAGAAGGAATTTTTTGTATGTGTTTTAATATGCCTGTTTCTTTTTTTCCCAACCCTTAAGGTTCAAAGATCATCCAACATTAAACGAAAGATATTTATTACTTCATCTGCTTGGTAGAGGTGGCTTTAGTGAAGTATATAAGGTAATGTAAATTTTACTCGGTTCTTCACACTGATATAGCAAGGATATAGGAGTATGTGGTTAAAAAGTACTTATCCTGGCTGGGCATGGTGGCTCACACATGTAACCCCAGGGCTTTGGGAGGTGGGAGGGTACCTAAGGCCAGGAGGTTGAGACCAGCCTGGGCAACATAGTGAGACCTTGTCTCTACTAAAAAAAGAAATCAGCCATGTGTGGTGGCACATACATGTAACCCCAGCTACCCAGGAGGCTGAGGTGGGAGTATCATCGAGTCCAGGAATTCAAAACTATAATAAGGTATGATTGTACCACTGCATTCCAGTCTGGGTGACAGAGTGAGACCCTGTCTTAAAAAAAAAAAGAAGAGGTACTTGTTTTTTGTTGGTTATCTGTCCTCATTACAAAAAAGGGTTTGATGTGGCTTATTGTTGTGTTATTTCCAGAATCTAAAGCCTGTCCTTGCTGCCTGCACAGTCCCTGTGATATTTGATACCTAGTCACCATTAGCCAGTCCAGTACAAAGAGTAACAACTATTTGAATCAAGACAGGCAGGTAGCCATTTAATACAGTACATGTATAGAAAGATTGTACCCCTTTATTTAAAAATGTGTCTGAAGTATTAACATGTCCTGAATTTATCCAAATTTCTATGTATTTCAAGGCCGTTTCTCAAATGCATATGTATAAATGTAGGCATTTTTACTCCCCATATTCACTGTTTTATACCTTTATTTTTTTTTCTGTACTTTACATCATGTCTTTCAGCTAAACCTTTAAATATTGGATTCCTAAGGTCCCTTTTACCATTCTGTATTCTCCCTTAAGAAGGGTTTTATCCCCCTGTCATTCATTAGCGTATCTATTTGGTTTCACTCTCAGGTGATATCTAGCCCACACTTTGTTTCTGAGCTTAATACCTAAAAGTGTTTTTGTATACATGACTTACCTCATGTGGGTGCTTCATGGGTACTGGAAACTCACCGTTTGAAATAGAAGTTGTTTTCCTGTTCTCTAAAACACCTTCTAACACTGCTCCTGGCTTCAGTACATAGCATTGCCATTCATCTCCGTGGTTGGTCCCTCAGGTGAAAAACACAAAAACCATCCTTTGTTCTTCCTTTCCCCTAATATATTATAAATCTCTGGTTCTTGCTATTATTAATGTCATTAAGTTCTCCTGAGTTCAGCAGTGACCCTTCCCTTCCGTCTCTTAGCTCAAGGCTTCCTCCGGAACCTCATAGCTAATTGTCGTCTTCTGGGCATTGCTTTTCTCAAGTCATTTTGTACACTGCAGCTAGAGTTAACTTTCTATAAAAGGCAATCTGGTCATCTCTCCTACTTTAAATCCCCAGTAGCTTCCGATTTGCTTTTAGGATGAAGTCCTAGTGGAGAGTATACACTCACCTTTAGTTTCTCTAAACAGCTTCCCTGACCCCCTGCATCTTCTCAGATAGATTTTCTCTGCCTTTTATAAGCTCCTTGTAATACTTTGTGCTTCATTATATATTGGCATAGTTGGTTAAAAGCTTTGGTTCTGAAGCCAAACAGCTAGGTTTAAATCCTGACTGCTGCTTTCTAATTTTACTAATTTGGACTTATTACTTTAAATCTCTGTCTGACTTACCGTCTTCTTCTAGGAATAATAACAATACCTATACTGTAGGGTTGTTGCAGTGATCAACTGAGTTATCACAGATCAACTGAGTAAATCACCTAGAACATCGGTGCTAAAATAAGCTGATAAGATTGTTATTATAAATCCTGCCTATTGGCTATGGCTCACACCTGTAATCCTAGCACTTCGGGAGGCCAAGGCAGGCAGATTGCCTGATCTCAGAAGTTCGAGACCAGCCTGGGCAACATGGTGAAACCTTGTTTCTGCTAAAAATACAAAAAAAAAAATTGGCTGGGTGTGATGGCACATGGCCTGTAGTCCCAGCTGCTCGGAGGCTGAGGCATGATAATTGTTTGAACCTGGGAGGCAGAGGTTGTAGTGAACCAAGATTGCACTACTGCACTCCAGCCTGGGAAAGAGAGGGAGATACTCTCTCAAAAAAAGAAATGCTGCCTTTTGCACAAGACAAAGACTATGCCCTTTTGGTTTACTCAACACAACCTGGTTTCTTGTTCTGACTTGGAAAAATTCTGGGAATTTGGATTTAGAGAACTTCAGTTCTGTTATCAGTTCAACCATGCACCTTTTTTTGTTATTTTGTTAACTTAAATAAACATTACACATCAGGGGCCTCACCTTCCTCACTCATCAAAAGTGATCTTTGAGCTCTCTTCCAATTCCTGTTCCTCTGATTCTATTGATAGTTCATCCTTAAGCACTTAATGAAAGTAGGCTTATTATAAGGTAGAAAGGCTTATCATGATAGTTCAGTTGGGGTCTAAAAGTCACTGAAAGTGCAGTTAGTATTAGTGCGGCCTAAAAGTTGTTGAGCTTATGAACTTACCATGAGCCTTCCTAACAGCCCTCTGCCACTGCCTGGTTGTATTTTAAATAACTATTTTAGCCTCATAGGTAGGGCTTTTGTAGAAGAGGCTTACATAGAGATTAGATGGTGCAGATTGAGGCCGGACACGGTGGCTCACGCCTGTAATCCCAGCACTTTGGGAGGCTGAGGCGGGCGGATCACGAGTTCAAGAGATCAAGACCATCCTGGCCAACATGGTGAAACATCGTCTCTACTAAAAATACAAAAAAAATTAGCTGGGCGTGGTGGGCGCCCCTGTAGTCCCAGCTACTTGGGAGGCTGAGGCAGGAGAATTGCTTGAACCCAGGAGGCGGAGGTTGCAGTGAGCCGAGGTCGTGCCACTGCACTCCAGCCTGGTGCCTGGTGACAGAGTGAGACTCTGTCTCCAAAAAAAAAAAAGAAAGTGCAGATTGAGGCCCAGTGACTTCAACTTTCTGTATTGACCTAAATACTAGTGATATCTTTCTGTAAGCTCTTTAAAGCTCTTTCAGTTGCCAGGTCTGTTGGAAAACAGCCAGACAAAAAGCAGATTGTAAATCAAGACATTAAGAGTTGTATCTTATACCAAGGTGGGAGATGTTGAATTAGTTGCTGAGTGATTGCCATATTAGCCTTGTGGAAAGGTATACTTCTACTCACCTGAAATCTTGAGAGGAAGATGTGTTATATGTAATTTATTATAAACAGTATACACGGATAATAACTTTTTATTGGTTATATACTTAGTTTTTTCTTTGATTATCCTATTGGGTATGTAGTTTTTTCTTTGATTATCCTTATTATGATTGCCTTTGAATTTAATTCTTTATAGGTTTGTTCTGCCTTGTCTCTTACATAAACTTATTTTTATTCTCTTCAGTTTCTTTATATTTAACCTTTAATACGTAATTAGCTAATGTTTCTTGGTTTTACCATGTATTATTCTAAATACCTCATATGGTTTACCCCCATTTAATCCTTTCAATAACCCTAACTTTATAAGACTGAGGCTCAGAGAGGGTATTCGCACAAAGTCACTCAGCTAATAGGTGCATCTGATTGCAAAGAGAATATTCCTAACAACTGCATGCTATATTATATCTGATCTCATACTTTTACAGTTTTGTAGAAAAGTAGTCCCTTTACTGTTTTTCGCCTCCTGCTTATTTTTAGGTTAAATTGATGGCAGAGAATGGGAACTAGGGACCTCTTTCTAATAAATAGGTACGCTTTTAAGTGAAAGGGGCACCTTTGTGTATAAATCACAGTGGAACCAAAATTATTAAATGTCTCTTTAATGGCATTCAGTGTTTTTTAGAAAAACATGTATAAGTCATGTAAAGCCATAAAACACTAATAATTCTGTTTTTAATTTAAGAAATAGGCTGGTGATTTGAACAAATCAAGTGTAAATTCTTTTTGTGAGACAACCAGGGAAAAATTGAAGACAGGTTAGGTATTAGATGAGATTAAGGAATTACTACTGATATAGTTAGGTATGATAATGATATATGATTATTTTTATTTAAATATTGCTGAGTTTACTGGGGAAAATAATGTGTTTGTTTTAATAATACTCTGGTTGGGGGAGGGTGGGAAGCAAGGATAGTAGGGAATAGATGAAACAAGAATGGCAAAATATTGATAATTTTTGAAACCAGATGGTAGGGACATAAGGGCACATTATAGTAGTCTACTTTTGTATATGTTTGAACAGTTTTATAATAACTGTAGAATTTTTTTCAATAGTTGGAAAAAATAACTCTTAGGAACTTGTTAATTTTTCTAAAAAGTGAAAAGAAGGGGGTTTCTAGGAAAAGATAGATTTAAAAGGTTTGTTTTACCCAACCCACAAAAAAAGTGGTACAACCTCTGTTTTCCTGGCCGCTTACTACCAATATAGAAGAATAAATCCATATTAAAAGCAAATAATAGCTTTATTATTTTATTTTTATTTAATGTATTGGCATTTATAAAATTTAATGTGAAAATTCACATTAAGGTTTTCTCTGATTTATTACCGTGGAATTTCCGTCTTGCTTCTGATAATAAAAATGTCATTGAACTATATATAGTCTTAGTAGAGAAGATCACTAAAAATTGTAGGGTTTATCCTAATTCCATATTATTGCAAAAATTATCACCAAAATAAAAAATGCCTTTTCAGCTATTCAATTGGTCTTTCATCTGAACTGTTTTTGACTTGAAATCCTAGGCTTTTGACCTTTATGAACAAAGATATGCTGCTGTGAAGATACATCAGCTTAATAAAAGCTGGAGAGATGAGAAGAAAGAAAAACTACCATAAGTAAATACTAATACTTTATGGTTTTTAAAAATTGAGTATGTTTTAAATGATCATGGAGAGTTAATATACTGTCTTTCCGTAGACATGCCTGCAGAGAGTATAGAATACACAAAGAACTGGATCACCCCAGAATAGTTAAACTCTATGATTATTTCTCCTTGGATACAGATACGTAAGTGAATATTAAGGTTTAATTTTTAAGGAAAGATATGCTTGCTCTCTTCACCATCCCGTGTTGATGATATAAATACTGTTTCCCCATTGTGATTCTGAATTCTTGGATAATACTTATGTCGGACTTTTTTCTCTTCTCTGTTGTAGGTTTTGTACAGTGTTAGAATACTGTGAAGGCAATGACTTGGATTTCTATCTGAAGCAGCACAAGTTAATGTCAGAGAAGGAAGCTAGGTCTATTGTAATGCAGATTGTAAATGCACTAAGATATCTCAATGAGATCAAACCCCCTATTATACATTATGATCTTAAGCCAGGTAATTATGAAATTTGTCTAGTATATTTTTAAGCTGGAGTATAGTTTTTAAAAGACATTCTTTAAGTTATCTGAAAACATGCTTTTTGGTTTCGTTTTTAAAACATCAGTAGAATAGTAGTAAAATTAAAAGTGATTAAAGTTACTGTTTTTCATATATGCATCATTAAAAGAATCTTATATTTTATCCTTAGGAAACATCCTTTTGGTAGATGGAACAGCATGTGGTGAAATCAAAATCACTGATTTTGGTCTGTCCAAGATTATGGATGATGATAGCTATGGTGTAGATGGAATGGATCTAACTTCCCAGGGGGCAGGCACTTACTGGTAAGTGTATTACTAAAAACATCAGAATATCTAGATTAGTGCCCACTGTTTTTATGAGAATTAAGTCTTTTATTTCCATGTAGCCATTAAGATTTACTGTGGTGGCCAGGTACAGTGGCTCATTTTTGTAATCCCAGCACTTTGGGAGGCCAAGGCGGGCACATCACAAGGTCAAGAGATTGAGACCAGCCTGGCCAACATGGTGAAACCCAGTTTCTACTAAAAATACAAAAATTGGCTGGGTGTGGTGGCACTTGCCTATAGTTCCAACTACCTGGGAGGCTGAGGCAGGAGAATTGCTTGAACCCAGGAGGCGGAGGTTGCAGTGAGCCGAGATCGCGCCATTTCACTCCAGCCTGGCAACAAAGCGAGACTCAGTCTCAAAAAAAAAAAAAAAAAAAAAATTACTGTGGTGAAGGTACTGATACTACTAAGGTCTCAGTTGAGAGGGAGACTACTGCGGTCATTCCTCTTTCTCATCTGTTCTGAACTGCAAATAACAGCATACTGGAGAGAAAATGACTTGGCATTAGCAAGTGACTTCAGTACCTGCCAGCCAAAAACTCCTCTAACAGGAAGAATTCATGGGTTTTCTTCTACAATGTTAGGGTGATGTTTATCATAAATATAAATACTTAGGTTAATACAATATTCTAACTATCGCAAGCAAAAACTAAGCATCAAGCCCTCTCTGTGGAGGTTATATGATTGCAGGGATTTTCATTTTATTTTGAGATGGGCTTGCTCTGTCACCCAGGCTGGAGTGCAGTGGTGTGATCCTAGTTCACTGCAGCCTCAAACTCTTAGGCTCAAGTGATCCGCCCACCTAAGCCTCTTGAGCAACTGAGGCCACAGGCATACACCACTATGCCCAGCTAATTTTTAAACCTTTTGTAGGGACAAGGTTTTTTGTTGTTGTTGTTTCAGGGGTTTTTTCTTTTTGAGATGGAGTTTTACTCTTGTTGCCCAAGCTGGAGTGCAGTGGCATGATCTCGGCTCACTGTAACCTCCACCTCCCAGGTTCAAGTGATTCTCCTGCCTCAGCCTCCTGAGTAACTGGGATTACCTGCACGCACCACCATGCCTGGCTAATTTTTTGTTTTTTTAGTAGAGACGGAGTTTCACCATGTTGGCCAGTCTGGTCTCAAACTCCTGACCTCACGTAATCTGCTCACCTTGGCCTCCCAAAGTGCTGGGATTACAGGCATGAGCCACTGTGCCTGGCTGAGACAAGGTCTTAATTTTTTGCCCAGTCTGGTCTTGAACTCCTGGTCTCAGGTAATCTGCCTTTGTCTCCTAAAGTGCTTGCATTACAGGCATGAGCCACTGCACCTGGTTGGTTGTAGTTTTTGTGGAAGATTGACTTTCAAAAATCCCTTTTAAAGACTTGTTATGTATAGATTTAAATTTAGATATAGTCACAGATTCATAGACATAAATCTAAATGACTGTCATCCGCTCAGTATACCTATGTGTTCTCAAAAACCACTTCAGCGTCAATTTTCAAACTTGTTAAATTCACCAAAGTGGAGGACATAACTATAAAATTTCAAAACAAACTTAGTTCTTAGAGAAAATTAGTTTAGCAAAAAAGAATGACACTTTAATGGAAAGAGAGATAACTGCATTCAACTTCATTGAAATAGGATTGTGACTACGAACATAAATATGACATCAGGTTTTCCAGAACAGCCTTCACACAGCCTGAGTACCTCATTACACATGATGCCACTGGTCTGTATAGATTTCACTCTTAATGAACAGGGATTAGTCATATTTGTGTATTCTTTTTAAAGCCATTTTAAAACTTTAAATTTGGCTTGTGGCATTTCCTAGGAACATGGATAAGATAATGTCATGAATTTTTTTTTCATATTTTAAGAAAATTATTCAAATTAGTAACCCCCTGAAAGTCAATATTCTTAAAGTCTTTGGACTTTTTTCTTTAGCAAAAAGTCTCATTTTTTTTTAACAACAAAATCTTATCCTAATAAAACCAACAAAAACAAAGCATCTTGGTAGAATCTTCGATTCCATGGAAGATAGCTTGGAAACCATGTTCTAAATAATAAATTATTCTTCCTCTGTAGGACATGCTCATTATTTGTTTCTTTCTCACTCCGGCTTCACTGGTATAGGGAAGGACAAGGAAATTTCCCTTTTACAGGTGGTCAAGGGACAAAGAACTTAGGTTTTAAGGGCAGTATAGGAAGGAGATACAGTAATGGCATTGTTATATAGGAACATGGGATGTATTTCTCATGGAAACCTGTGCTCCAAAACTTGGTTCGTTTCTAGAGTCATATTAGTTGTTTAGCTATGTACAGCTGACCTTGAATAACATGGGCTTGAAATGCATGGGTCCATTTTTATGTGGGTTTTTTTTTTCAATAAATTTGGAAAATTTTATGGAGATTTGCAACAATTTGAAAAAACTCACTAATGAACCATGTAGCCTAGAAATATTGAAAAAATGGGCTGGGCGCAGTGGCTTATGCCTGTAATCCCAGCACATTGGGAGACCAAGGTGGGTGGATCACTTGAGGTCAGGAGTTTGAAACCAGCCTGGACAATATGGTGAAACTCCGTCTCTACTAAAAATGCAAAAATTAGCTGGGTGTGGTGGTGCATGCCTATAATCCCAGCTACTCAGGAGGCTGAGGCAGGAGAATCACTGGAACCCAGAAGGTGGAGGTTGCAGTGAGCTGAGATCATGCCACTGCACTCCAGCCTGGGTGACAAGAGCAAGACTTTGTTTCAAAGAAAAAAGAAATATTGGAAAAATTAAGAAAATGGTATGTCAGGAAGGTGTGAAATACAGGTAGATACTCATCTATTTTATCATTTACTGCCATAAAATTTACACAAATCTATTATAAGAAGTTAAAATTTATCAAAACATGTATACAAACACAGACTGTACCTGGTACTATTTGCAGTTGAGAGAAATGTGAACAAATGTAAAGATGCTGTATTAAATCATAACTTCATAAAATTAACTGTACCACACACTGTGTACTGTCATAATTTTGTAGTCACATCTTGTTGCTGTTGTCAGGAGCTCAACTGTTTTGAGTATCTTTTTAAAACACTGTAATGCTAATCTCCACGTGAGCAATTCATCTCTCCAGTAAAAGGCCTATCGCAGCAAAAAGTAATCTCATGATTCTCCAATATTTTTCATCATGTTTAGTGCAATACCATTACCCTGGAATAACACCAGTAATGCTGGAAGCGCTTGCTCTCAAGGAGCAGAGAAAAATCATGACATTGCCAAAAAAAAGTTGAATTGCCTGATATGTACCATAGAATGAGGTCTACAGTCGCAGTTGCCCACCATTCCAAGATAAATGAATTCAACAAAAAGACCATTGTTAAAAAAAAGAAATTTGTAAAGCTGTCACTGTGGCTATGTCAAAAGGCACAGAAACCTTGTACTTCTTGCAAAACATCCTTTTATCTCTAATTGAAAAGCAGGCTGTGCACGGTGGCTCATGCCTGTAATCCAGCACTTTGGGAGGCTCAGATAGGCAGATCACTTGAGCCTGAGAGATGAAGATCAGCCTGAGCAACATGGCGAAACCCTATCTCTGCATAAAAATACAAAAATCAGCTAAATGTGGTGGCATGTGCATGTAGTCCCAGCTACACAGGAGGCTGAGACAAGAGGCTCATCACCGCTTGAGCCTGGATGTGGAGATTGAAGTAAGCCCAGATTGCACCACAGCACTCTAGCCTGGGTGACAGAGGGAGAACCTGTCTCAAATAAAAAAAGGACAAAGGAAATGCAGCTTTTTGGGTGCATGCTACTCATAGACAAGCAAAGAGATTATATGACGATTTTAAAGCAAAAGGAAGGCAAAGGATCTACAACTGGAGAATTTCATGTCAGCAAAGGATGGTTTAATAATTTTAGAAAGAAGTTTGGCTTTAAAAATGTCAAGATAACAGGAGAAGCAGCTCCTGCCAACCAAGAGTTCCCGGATGCTATTAAGAAAATAATTCAGGAGAAAGGATAGCTGCCTGAACAGGTTTTTTAAAATGCAGACAGAAGTGTCCTATTCTGGAAGTAAAAATGCCACAAAGGACATTTTTTTGTAAGGAAGAGAAGTGAGCACCAGTGTTTGCTGCAGGCAGGGACAGGCTAACTCTACTGTTTTATGCAAATGCAGTTGGGTTTATGATCAGGACTGCCTTTATCTATAAAGGTGCTAACGCTGGAGCCTCAGACAGAAAAGATAAACACTAGCTGCCAGTCTTTTGCCTATACAACAAGGAAGCCTGGACAATGAGAACCAACCCTTTTTTGGGATTCATTCCATCAGTACTTTGTCCCTGAATTCAGGAAGTACCTTACCAATAAGGGACCACCTTTTAAAGTTCTTTTGATATTGGACAATGCCCCTAGCCACCTGGGAGCCCATGAATTTAACACTGAAGATGTTGAAGCCGTCTACTTGTCCCCAAACACAACAATATCTCTAATTCAGCCTCTAGATCAAGAGGTCTTAAGGATCTTTAAGGCTCATTACACATGGTACTCTATGGAAAGGATTGTCAGTGCTATTAAAGAGAACCCCAATAGAGAGAACATCATGAAAGTCTGGAAGGTTTACACCACTGAAAATGTCTTCATTGTTTTAGAAAAATCCATAAAATCCATGAAAGCCATCAAGCCAGAAAGAGTAACATTCCTGCAAAAGAAAACCGTGTCCAAATGTTGCTTATGAGTTCACAGGAATTATGACAGAAGCAATCAAAGAAATCATGAAAGAGATTGTGGATGTGGCAAAGAAGGTGGAGTGAAGGGTTTCAAGATACGGATCTTGGAGAAATTCAAGAGCTAATAGACACCCCTCCAGAGGAATTAAGATGACTTGATGGAGAGGAGTGCTTCCAAACTGATGCCAGATGATGAGATAGAAGTAGTAGAAGAGGCACTGCCAGAAAACAAGTTGACTTAGACAGTCTGGCAGATGGATTCCTACTAGTCAAGACATTGCTTTTGACTTCTATGACATGGACCCTTCAGGCACTGAAACTAAAGCAAATGGTGGAAGAAGGATTGATACTATATAGAAATGTTTTTAGATAAATGGAAAAAACAGAAATTGTATGTCTGTAAAGTTGCACTGAGCATGCCTGCCTCCCCCTTCCATCTCTTTCCCCGTCACCCCCGAGACAGCAAAACTAACCCCTCCTCAGTCTACTCAACCTGAAGATGACAAGGATGAAAAACGTTTGTCATAATCCACTTAATGAATAGTAATTTTCCCTTATGATTTTTCTTAATAGCAGTTTTTTTCTCTAGCTTATTATAAGAATATAGTTTAAAACATACAGCATATTAAATATGTGTTAACTGTTCATATTATCAGTAAGTCAACTTGTAGTCAACAGTGGGCTATTAGTAATTAACTTTTTAACTTTTTAGGGAGAGTCAAAAGTTAGACAGTGGCCAGGCACAGTGGCTCACTTATGCCTCTAATCCCAGCAGGAAGACCACTTGAGCCCATGAGTTGAAAACCAACCTGGACAACCTGGTTGCCCAGAAGACAGACCCTGTCTGTACCAGTTTTTTTTTTTTTAATTAGCCAGGCACAGTGGCATGTGCTTGTGGTCTCAGCTAATTGAGAGGCTAAAATGGGAGAATCACTTGAGCCTGAGAGGTCAAGGCTGCAGTGAGCTGTGATCATACCACCACACTCCAGTCTGGGCAACACAGTGAGACCAGGTCTCAAAAAAAAAAAAAAGTCATACGTGGATTCTCAACTTCATGGGTCAGTGTCTCTAACCCCTATATTGTTCAAGGGTCAACTGTATTTGATATATTTGGATAGCACTATACATATTTGTGTATTTTAGAATACACATACAATATTGCTCTTATAAATTACCATTCATCCTCAGAAACTTTAAACATTTAGTTTTGTTTCTCTGGTCTCAAATTCACTAAATCCTGGTGGACATTTTTTCACAGGTGACTTTGATGTCAATTTCTGTGGTTGTTCTCCTTGCATACATACACTTCATTCCTGGAGAGAGGATAGCTTAGTGTTTACAAGCCATTCCTGTTTCAGTTACATACATAGACGCCTGCATAAAATGCACACTTTTGATAAAATAAATCTAGCTTTTCACTGCATTACAAATGAGTTATTGGTTATCTTTGGTGATTTTACTTCAAAGAAGTTTCATGTGTTTTTTAAGAGATCTGTCAACATCCTGCTGAAATCTTTATGATTTTAGCATAGCGAGTACAAAACTGCATTAAAAAAAATAATAAATTCCTGTTTAGCAGCATTATTCCTTTTGAGAATTTTATCTAAATTTTTGAGATGTGAGATGCTTGCATCCCTGATGGATCTTTTTACTTATAACTGGAGATGACAAATTGATTTTTACCCTTTCTCCATTAAAAATTATGAACTGGCTGAGTGCAGTGGCTCATGCCTTTACTTCCAGTACTTTGGGAGGCTGAGGCAGGAGGATCACTTAAGGCCAGTAGTTCAAGACCAGCTTGGTCAACAGAGCAAGACTATTACTACAAAGAAGAAATTATTAGCTGGGTGTGCTGGTATGCATCTGTAGTCCTAGCTATTCGGGAGGCTAAGGTGGGAGGATCCCTTGAGCCCAGTAGTGAGAGGCTGCAGTGAGCTATGATCTTACCACTGTACTTCAGCCTGGGTGACAGAGTAGGACCCTGTATTTAAAAAAAATTATGAACTTATAAGTAGGACATATATTTTTAAAATAGTGATATTGAATACCCAGTTTATTTCCGATACTGCTAGTGCTTGAAACTGCACAGTGAGTAAGAGTTCCTTGAGCTGCTCACAGTCTGGTGTGATTGTAGTTTAATACCATAATAGAGGCACTGCACCATTCTGTAGTAACACAGAGAAGCAGAGCCACCTGGGGGAGAAGCACAGTATGGGGTTTGGGTGGGTCTCGAGGAAGAAACAGATGCTAAGTAATTGGGAGTGATTAGGAAGGCAGTAGTGATTGCCATGTTGAGGAGCACAAGGATAAAGGAGAGCTGGGTGGGGACATGAGTGAATTGGTTTTGACTAGCCAATTTGGTGGGTTGGGGTGGGGGAAAATAGCGTGTGCAGATTTTGAAAATTTATGTTGTTGCCAGATTAACATGGGTCTTGTGTTACAAGAGATACAAGGTCTTGTTGGCAGTAAGTGCTGTAGAGGTTGTTTGAACCAAAGAACCACGTGATCAGGTGTATATTTTAGGGAGAAAAGTGCCTACAGTTAGAACAGTGGTTAAAGAGGATGGGAGAGGATTTCTTCTATTATTTGCTACTCCAAATTAGACCATTGTAATCTCTAAGTTTTTGTTTCTGTAGGTTTATATATATAGATGAAATTTATCATGATGTGTGTTGGCTCTAGAGTTAAATGATAAAAGAATGTAAATGTTTCAGAAGTTCAGTTGATGATTTTCACTGATGGGAGTCCTAAAGTTTATGTGTGGATAAAATTCATGTTCTAAGATGTTATACTTAGCAGATTTTAAGTCATAGATTGTCAGTAGTAACCTTTCCTTTTTTTTTTTCTCCCACAAAACTATAGGTATTTACCTCCTGAGTGTTTCGTAGTTGGAAAGAGCCACCAAAGATTTCCAACAAGGTTGATGTATGGTCAGTTGGAGTCATCTTCTTTCAGTGTCTTTATGGTAGAAAGGTAAATTTAGTTCTACCAACTTTCAGCTTTACAGAGATAAATGAAGTTGAATTTTTCCTTCCGAATTACAAAATTTCACTGAAGTCAATTTAGATCCTTCTGAGGAAAGTCAGGCTTCTTCTCTATTTCTTCCTAAAGTTTCCATGGATCAGTGTTATTTTAATGTCGTATCAGTTTACTTGGCCTGCTTTTCACTTTCCTTTTTTTTTTTTTTTTTTTAAGGAAAAGAAGTAACTATCTGTTAACATGCCAACATTTGTCTACTATTGCGAATACCAGAGTCAAATACTTTTCATTATCCACTATTCACTTCACCTCCTCTTACACCCTCCACCACACCCACACACACAGTTTGGCCTGAGTGGGCAGTTTCCCCCCTGTTGCTCATCGGGGAAATACCATCAAACTTAGTCTTAATTATTTCCCAACTTCTTTTTATATTGAAATTGGAAGTGCAGGTTACCATAGATGTTATCTAGTCCATATCCCACCTCATCAAGGGATGGGAAGAGGGGGTTAAGGGATTTGTGTGGGAATTCACAGCATGTTTAAGCCACACCCGGATTTCCTCACTCTGCATCCAGAGCTCTTTCATTTAAATTAGCCTATCATGCACAAAGTATTTTATTCTTTGGAATTGTCATAGACATTTTCATTACTACTTCATCTCTTCTCCAATCAAACTTCATTTTTTAAACATTCAGAATAAAGTTTTAAATTTCTTTTTATGTTTTTATTTTATATTCGAACAGCATTATTTTCTTGTTTTTACAGTGTTTGATCGATGTTGAAGATTGATTAGATAGGCTTTCTTGGCCTGCTATCAGTTATAACCTTGTTTGTATGAAAATGCCTCCCAGGTTCCAAATAACTGAGGATAGGATTTTAGAAGAAAATATTTGGATTTGGGGAATTTGCTTAAACAGAAATTATATCTGTGTTTAAATATTTTGTGAGAAAAATATTTCAACACTTAATTTTTTTTTTTAAGCCATTTGGTCACAATCAATCTCAACAAGACATTCTTCAAGAAAATACAATATTAAAAGCCACAGAAGTCCAGTTCCCTGTAAAACCGGTTGTAAGCAGTGAAGCCAAGGTATTAAATTTTTGAAAATGAGTATTGTGAAGTAATTTTCTTTCATCAGTTTTGCTGACAACAAGGTAAGTACTTACCAGTAAGTAAAGTCACAGGACTCGCTTCTGCAGGGCGTCTGTCCCGCAGGGGCTGGTGATTTACTTTCTGAAAAGGACCTGCATCAGCCTCTGGTTGCTATAGTTTTTATCTTTTAAGCACCCAAATATGGTCCCTGATTGTTTGTGTTCATCAGCTGCTGCTTTGAAAATTAGGGAGAATCACAAGATCTGGGCCCATCGTTACCTTTTATGTATTATTTATCAGCTTATGTTAATACTGAGATATATAAATATATAAGAAATATTAAAATAACTACCATTATTTTAGTGCTTTTATTATATGCATTATCTTGTAACAGCCCTATGAGGTATAGGTACTTTTGTTACTCCCGTTTTATAAAGAAGAGACCAGCCGCACGGTTCAGGATCACACCAGCTAGTAGGTAGCAGAGCTGTGGCTCACAAGTATCCACTCCTCCACACTGCAGAATCCACAGCCTTGACCTCTGTGCTGCTCTGTATTAGCTCTTGAGAGCTAATACAGTATAATCCATGTAAGTCTGTGTAATAAAATTATAGGAAATAGTTATTTCTAATTAATAGCAAAACTTTTTTGGTGCTTCTTATCTTCCTGCCTTCATTCTATCAGCCTTTCATGTTTGTATTACTCCTCTGTCACACTCATCACAAAGCTCTGTTCTATAGCTTGCTGTTGTAGTCTTCTTTTTAAACCTGGTTAAATTTCATAAGACAAACGCATGAAGCTCATATTTTTTTCTGGTGTAAATAGTGTAGGCCATAATAATTCATAAATAGATACTATATAGTTTCTATATTCTTACATAGTGCAGATAAATACTGCTAGAAGTTTGGGGTCATAGTAGCCTACTTAATTGAAAACATGCTGGGTTTTGTGTAATCTCACTAATTGCTTATTAGAACTATCCAGCATTCCATTTTGTCTCCTACATCTTTATTGGTTTTTTGTAAATTATTTGAATGGTGGTTAGAACATTTTGAAATTAAAAAAGATAAATATAGGCCAGGCATGCTGGGTAATCCCAGCACTGTGGGAGGCCAAGGCAAGAGGATTGCTTGAGGCCAAGAGTTCAAGAACAGCCTGGCCTTAACATAGTGAGACCCCATCTCTTTAAAAAGAGGCTAGACTTAGTGGGTCATGTTTAGAATCTAAACACTTTGAGGGGCCAAGGCGTGTGGTTGTTTGAGCCCTGGGGTTCAAGACCAGCCTGACCAACATGGCAAAATCCGGTCTCTACAAAAAATAAAAAATTAGCCAGGCATTGTGGCATACATCTATAGTCCCAGATACTTGAGAGGCTGAGGTGGGAGGATCACCTGAGCTCAGGGAGCACGGCTGCAGTGAGCCAAGATGACACTGCTGCACTCCAACCTGGGCGACAGAGTGAGACCCCGTCTCAAAAAGACAAATAGGTCAGGTGTGGTGGCTCACACCTGTAATCCCAGCAGTTTGGGAGAACCAGGCAGGCAGATCACGTGAGCCCAGGAGTTTGAGACCAGCCTGGGCAACGTGGTGAAACCCCATGTCTACTGAAAATACAAAAATTAGCCCAGTGTAGGGGCCTGCATCTTTAGTTTCAGCTACTTGGGATGCTGAGGTCAGAGGATCACTTGAGACGGAGAGGCAGAGGTTGCAGTGAGCTGAGATTGTGCCACTGCACTCCAGCGTGGATGACAGAGCAAGACTCTGTCTCAAAAAAAAAAAAAAATTTTAAAGCATAAGGAATTACTTCTTTAAGATAAACATGACTCCTTTAAAAATATTTTAACCGTACTAGCATCTAAGTTCTGTCTTTTGTCTACAGCATCATTGAGAACAGAAATTAAATGAATTTAGTCGAAGCAAGATCTATTTTTTTTTAATACGGACAAAAAAGGCCAGGAGGAGTGGAATTGCGAAAAGCAGAGTCTCACTGAGCCATCTCTGGTTCTGCCTTTAGGCTCTTTATAGGTGCCACAGTCACCTTTTTGAGATCTGGAATCCAAGAAGGGTTAAGGAGTTGTTGGGGGGGAATACAATATTAATAGGATATAATTATGTAATGTATATCATATTATAATATAATATCCCTATATTCCGTTTTCTGTATCCTTACAGAATATATCTTTGCTACATACTTTCCCGGGGTGGGCATCTTTAGTACATTATTTGTTGCAGACTTCCTAACGTTGCTACTGATAGCCTTTCTACTTTTCAGACTCTAACATACCATTCTTGATGTTTTTTCTTCATCTTATTTTTCAAAGTGCTCTCTGAAACTTTGTTAAAAAAGATAAGACCTCTTAGGTATCAGATTGACTTCCAATAAACAGTAAGCTATGGTAAAATGAGAATAGCTAGGTATATTTTTAGGGAAAAATTTACTTCTCTGAATTTCAAAGCAAAGAAAGTACAAAATAGTTAATTTTTAATGTGATTATACTTCTGTTTAATGGTATATATGAATTTGTAGTGTCAGCAGTAAGAAAGGAAAACAATTACCAGTTACCTCCTGAGAATATTTTATCTGTTGCAAAAAAACAAAATAGGATGAACCTCAAAGTTTAATATCGATTGAAAGAGGCCTGGCAAAAAGGAGAACATAATTTATAATTCTGTTTATATAAAATACAGAACAAGCAAAACTCAACTATGGTATTGGAAGTCAAGATAAAGTTTACCCAGGTTCAACTGGAGACAAAGCCAGTGCCTCAAAAAGTGGGCATGAGGGGGGGATTCAGAGGTTCTTTTTCTTGATCTGGTTGCCAGTTACATAGATGTGTACTTAGGATTTGTGTGCATTTCTAAAAATGTGTTACACTTCAGGAAAGATTTTTTTTTAAGAGGCTATTCTCAAGGAAAAACTAAGTAAAATTGGTTTGAGAAAAAAAGTAGTGATTGTATCCCATTATTTAGCTTTTCCAGAAGTGTAATGATGCATAGAGTTAACCTGAGAAAAGAAATCCCTAACGGAAGTGTCACTTCAGTGGTCTCTTCATCTAAACAAAGTATGTCAGTAGGAAAAAATATTATAGCTGAAAATGGCATCTTACCCTTTGCTAAACTGAAGTGATAAAATGGGATGAGGGTGGGAGGACTGTTTAGCAGAAGAAAAATGCTAGAAAAAGAAGTCTTCAGAATTTCATAAGCAGAAACAACTTTCCAGCGTAAGTTCAAATGGTTGCAATAGTAATTTAGACTCTAAAGTGAACTACTGTAGGGGCCTTAAGTGGTGAGTTGCATTTGGAGTGAGAATTTTATTGCTACAGAACTTTTAAGGTTTGAACTTCCAATAAAATGAGATGTACTTACGTCTTAAATGTGTCCATCCTTCTGTTGACTCAGTTGATTGATACTTAGGAGGGGAAAAAGATCATTAATTGCTGACTTTTTCTTTCTCTTTTTGAGGCCTTTATAAGACGCTGTTTGGCATATCGAAAAGAAGATCGATTTGATGTGCACCAGCTGGCAAATGACCCATACCTTCTCCCACACATGAGGAGATCAAATTCTTCAGGAAACCTACACATGGCTGGGCTGACAGCATCCCCTACACCCCCTTCTTCAAGCATAATTACTTACTGACTTTCTCCCAAGATTGGCATGATATCTTTGAATTGCTTCCAGATGCACACTTGAGTTTGAGAGCATTTGAGTGTTTTTTTGTTGTTTTTTTTACATAAGACATGATTAAGAACTGTTTGCGAACTGAAAGTTCCTCATAGTGTCATTTGTATGAGAGTGGATCATGGACAGTGAATAAATGCACACTTCTGACTATAATTTTGAGCAGTGAAGGATGACTGCCTGTTAAACAGAAACAGGAATACCATGTTAAGATAGAAGAAAACATATTTTGTTTCATTTGGGGGAACACTGTAAATAACGTTTATAATACTTAAATACATTTGGTTGTTACTAGAGAGTTCTAATATGAAGGGTAGTTTTTCATTATTTAAAAACACATGGAAAAATATGAGACATATTTGTAACACACGAATTACAGTGCCTGGATACATTCTTCAGCATTTGGCAGTTAATCTGCTGAAACCAAAGTAAGAACTGAATGACAGTGACAGTTGTGTTTTATAGTAATAGAATGTGAGAGTTAGAATCTTTGGACAAAGTTAGACTTTGTCATTTGCCTATTCTGGCTTTTACCAAGTTGTACCTCGAGATCACATATCCGTTTTCTTTCACTGGTTATATTAAAGGGAGAGCTATTGTTTCTAAATACTTTACACCTTTGACAAAATGAGCTGCTTGTTTTGAAATCAGTTGAATTCACTAAATTGTAATATTGCCAGTGTTTTCAACACATTAGAATTGCTAACAGGTATTTTTCTTTTGTTACCAGGCCTTGTTCATCAAAACAGGTGACAGTATGTAACCAAATGCAGACCAGTTCTATGCAGGATAATGATAAATTCCCTTCTAGCTCTGTTGTAAATTGTTGTACAGATGTCATATTTCAATTACTAAGTTTCAGCAGCTTATTCTTGTACAAATGTTTAAAATATGGCTTTTCTAATTGGATATTGTATTTTTTTTAAGTCTTCTTGAAGGCGCTCTAATTGCTGCTAAATGATGTTGCTTCTTTGCTAAAAAATTAAATGACCTCCTAGAAGGTGCAAGTTGACTGTACATCAGAGATATTAAAAAGCAGACATTCATTAACAATCAAGATGTAAAAATGATCATGTTGGACATGTTGAGTTCTTTAAATCAGTTAATTGGGTTCTAGGGCTGTGGAGCACAGAGATACTAGATTTATAAATTGTTCATGGTTATTCTACATTTCTAGAAAGTTCTTATCAGCAAGGTGGTCCCATAAACAAATTTCTTGTGATTTGTACAGATTTGTTAAAATGTGAACATTTTCTAACTGCCTTGTAGGGTAGAAACCAGTATTTTTCAGGATGCTGTATTTCACTCCTGTAAGGACTTTTTCTTTATTGTCACATTCATAAGGCTGATTCTTACATGTAAGTTGTTCATGTTGCAGAAAAAGGAGGTTATACTTACCACGGATTGTCTTTAATATTGTACAGTTAAACTGTATTTCTGATGTTGCAAGCCATTTTGTTTTTTCATTGTACATAGACACATTGTCTCTTTAAAATGCTGCTGAAATTGTAGGGAATATAGCCAGAACAGTAATAAACAATGACAGTTAAAATGTAAAGACTTTGAAAATTACTTTGGAAGGGAGTTTTCAAGATGGTTGGTAGGATATTGACTGACTTAGCTTCTTTACTTAAAAATCAGCTAAATAAATTCCTTAAGTATACTTCAAGACAAGTGTAAATTGTTTCAAGCTGGTAAAAGTTAAACCTAATAACAATTATCAAGTGTTACTTGAGTAAGTAACACTTAGAACTATCAAGAGTGGTTTAAGGGCTGGCTATACCCATTCTTCTGTAGAGCAGATAGAAATCCTATTTAAAAATACTAGACATGGCCGGGCACAGTGGCTCACACCTGTAATCCCAGCTCTTTAGGAGGCCAAGGTGGGTAGATCAGGAGATTGAGACCATCCTGGCTAACACAGTGAAACCCCATCTCTACTGAAAATACAAAAAATTAGCTGGATGTGGTGGCATGCGCCTGTAGTTCCAGCTACTCAAATTGCTTGAACCCGGAGGCAGAGGTTGCAGTGAGCAGAGATAGTGCCACTGCACTCCAGCTTGGGTGACAAAGCAAGACTCCATCTCAAAAAAAAAAAACAAAACCACGGTAATGAAATCTTAGCATTGATTGAGTGCTTTAGATGCTGCCTGCAAGTTTCCAGTTTTGTTGAAGTTTTCATCTTCGTGAATTATAAAGTACTATATTCATAAAGTAACATTTAAATTCCTGAACTAAAAGAAAATGCCCAGTTTGCTTAAATTTTGGGAAGATATGAAGTGAATGGGTAAACTGAGGTTCAGTAAGCTTAGGTAGGTATAGACCTAGGTCACTGCTTTACCATTTTACTTTCTAATGAATGAAAGCGACTGCTAGTGTCAGAACACAGAAAAGGGGAAAAACAAGCCATGAAATGAAATTGCTTTCTTGACCTACATTTAGGTAATAATCATTTTAAAATCAAAGATGTATAGGAGATGAATCAGCTTACAGACCCATATCTTCCTTCCAAAAGTTTTCCAAGTAAATGTTAGAGATTTTTGAATAACATGCCAATAACCCAGCAGGTCCAAGATGTCTAACTGAGCCACATTGGATAACTTACTTTTACCCTCACATGGAAAGTTGGTATCTATTGCTAAATGAGCTCAAGGTCACTCTGACAGGCTTTGACATTAGTATTTGAGACTTTGTTTTCTAGTCTTCTGGTGTTTGTCCTAAGAATTAAAGCATGTCCCACATCCCTAAGATGATAGCCAAGGCCTCTCTCAAGAGTCAGCACTGAAGTAGGGTAAAATCTACAGTTTTTGCATATAATTTTAAAATCTTTGATTTGAATTAGCTTTCGTGTGTGCATGGTGAGAGGAAGTAAGCGTGGAAACCACACTAATTTGTAAGTTGGGAGTTGGAGGAGATACTTGGTGGTTTTTCAAAAATAAATAATCTTTGAACACTCAACTGCCATCTCCTAAAACAACTCCATGAGTTTAAATGGCATATAAAATGTGAACAAACACCTCATTACATGAAGTCAAAATGGTGAAGAGCTTCACTGAAACATTTAAAGAGTATATTGTGTGTTTTGCTGTTCATCATTAGTTATTAAATGCAATAATGTTGATGGCTCTCATGCTATTAGCAGTGTTTTAGCGGCAAGCAGTACAGGTTACCTAGACTGTTAATTTACTCTTAAGATGTAATTACATTGCTGTTTGATTTTTGGGTGAAAGTTATATAGCTTTACACATTTAAAAGTCCATTGACAGATCTTTCTCTAATTCTGCTTTAAATTTTGACATATTATCTAATGATTTTTCTTCCAAATATACTAAATTTCAATGTTCTGAAGATTTAATCTAATTCAAAAAATGCTTTTAGGCCAGGTGTGGAAGCTCATGCCTGTAATTTGGGAGGCCAAGGCAGGTAAATCATTTGAGGTCAAGAGTTTGAGACCACCAGCCTGCCCAACATGGTGAAACCCCGTCTCTACTAAAAATACAAAAAAAATAGCGTGGCATGGACCTGTAATCTCAGCCACTCAGGAGGATGAGGCATGAGAGTCACTTGAACCCCAGAGGTGCAGGTTGCAGTGAGCCCAGATCGTGCCACTGCACTCCAGCCTGGGTGACAGGGTTAAACTCGGTCTCAAAAATCATGCTTTTAGCAGCTAATTTTAAAATCAGAGTTCTAGTTCCTATGTTTCCATTCATTCTGCAGTTTTAGGAATTTATATGACTTGTTTTTCAATTTGAACTAGATTTCCTACAAAATAAACATCTCCATTTACCTTCCCCTACGTTCCCTTCGTTCCTTTTCTCTTTTTTGAGGATTCTTCTATAAGTTTTGAATAGGAAAGATTTCAGTAAATGTGTTTAAACCAGCTTTTAAAATTAGTTGCAGAGAGCCAGAGAATGGAGTAGAAGAGTTATATATAGTTAGGATCAAAATGCATGGCTTTCACCTGGAAATCTTCATTTGTCTAAAATAATAGAAATGTGGATTACCTACACATATGACTGGTTTTTTGTTCTTGTTTGAGATGGGTTTTCACTTGTTGCCCAGGCTGGAGTGCAGTGGTGCAATCTCAGCTCACCGTAACCTCTGCCTCCCAGGCTCAAGCAGTTTTCCCACCACAGCCTCCCAAGTAGCTGGGACTACAGGCATGCACCACTACACTCGGCTTATTTTGTACTTTTTATAGAGAGGGGGGTTTACCATGTTTCCCAGGCTCGTCTCGAACTCCTGGGCTCAAGCCATCTGCCCACCTGGGCCTCCCAAAGTGCTGGGATTACAGGCGTGAGCCACCATGCCTGGCCCATATGACTTTCTGAAGGGCAATAAATAGGTTAAGAACTCAATTTTTTGGAACCAGATTCTTTGGATTCAAAAGTTGACTGACATTTAGCACCTGTGTTTCTGGTTCCTCATCTGAAAATGAGGATAATAACTACCCATTGTGCAGCGTGGGTATGAGGAAGGAATAAGTGAATTCACATATGTAAATGCACTCAGAACCTTGCCCAGCTCATAGTAGGTACTGTATATAATAAGCTGCCATTGTCATCATCCCTTTTTAAAACTCAAAAGATTATTCTATTAGCCCTATTTATAAAATGCAGTCTGCTTTGCTTCCTGTGATAATTATTTTAAGAAATACTTTCACAGTGCTTGACTCAGGTTTCAAACAAGTGATGATTAGATTGAAGATGGAAGGTGAAGAAATGTAGCAATTTAAAAAAGTAGCAGTGTGTGTGAACTGTAATTGCCACAAGGATCATGCCCTATTGATACTATTTCATCACAGATATCTGCCATATTTTCCAGTTTCCTTGTTAGTAACAGCTGATTGAGGTAGGACAGATCACAGTATCCCTGTTTTACAAAGGAGGAAACAGATTTGGAGGGGTGGGGAATAACTTGCTAAAGCCACATAACTGGTAAGCACAGCTTCTGGAGACTTGGAGCAAGGTTCTTAACTATGTTCATATCTTGGCATGTAGTAAACATGGCTTAGTGAGTTAAATCTTCATGACTTTTCAAAGGTGACAGAAAGCCGAATAGCTACAAACATTGTCATTTTTTTTAAAAGAACAGATCTGAAGTTTTTGTCTTGATACAGGGACTCTTGTCACCCAGGCTGGAGTGCAGTGGTGCAGTCTCACTGCAGCCTCAACCTCCCGGGCTCAAGCAATCCTGCCACCTCGGCCTCTCAAATAGCTGGTGCTATGGGTGCACGCCATCATACCTGGCTACTTTTTGTATTTTTGTAGAGATAGGCTCACCATGTTGCCCGGCTGATCTCAAACTCCTGGGCCAAGTGATCTGCCCACTTCAGTTTCCCAAAGTGCTAAAATTACAGATGTGACCCACACTACACCTGACCTAAGAATTTCTCAAGTGTTAAATGAAGAATGCCATCTGAGCTGAGCCTTGCTAGCTGTGAGTCACTAGAGAACAGGGCCCTGCCACAGACTCATTTTCGGTAAGATGGAGAGTGGGCTTCACCTTTTTCTGTTCTTACATCTTTTCCCCTTGCCTTTTTAAGTCAAAGATCAGGTCCATCAATGAGCTACCCCATTCTGCCTGTCTTACAGAGAGCACCTCACCGAGGTCTTCCTCTGCCCACTGCCACAGGCACAGAAAGTACACCTGGCTCCTCTCCCTGCAGTGGTACCAGTTGGTCTTTAAAAAAAAAAAAAAAATTTAAAACTGACTCTAGTAACTCCTCCTCAAAAAGAAGCCCTGGAACTTTGGAGAGATTTCACTAATTACCAATATATGGCCCCTGAACACTGTAGCTTGAAGTCTTCTAAATCTGATGAAATTACCTATGTGTGGTGTTACATCATTAAGATCACAAACGGGTTCTTCTGATTGCATCAATTGACTCTACTTGGGTTTAAAATTTCTGTATGTAAAAGTCTCTTTATGTGATCCATTTTCACCTAAAGGACCTTAGATTGTTCACATAACTATATTCCTTGGGCCAAACGGTACATGTGCATGACCAGCATCCCACCTGTTCTTGATCGGGTGTCTGGTATGTCACAGGGGTACTAAGGTCTTATTTCTGTTTTATGACAGACATCAAACTCAGATACTAAAATTAGTGGATCCAAAGAATGAGCACGGCTGATTTGTTACTAATATTAGTCATATTTTTGGTGTTTCAAATTATCTTACATCATATTGCATCCTAAGAGCATCTCTGTCTGCTAATTGTCAAATTCCTAGCTTCCTTTTAAGGAGATATTCAGAAGGATCAAAGTGGAAGAAAGCATGGGTTTGGAAGTCTGACCTGGCTTTGCCTCCCAGCTTTGTTACTTAAGAGCATATGACCTTAAAGGAATCACTAACCTTTCTGGGGGCTTATTTTTCTTGTCTGTAAACTATTTCTAATAGCGCCTGCCTCATCAAGAGTGGGCTTCAGTTTTCCCAAATGGCATGGGCTGCAACAAAATGGAACAAAGACCACAAATGCAGAAGAGAGGTTCAAGAGGCTCCTATCACAGGGTTACTGTGGCCTGTAGGGGAATTAATTGTTTTGTATTTTTTGGGGGGTGCGGGCCTGAGAAATGAAATGTGAGGAGGAGTTGCCCAGGAGACCGGGCAGCAGCCTTCTACCTACTGGCTCGGAAGTTTTCTGTATTTAACCTGTATCTGTACATAACTGCTTAGTCTGAGCCCTGCCTGTCACCTTGGCTGTGGCACGCTCTGTAATGCCTCCTTTCCCCACTCCAGTACACACAGCTACTGTGGAAGCATGTGTGTCCACCGAGGGGGAACAGGACTGCTGCAGGTTGGAGTCCCAACTGGTGTTTCCTTCACTTTGGGGATGCTGTTCAGATGTCAAGAGAGTTTATGTTGAAACCACCATGAATATTAACACTATTGTGGTTTCTGAACTAATGTAACAAAATTTATTGATGTTTCACTTTGACAATGAATTTTCACTTCATTAGTAGGAATATTTTTAAAGTTTAATTTCTGTGAGTCTCCCAGAAGCATAGACTATGTATATACATAGTTCTTAGTGAAAAAGCTTTAAAAGAAATTCAGCTTGGAAGAATGAGATCATGCATTATTCTAGATGCAGAATTAGCCATACAGCAACCAAGTTGGTATAAGATGAGAAACTTTAAGTACACTTAAGCAGCATGGGCCAGGTTATTTGTCTTATGTCAATAGCATTTTAATATTCAAACATACCCTTACGTTTGACTAGAAGAATATGTGCTTTATGTACTTTGTAGTTTTGGGGAATGAAATAACCTTTAGGGGAATGAAGCTATGCTAAAGTGCAATATAAGGTATTTCTTTGCTGATTTTTTTTTTTTTAATTACAAAAATAAGGGAAGTAGTAACCTTGAATTGTAAATTGGCTTATGTGTGACAAAGGCTTAGAAAAAGTGATAGACTTTCCAGTGGCAGATAGGGAAGATGTTTATTCTGCTAATGACCATGGAAATTGCTTAAGCCAAGTTTCATGTTCTGAAGCAAGGGTCCCCAAGCCCCAGGCCACAGACTGGTACTGGTCTGTGGCTTGTGAGCAAACTGGCTGCACAGCAAGAGGTGATGGGCTGTTGAGCTAGCACGAGCTCCACCACCTGTCAGATCAGCAGCAGCGGCAGGTTCTCATAGGAACACAAACCCTACTGTGAACTGCGCATGTAAGGGATCTAAGGCTGTGCACTCCTTATGAGAATCTAATAATGCCTGATGATCTGAGGTGAAACAGTTTCATCCCGAAACCATCCCCCAGCTCCCATCTGAAGAAAAATTGTCTTCCATGAAATCAGTCCCTGGTGCCAAAAAGATTGGGGACTGCTGTTCCACAGGGAAATTCATTGTATACATTTTACTCCTCCTCACATCCCTGTAAAAAACTATACTCAGACAAAATCTGGAAGAGCAGAGCTCTCGTTGCCACGTTAGAAGGAACAGCATTCCCCCATTTATTTAGTGGCCTGGCACTGCAAGATAAAAGTGGCAACAAAATGACTTGTTTTGAACTTGTAATATAAACACTTCAAAAAGCTCTTTTCCTCTCACAAATCAACCTTCTTGGCACTAGAACTGTTTCCTTCACCGGATCACTGAGTTGAGTAAGATCATGATGGAGAAACATTGACAGCTGTAGTAGTTTTCCATTCCCACACAATTTAAAATTAAAGCCTGATCCTGGTCTCTACAAGAAATATATGTAGGTTACAGTTACTGTTCTGGCCTGGGCAAGGTGGCTCACATGTCTCTAATCCCAGCACTCTGGAAGGCCAGTGGGAGGACTGCTTGAGCCCAGGAGTTTAACACCAGCCTGGGCAATACAGGGAGACCCTGTCTCTACAAAAAATAATGACTATTCTGTGTCCGTTTACCCTTTTCTGATGGACTAATACTGTACCACATACAAGTTATTTAATAAATTTTAGGGATGGGATCCAAGATGGCCGATTAGCAGCAGCTCAGGATTGTAGCTCCCACTGAAAGTGCAGACAGTGAGTGGACGCCACATTTTCAGATGAATTTTTATTGCCCACGGACCAGGAGATTCTTGGCGGAGGAGCCCCCACGGGTCGCCAGCGCGACTCTTTGGCCAGCGCGGCCGTTTTGCAGGCGCCCCCGGTGCGGTGGTTCTCAGTCCGGAGTATACGGGACTGAGTGCCCTTTGGTTGGCGTTTGGAGCTCCGGGAAGGCAGAGTCTCCCATGCAGTTGATTGAAAAGCAGACTGAAGTGGGGGAACCAGACCGGGAGATTCCCGGGCAGAAAGCGCCACGAATCTTAACGCCGCTGTTTCAGCCGGCATAGTGGGTCGCCGCAGGGGAAGGCTGGTTCCCCCAACACACAAAAAGGAAAACAGCAATTGGAACTGCTGAGGATTGAGAGTTTCACAGCAAGTACAGCTGAACCCGGGAAGGTCCAGCTCTGTGGGGAGGGGCATCCGCCGAAGGAAAACTAAGAATCAGAAAAAACTTTACCACCAACAAGCTGGACATCCACTCAGAGACCTAATCTGAAAGTCAGCAATTACACAGACGACAGGTGGATAAATCCACAAAGATGGGAAGAAACCAGCGCAGGAAGGCTGAAAACACCCCGAAATCAGAATGCCTTTCCTCCTACAGAGGATTGCAGGTTCCTCATCACCAATTGAACAAGGCCTGATAGAAAATGAATGTGAGGAATCAACAGAATCAGGCTTCAGAAGGTGGATAATGAGAAAACTTCTGTGAGCTGAAAGAACATGTTCTAGTCCAATGCAAGGAGACTAAGAACCTTGAAAAAAGGTTTGACGAAATGTTAATGAGAATGGACAATTTAGAAAGGAATATAAGTGAATTAATGGAGCTGAAAAACACAATACGAGAACTTCTCGAAGTATGCACAAGTTTTAACAGTCGAATTGATCAAGCAGAAGAAAGGATTTCAGAGGTCGAAGACCAACTTAACGAAATACAACGAGAAGACAAGATTAGAGAAAAAAGGTTTGTAAAAAGGAATGAGCAAAGTCTCCAAGAAATATGGGACTATGTGAAAAGACCTAATCTACGTTTGATAGGTGTACCTGAATGTGACGAAGAGAATGAATCCAAGCTGGAAAATATTCTTCAGGATATTATCCAGGAAAAGTTTCCCAACCTAGCAATGCAGGACAATACTCAACTCCAGGTAATACAGAGAACACCACAAAGATATTCCTCAAAAAGAGCAACCCCAAGGCACATAATCATTAGATTCACCAGGGTTGAAATGAAGGAGAAAATACTAAGGGCAGCCAGAGAGAAAGGTCAGGTTACCCACAAGGGGAAGCCTATCAGACTCACAGCAGATCTCTCAGCAGAAACCCTACAAGCCAGAAGAGAGTGGGGGCCAATATTCAACATTCTTAAAGAAAAGAACTTTCAACCCAGAATTTCATATCCAGCCAAACTAAGTTTCGTAAGTGAAGGAAAAATAAAATTTTTTACGAACAAGTACTCAGAGATTTCATTACCACCAGGCCTGCTTTACAAGAGCTTCTGAAAGAAGCACTATATACAAAAAGGAAACGAGTATCAACCATTCCAAAAAACCCATTGGTAAGCTGCATCCAGACCCATCTCACATGCAAGGATATACAGAGACTCAAAACAAAGGGATGGAGGAAGATTTGCCAACCAAATGGAGAGCAAAAAAAAAAAAAAAAAAAAAAGCAGGAGTTGCAATTCTCATCTGATAAAATAGACTTTAAAGTAATAGAAACCAAAAGAGATAAGAAGGACATTGTATAATGGTAGAGGGATCAATGTAATGGGAAGAGCTAACGATCCTAAGTCTATGTGCACCCAATATAGGAGCACCCAGATACATAGGACAACTTCTTGGTGACTTACAAAGAGACTTGGACTCCCACACAATAATAGTGGGAGACTTTAACATTACATTGTCAATATTGGACAGATTAATAAGACAGAAGGTTAACAAGGATACCCGGGACTAACAAGTAAACTTAATAAACATTTACAGAACTCTCTACTCCAAAAACAAAAAAATAAATTTTAGTAGCTGATAAAAAGCCAAACATGGGAGCTTTCTCTCCATGTAACTTTCTCAGCTACCTAGCCTAGACTGCATCATGAAAATGTTGTGTTGCTTGTTTCACTGGTTTTTCCAAAAATATGACATGTTCATGCCTCGCCCCCGCAAAACAGGATAAGCTATAGTAACAAATTAACCCCCCAAAGGTTTGTTTCTCAATTATGCAAAATCCACACTGGGCTTGGTAACTCTCCTAGGCAACTTCGTAAGACAGCTCTTCTCCTGGTGGTGGCTGGGGCATCCAGGCTGCTTGCATCTTTTGGCCCTATTCACATCAATCTGTAGTTACCGGAGAGGAAGGCAGGAAAGGAGGGGGCATCCTAGTTCTTAAATGCCTCTGACCAGAAGTGACACATGGCCATTGTCACCTTTCTAGAATTGAATCATGTGGCCTCAAATCAACTGCACAGGAGGCACTATATCTGTCACCATCAAGAATTTGCATGACAATCCCGATTTACACGTAACCTGCGTGTACCTTTTAAAGGAAATTTTTACTTCAAATACATAGCTAGTCTGTGGTTCATGACTTTTGCCAGATTTTGGGAGCTGCATGGAGCAGGAGCCTGAGGTGCTCAGCTGAAAACCTCTCATCAGTAGGAATCCACTGAGGTAATTACAGACTCCTGAGACTCGTATGGGAAGCCCTGGAGGACTGTACCCAATAAGAACAAACGAGCTCAACACCATGCCCTCTGCCTGGTGGTTCACTTTGACTGGTTTATTGTGTAGATATTGAAGAAAAACAGAATACTTTAGATTGACATTTTTAAGCAAAAAAGAAAAAAAAAGCTAGAAAAAAGCCAGGATTATTTTAGATCCAGTTAATTATTTGAGATTCTCTTTTCCAACAACTCTACCACAGACTTTGACTTGGAATTACAAAGGTGGAGAAAATCAACATTTCACTTGAGCAGGGGTTCATATTTATCTAAGGAAAGAGTAACAAGAACAATTTGTCAAGCACTTATGGTATACCAGGCACTGTAACCTATATTTCCTTGAATCTCCCAAAACAATCCTACGATTATGCTATTTGGTAGGCGAAAGACGGGAGGGGTGCATTGAGAGAGATTAAGTTGTTTGCTCAAATAGTGAAGTAGCAGGGGAAGGGATTTAACTCAAGCCTGGCTGACTCCAAAACTCAACTGGATTAGACATCAGTAATTCTACAATCCATCAGCATCATTTAAAAAATAAAAGTAACAAAGTGAAGCTTAATCAGTTTTAAAATGTCAAATTTATCATTTTCTAACAATGTTCTTGTGTTTTGAGAGTCAAAAATCCCCAAAACACTATTCAGAAACCTTTGAAGTGACCTGTAATGGCAGGGCAGAGTATTCAGTCAATTCATGGTGCAATATAGTTTTGTTTTTTGTTTTTTTGAGACAGTCTCACTCTGTTGGCCCAGGCTGGAGTGCGGTGGCACCATCTTGGCTCACTGCAACCTCCACCTCCCAGGTTCAAGTGGTTCTCCTGACTCAGCCTCCCTGAGTAGCTGGGATTACAGGTGGTGCCTGGCTAATTTTTTTGTATTTTTAGTAGAGACGAGGTTTTGCCATTTTGGCCCGCCTATGGTGTAATATCTAACAAAGAAATTACATTTAACTTCCATGGATCATGTTTGATACAGCTTTTTGAGATTTATAAAGTTATTTAATGAAATATTTAATTTTCTTAACAGAAAAGCAATTGTATTGGGGAATTTTGAAAAGCTTTTGCTTAAACACTGTGGATCCAAGACCCACCTGGAGACAAATATAATTAGTGTTCTCTGGTTCTGAGTGAAGTCTGTAAAAGTAGTCAGGGTGCAAGACAGCTCTGTTCTTTAAGGGTCAAATTTTATATATATGTGTGTGTGTGTATTTTTTTTTTTTTTTTTTTTTTTTTGAGCCAGGGTCTCCCTCTGTCAGGCTGGAGTTCAGTGGTACAATGGCTCACTGCAGCCTCAACTTCCCGGGCTCAAGCAATCCTCCCACCTCAGCCTTCTAAGTACTACAGGCTCAAACCACCACACCCCACTGATTTTGTTCATTTTCTGTAGAGACGGGGGTCTCACTATGTTGCCCAGGCTGGTCTCCAACCCCTGGGCTCAAGTGATTCTCCCAAAACGCTGTGATTACAAGCATGAGCCACCACACCCAGCCTAAATTATATCTTTTAAACCAACGTTGGTTTTTTTTTTTTTAAACACCTTTGTTTTTATCCCCCCCAGTTGAATGGCAAATTCAAAATGACAAAGCCTCAGACCTGGGTGTTAGAGGCAGCGTAGGCCTTGCCTTTCCATCACACTTGGTCACATGCACAGCATACCTCCACAGATAGCCCATGCTCCCCGAATGGTTGGCATGGAGCCCATGCCCTCCCCACCCTGCCCCATTCTGTAACTTCCTCCCAGGAAGGCAGGCCCCTCCCTACTCAAATCCCTGTCCAGGGTCCAGGGTCCAGAGGACATGGTCCGGGCAGGGAACCTCAGTGAGGCCCACCACAAGCCACCCTTCCAAGTCTAACCGAGCACCCTGCACACGGAGCTACACTCACCGCATGTGCCTTTCTGCGGCATATGGTGAGTGCCTGCTGGGAGCTAGGTGCTGGAGAGAAGTTTAAGTCAGGCTTCTCCCCGACACCAAGGCTCGAAGACAGATGGGTGTAACCCCTGAGGCCAACTTCCCTCCTCACTGGTCACAATGTAGCACTTTCTTACCCTGGTCGTCCACTGTGCCTCTGCTGCTCTGCCAGTCTGTAGGGGCAGAAGGACGCCTGCGCCGAGCAAGAATGCTGAAGCCAGGTGCCTGGCCTCCGCAGTGGTGGAAGCTCCTGTAGCCGGCCCCTATTTGACTAGGCTGAATCGAGTTGGCTTCTCCACAGCTGAGGCCTGGTCACTGACTACACCATCTCCGTGTTGAGGAAAACAAACCAAAACCAAACCAAAACAAAACAAAAAAACCCAAACCACTGGTATTTTAAATTCTGATCGAAATGAAGATACTAATAGCCCTGGGGCTGAGTTCTGAGAATCCCCCACGACCCCCGCCCCCTCAGAACCTTGTACTCAGGTCCTCCATGCAGCCTTGCTCTTGCAGCCTGGTCTGTCTCTGCTACACTGGTCCCGCCCCACACTGGCCTGGGTCTCGGACTTGCTGAAACAAGCCCCAGATGGTTCCGATTTCCACCTGGGTACTAGGTATAGGCCCAGCTCTACCATCCTCTAGCCGTATGCTTGTCAGAGAGAAGTTTAACCTTTCTGGATTTCACTTTTTTCATCTATAAAATGATGGAATCGAGAGAGACGATCTCCACACTGCTGTCCCTGGTCCATAGGTATCAGTGGTTTTCAAAGCCACCAGGGTTGAGAAGTGGTGGTCCATGGTTGCTTTTCTGAGCTCATATTTAGAGTCCTCTGGCTAAAGAGCTGGAGAAGAAAGAGGACGTCCTCTCACCCCATCGAGCTTTTAGCTCTTCCCAGTTCACTACAAGACCAGGGGAAATGTCAGTTACTCCAGCCACTTCTAGAGCAGGCAGGGGGAGGGTGGGGGGATGAGATGGGGGACAGCACTTTGCTGGGCTTTAGTTTTGGGGATAATGAGCTCCTGAGATTTCTCCCACGCCATCCTGCTGGGGGTGACTATGGCTCCTTCCTTAGGAAGGAGTCCCGCCTTTCTTTCCCTCCTACTCACAGGGAGGCTGCCGGCAGCTCCACATTGGCCCGGCTTTTGAATCTATGTTCCATATGATTATATATACATATTATTATTATTATTATTTACAAAAGGCTTCTGCTTGCTAAAAAGGTTTTTGAGACCACTGACCTATGTAAGGGACAAGCTCCCTGGGAACTTCCCTGCCAAGAACAAAAAACACCCTCCTTATAAACTCCCCAGGGCAGTGCAGTTTAAGCCCCGGAGCATGGTATTCAAGGCCTTTGGCAATTTGGTCAGCTTCCCTTTCTATGGTAACTGCTACCACTCCGTACCTACTCTTCACATTCCAGCCACCAGAGCGGTTTGTAGTTCTGGGACACAACACGTGCCACATTCCTGCGTGTCCTTGCAGATGCTGTTCCCTTTGCCTCAATGCCCTTCCACTTTGACCACCTAAGAGAACCCCTATGCATCCTTCGAAGACCTAATAGTAGCTCCTCACGAACGCCTTCCTTGATCCCGCACTTGTTAGTTACCCGGCCTCTGGGCTATTCTGTGCCCTCTGCTCATCACTAGATCCGAAATGGCTAATTTACAGGCAGCGCATTGGGATGGTTTTGGATACGGGACACCTGGGCCCAGACCCAGCCGCCCCACCCCGGCGCCCCGGGCCTATGCGTAGAAGGAGCCTCCGCCCCGCGGGTGTGGGGAGGACGAGGCTGAGGGAAGCAGCTGGCCCGGGGCCAGGCCCACGGCCCGCGCCGCCCTCGGAGGGAGCGGGGTGGGGGCGGCGCTCCTGCAGGTTCCCGCCCGGGGAGGGAAGCCAGCCCAGCACCTAGCGCACTGGGCGCTCAGACTCCTGGTGCTTCCCCGGCGTCTGAGGGTTTCTCAGCCACCGAAGGGCGTCTCCGCGGCACCCAACGGGTTCCCGAGTGGAGAGATTTGCCTTCAAATCTGATTAAACGGGGCACCGTTTGGTGAAGGCGCCCAGGATCTTTGCGTCCCCCACGCATCCGCACTGGGTCTGCAATGGAAAAAAAGCGGGGGCCCAGAGCTCGTCTTCCAAAGAACAGAAAGCGCCGGACCGCGACGTCCCGGCCCCGCCCAAGGGCCCTGCGAGGTCGGCCCGGAGACCCCGCGGCCGCTGGCGGGGCGAGGCTTTCCCCAGGCTCCCGGCGCCACCTGGTGGCTCGTGGCGTGCACTGCGGGCCAGGCTCGGGAGGCCCTCTTGGCTCGGATCCCACTCCATGGGGGCGGCTGCAAGACAGGAGTCCCTGAACAAAGGTGAATGTCATTCCAGGAGCCGGCCGCGTGGGGACAGAACTGAGGCTTGGGACCGCGCAGATCTACGTGGATTCAGCTCCTACCCCCAAAGCCTGCCCGCTTGTGAAGCGGGGACCGCGGTTTGAGCTTTCCGGGCGCACCTGCTTCCTGGGGCCTGAAGGAAGTAACCCAAGAACTCACCCAAGCACGGTGCCTGTACCTGCCATCAACCCAACACTTCTCTTGAAAACCAGTCTCTTTCCTCACTGCAGTTCATTTGTAAAATTAGCCTTATCCAATGCAACTATTTTCCCCCCAATGAGTGGTAAAGTAAAATATATTGGTATTAAAGAAAGACAGTTTTCTTCACTCTAGGTAACACCAGTCCACGGGATCAGGTTCAGAACCCGAGCCTGGCCTGAGGCCTGCCCAGTGGCTCCTTCCTGCCTCCTCTGTCTCCTTCCGATTCAGCCGGTGAACCCTCGCCTGTCCCCTCCTCGAATATGGCAGCATCACGGTGCCGAAGATCCCAGAGGGTTGTCCTCTTTCCTCAGGTTGTACTACATACCTAGGAGAGATCTGAATTTGGGAAAATGAATTAGTCTCAAGCCCTTTAAAAACAAAACCTTGACAGAGACCAAGGAAAGTTAACTATTGAAATCGCAATGAGCTTTGAGCTCTTGGACTCACACAACAGCCACCTGTTTCTTCTTGATTTTATGAGGCTCCTCTAGCAGTTCTGTTCCTCACCACCAAGAAGCACACAGGTTGTTTAGCCACTGATGTTGAGTGAATGTTGGAACCATGCGTACTTCACTACCTGATAGCTAACACTGCTTCCAAAGTTCTAGAGCCCCAAACAGTGCCGGGGCACAACGTGGACTCCTGCCGTTGTGTTTCTGGGCTCTCCTTTCAGCATAGCTGTCTGAGCTACACAGAGACAGTTCGTTCTGGCCAAACTGATTTACGAACACAACACAGCATTGCACATCAGTCACAGGGCCAGGGGAAATTTCATGGATAATTCTAATCTAGGGACAGTGTTGGGGGTTTTAGTAGAGCTCCCTCTGACCAGTCATGACGCTGCTGGGGGAGAACGCTGCCAGCCCCTGCAGCAGGGGTCTTCCTGGACAAACTGAAATGAAAGGCTTTCTGTGGCTAAGTCTCCCATTCACCCCCTAGATCAAAATAACACTATTGTTTTTAGTGATTAAAAAGTAATTCAAAGCTGGGCGCGGTGGCTCATGCCTGTAATGCCAGCACTTTGGGAGGCCGAGGCGGGTGGACCACCTGAGGTCGGGGGTCGAGATCAGCCTGACCAACACGGCGAAACTCCGTCTCTACTAAAAAATACAAATGGTGGCGCATGCCTGTAATCCCAGCTACTTGGGAGGCTGAGACAGGAAAATTGCTTGAACCTGGGAGGCAGAGGTTTCAGTGAGCCAAGATTGCACCACTGTGCTCCAACCTGGGCGACAGAGAGAGACTCTATCTCAAAAATAAAAATAAAGTAATAAAAAGTACTTCAAATGTTTTAAAAAATTCTGGCAATAGGCAAGTTTATGAGAAGAAATGAGAAGTTTCCATAACCCCAACCCCAGCCACCATAATTCAAGTGCTTCTGGAGAGGGTTGCCCTGAGCCTCGGGCAGACTTTTTATTGTGAGTCTCAAACCAGGCCAGCCTGGGTAGAGCTGGGCAAACAGGCCCCTCCCCAGGAAGCAAGGCATGGAGAGTGGAGGGCAAGAAAGCCAGTCAGGGATTCATCTCTTATTCACAACCCTTGGTCCCTGGAAAAGAGAATTGATGATCAATTCCAATAGAGTTGGTTGTTAAGGTAAATAATCAATGGGTTTAGGGACCCAGAATATGGCTTTAGGAAAAGAGGCTGGTAAAATCCAAATTGCTGTTACTGTCCCAGTCATTATGCAGGGACATTTTCTCCCTCACCTTTACTAAGTGACTGCTTCAAATTTTGTTAACCTTAGTGCCTATTCCACCCAATTCATTGGATCCCAAATAATGAAGTTCGTGAAGGACCTGGTTTTCTGATCCTGGGTTCCCATGGGTTCTGGCCCCGCTGACTGTAAGGAAGCCTTGTTTTCCCAGCCATCCCTCTCCTCTCCCCCAGCCTCAGCCACGTTACTACCAGGATAACACAGGGCTCTGTTAACTCAGGCGCCTACGCGTGGCGGGAAGCGGGTTGGCACTTGCAGGTGGGGCTGTGGGAATTGGAGACCGGAGGAGACTCCAGGGGGCATTCACTTCTCTGTAGGGCTTCTCTGTCGCCAGATCTTGTGACTTCAAGTGAAACCAGAAATCTGGATTTAAGTGAAACCTTCTGATTTTTAAATGTTGGGAATTAATTCACATTTTGATGTATACAGGGGGAGTTAAAAGGCAACATGCCTGGGGGGAACCCGTGTGCTTCCTGTTGTTTGCTGGGCAGAGCGCTCTTATCTTTCTTCACCCCATGAACAGGGAACACTTAATAAACGCTGGCTACTGTTGCTATCCCAAGCCCCAGCGGCCTTCGTGGAACATGGGCTTGGATCTATTTCTTGCCAGGAAATACGGTGTAACCTCAACTCTGATCACACCGAAAGTCCAAGGCCCACCTCCACTAATGGCTCCAATGTGGTGTTTTCTTGAGTTTTCTTTAAACTGTCAGTGACCACAGTATCCGTGTTTGTGTAACTCCCTGGAGAGGCAGTGGGACGGCATCCGCAACTGTCCCCACTCCTCACCCCTCCCCCATCCACCTTACCTGTAGCCCCCAGCTGGAAGTGGGTCCCACTTGCCCTTCTGAGGAGTCCTAATGCTTGAATAATTAGCTGTGGCATTAATTCCCCATTTTATCAATTGGCTCGATATGCAAAAGGTTTATAAAGGAACACTGGTTAGTCAGGCCAGAAACTGTTCTTCCTAGATCCAACAACGCAAAAAAAAAAAAAAAAAAGCGATAAAAGGATACTTCCTCTAACCTATGCACTTTGCTTAGTGGTAAAAGTAAACATCCAGCAAGAACAATGACCTTCCTATGCCCCTATTACTTCCCGTAGTTAAACAGGCCCACCCAGGAGGAAGAAATGTGTTTAGTACGGTGGCGCTCACCCCCTTCCCTGGAGAAGTTTTTAAAAACTTCAAGAGCCCAGGAATCCATATTCTACTTGAGGTGATTCTAATCTGAAGACAGGGTTGAAAACTTGCTGGAAAGTCAGATAATGAAAGAAGGACTTCGTCTTCAGAGTCACAGGGGGAAGACCCAACCTTCCTTCAAAAGTTAACTGTTACAAAACATAGGGCCACTCTCTGCAAGAAAAAACTTTCCACAAATAAATCCTTGAAATAAGATGTGTTTAATTTTCTAATAAAATGCACCTGTAGCCAACTGCTGCTGGAAACCCCTTCTCCACCTGATAAAATGTAGGTCTGGGTAAGGCTTCTTCAGCTGCCAGAGAATGTTCCCCTTCACCCAGACTCGACATTCCTGGTCTCTGCTCAGCTGAGACTCTTCTCTTGCTGAGGTTTGCATGAAGTTGCCTCACGTTCCCATCTAAACCACAGGTTCCTTAAAGGTGGGATCGGGGCTTCCATGTAACTCTCATAGCTCCAGCAACCTGCTGGTCTCACATCTTCACTGTAGTCAAGAGCAGAAATGTTTGGACATCCAAGGCAGAGCCATCTTTGAGCTTCAGTAGGTGCCTCTCAGGTGAGGAAGAGGCCACAAGGCCATTTCTAGGTCTTCAGAATTTTCAGGAAATGAGCTAAGTTAAGCTGCTCCCAGGTAAGCACAATTAGTAATGGACTAAAGATAAAACATGAACAAAAATAGGAGGGGAAAAGGTAAAGTCACTGATACAGTTTGGCTGTGTCCCACCCAGATCTCTTCTTGAATTATAGTTCTCAAAAGCCCCACGTGTCAAGGGAGGGATCCGGTGGGAAGTGATTGGACTACGGGGGTGGCTTCCCCCATGCTGTTCTCGGTGAGATCGAGTTCTCATGAGATATGACGGTTTTATAAGCCTCTGGCATTTCCCCTGTTTGCGCTTCTCTCTCCTGCCATGTGAAGAAGGTTCTTGTTTCCCCTTTGCCTTCTGCCATGATTCTAAGTTTCCCGAGGCCTCCCCAGCCACGTAGAACTAAGTTAATTAAACCTCTTTCCTTTATAAATTACCCAGTCTTGGGTATTTCTTTATAGCAGTGTGAGTACAGACTGATACAGTCATCATCCAAGACTCAAAGCAGAGTCTTAGCTAGCAAAGGAGGTTCAGGTCAGCGTACCCCCTGAAGCTGGTTCCTAACTGCCACTGCCCTCCAGCCTTCGTGACCGCTGTATTTAAGCCAAAGTTCAAACTCCCTAGCCCAGCACATAGGACCCAGCCCCATGCACACAAACATTCAAGACTTTTCCTAACCTTGCATGGCTTCCTCACAGTTCACTGCAGCCTTGATTTCCTGTGCTCAAGCGATCCTCCCCACCCCAGCCTCCTGAGTAGCTGGAACTCCAGGCATGTGCCACCATGCCCAGCTAATTTTTAAATTTTCTGTAGACAGGGTCTCTCTATGTTGCCCAGGCTGCAGTGAACTCCTGGGCTCAAGCAATCCTTCTGCCTTGGCCCTAAGGACTGATTCCCTGGTCTGTCTCCCTACAAGGCCACAGAGAGCAGCCCACTGTCAGGAAAGCTCTCTCTTACATCCGTGTTTCTGGAACCTGGTACCAGATCTACCACTGTTAAAGACTCAAAGTGGTTTTTCCAAAGACAGCAGAGAATGATGAAGTACTTCCACCTCAGGGAAGATCCAAGGAGCTAATCTAGGCCAAGTCTGCGTCCACTCGTCAAGTGAGTGTTAAGATTCCCTCACCATCATGGTGGCACACACCTGTGGCCCCAGCTACCTGGAAGGCTGAGGTGGGAGGATGGCCTGAGCTCAGGAGGTCAAGGCTGCAGTGAGCCAAGATCAAGCCACTGCACTCTAGCCTGGGTGACAGAGCAAGACCCTGTTTCAAAAAAAAAAAAAAAAGGTCCCTCAACCTCACTAGAGATTAGTGTTTCATTCATGCTATGGACATCTGCCTGGGAAGAGAGCCCAGGCTGTTATCGCTCCCAAATGAGAGCTGTGACTGCACCAGAGTTCACAACCACTGCCTCGGAAGACCTGTTTTTAAAAAAAATCGTCTTGTATAACTTAAAAATTACTCACTTGCTTTCCAGTAAGGGATCTCCTTAATATCTGTTGTTTTTTAATGTAAAGCAACAGATATTAAGGAGATCTTAATATTTGTTTAAAGAAATCTTTTGGAAAGTAATAACTTCAAATTTTCCTATCCTGGAAAGTCAAAAATTATAACATTTAAATGTGCTTGTGAATATTTTCCTCACTTGTTACAAGCTCTTTTTCAAAAAATAGGATTTCTAACTGAAATATTCTAGAAACATTTCCACAGTGTAAACAGAAGAAGCTATGATTAGGGCTGGAGCCTTCTTTCATAATTCAGTTTTAAGTACAAACCTGGCCCCAGAAACCCATCTACCCCCGTAACTGTTTGGCACTGGGCCTCCTGGGAGAGTGCTGAGCTGGCATTCACCTCGAGTGTCCAGCAGGGCAGCCAGGGGCGAGTGACATGAGGGTGACGTGAGGGTGCTGCCAGCTCAGCCACATCCTCCCTGCAGGGAATGAACATCTTCAGACTCATACCAGGGCAATAACTGAGGAACCACTTTGGTCTTATTTCAAAAACAGGAATAGCTGCATTTAATTTCATTCAGTAAATCAATTCCAGTTAACTTACCTTCTCTTAGAAAATGGCAGAAAGCAAACATAGGATGTGAAAAGTTAAAGACGCGTGACATACTGGAGAGTAATAAGTGCACATGTGGCAATTAAGGATTGTAATTTAGATGTAACACAAGAAAAAAAGTAAAATTATTGTACTTTATTGCTGTATCTATGCTTTCCCAGTATAGCTATAATACTACAGGGAGCCACAGAGTGCCACCTTCTGGTTTAAAACTGCGACACCTTCTTTATTTCTTTTGAAATGCCACTTCAGAAGGTGGACGTAGAAAGCAACAGCAGCAGTTACAAAATGTTGTCTGAGTGATTCTGAGAGCTCAAAACAAGGATCTGTGTATAGGCTGAATAAAAAGACGTTCAAATAACAGTGCACGCTGTGGAATTTCAACACAAGTCTTCAGGTGGAATTTCTGTGTAAACCTTAATAGAGATGCGACTCATGGAGACCAAAGTAAAATCTCTTTACCGTTTAGTTTAGTGAGGTGGTCTGCATTCTCGCAAACGACTTACAAAGTACAAGAAATGCTGCATGTGAGTACTAGGCATAGAATATTTCATTTTCTTACGGAAGGAGCAGCAAGGGGCAAGGAACCTCGTGGACGCCCTGCCACCACCTTTCCCGAAGACACACCCCCCCCCCCAGGAATGGCAGTGGAAGCCTGGCAGCAAGCCACCCTTCAATCTTTTTGGTTGTTTAAAATACAAACACTTTCTGACATCTCTCTCCCTAGTGCATGAGCCCCACTCAACCTGGCAGGATACAACCCACGTCCTCTTGTTTAGTTTTCCCCTTGCAATTATTTACAGGACTCCTACAGATACGGTACAAACTAGTATGAAATTAATGATAGTTTGCATTTCCAGACACGCTCCCGTGGTTAAATAAATATACCACGCTGATTCTGAAGAACGGTTCAAAGTTAAGGTGACTCAGAAGCACTGGCATCCACAGCCGCAGAAACAGGCTTCTCGCTGACTGGAGTGGAGTCGCCGACTCTGTCCTCAACAGTGGCAGGGGCCTGGGCAGTGGGGGGGTGTCACATCCACAGTGAGTGAGGAGGCAGTGTCTGCCTTTGCAGTAGTTGTGATGGGGTTGGAGGGTGGGCTGCCGGTGGGCGGGAGAGGAAGACAGCAGCTCCCCTGAGCTTGTTGCAGGAGAGCTCTCTGGAACCAAGGGGAATGATGGGAGGAACTCGGATGGCAGGGGTAGAGGTGCAATGCCAGGTAAGTTTCGGGGGGGGGCAAGGAAGAAAGAGGTGGCAGACCTAGGACAGAAACGGCACAGATCATACATCCTCCCGGCACTGAAAGGGCAGCAGGCATCACGAAAGGGCTATTTTTATTTACATTTCATTAAAGAAACTGAAGCTGAGGTTAACACAAATCACAACCTTTCCAGATGGAGGCCCTGGCAGGGCTAACTATTCCCTATCAAGGCTGCCTAGAGGAATAGGTTTTCAGCTCCTAGGCTCCATGTGACCTGGCCCAGCACTAGGGGAAACTGGCTCAGGGAAGAAATGATCCAGTCACGACAGACAGCAGCCCACCCAGCAGGTGACACAGCTACACTGGATGTCAGACAGGGGGACTCATGCTCACCCAGGCCAGCTGCAAGCTGAGTTACAGCTGCACTTCTGACAAACAGGAAGAGGTAGGCAACAACCATCCTGCGAAGGCAGCAGAAGGGAGGGCCTGGATTATCACCCCTCCACTGTCCTTACCAGGGGTACCCAGCCTCTGCTTAAAACCTGTGATTGATAACCATTTATATTACACTTGGTGGGCTCACTATGATGATCTTAAAATGCAAGGGGAGGCGTGGTGGCTCACGCCTGTAATCCCAGCACTTTGGAAGGCCAAGGTGGGAGGCTTGTTGAGCCCAGGAGCTAGAGACCAGCCTGGGCAACATGACAAAACCTTGTCTCTATTAAAAAAAAAAAAAATACAAAAATTAGCACGGTGGCACACACTTGTAGTCCCAGCTACTAGGGACTACAATGCCACTGAGGTGGGAGGATTGCTTGATTCCAGGAGGCGGAGGCTGCAGCGAGATGAGATTACACCACTGCACTCCAGCCTGGGCAACAGGGTGAGACTCTGTCTCAAAAAAAAAAAAAAAAAGATTTTAAAATGCAGAATGAAGAAAAGGGTAATTATTACTTCAAGAAACAAAGGAAAGGCAGGGTGAAAAGCATAGGTTCAAAGGGCAACCCCCGGCTGGTGAAACCCTCACTGCTGAGAGCCTCTCAAATTTGGGGAAAGGGCAGAGGAGCCAAGAATACAGGGCACAAAAGGAAATGCGGGGGTGAGCACTGAGACAGTAAATGGTTGTCTGACTTTACTGCTAGTACTTCATTTTTATTTTGAGATGGAGTTTCATTCTGTCACCCAGGCTGGAGTACAGTGGCGCAATCTCAGCTCACTACAACCTCCGCCTCCTGGGTTCAAGTGAGTCTCCTGCCTCAGCCTCCCGAGTAGCTGGAATTACAGGCAGGTGTTACCATGCCCGGCTAATTTTTGTATTTTCAGTAGAGACGGGGTTTCACCTTGTTGGCCAGGCTGGTCTTGAACTCCTGACCTCAGGTGATCCACCCCCCCATCTTGGCCTTCCAAAGTGCTGGGATAATAGGTGTGCTCTTAGGCTTTTTAAACAAAAAAGATGAATATTTATTTGAAGTAGCTGAAATTTGTTGAACTGATTCACTCTTTCCAGAAAAAAAACTGAAGAGGATGGGCATTCCTGAATGAAACTTTTTATTAGAGAGAATCCTAGGAGGGTGAGGTCTGCAACGTACCTGGGTTCACGAGTTCTGGTAAGCCAACCCCTGGCATGATGTGTGGTGCTGGGAGGTTGAGGCTGAGGTTGGGGAGGTTGGGCAGTCCTGCTGGTAAAGGCATCAGACCTGAACAGAAGGCAGAAAAGAACAAAAGGGAAATCACTTGACCTGGGGAAGAAATAAATCTGTGTGTATTAAAAACAATCCCAGCCACTTCCAAGTGACAGTACCAGAAGTCCACCTAATGTGTGGCAGTTCGTATCATAATCGCATTAACAACAACAAAATTTCACTTAACTGAAATATATTTCTATACCCAAGTGATTAGATGGATTAGGTGGCTAAATCGGTAAAGATGAAAATAAATAACTAATACTCCTAACACTCTGGAGTAAGAATGATTATGGCCCGAGTGCCTTGGAGAAAAGGCTGATTTGTTTTAGTAAATATGGCAGAAAATGAAACTGAATTTTTCTTTCATGGTTGAGGTTTACAGTCTCTATGGCATTTTACATTTCTTATTCTGAAAAATAATTGCAGACTTACAGTTGCAAAAGTAGTACAAAGAATCCCCACATATACCTTTCCCCCAACTTCCCGTATGTCTACGTGTCAGCACACTTGCTTTATCATTCTGTGTGTGCACATATTTGGTTCACGGCTTAATATGCTTGGATAATGACATTTTTAGCTATACATTAAAAGCCCTCACAATGAAAGTGTATTTGATCACTGAAGTAATATTTGATTATTATAGGCTGGATAAAGTGACTTTGTCCACTAGGAATACAAAGAGAAAAACACAAACATTTAATTTAATGATAGAGCTACTAAAGACCCACATAAGGAGCCTTCTCTTCCAAGACATAGTGTCTGCTCACACGAACGGCTGTTCGTCTGTCACTAAGGAGACACTGGAGAACTGGACTGCTGCAGATTCCCGATTCCTGGCTGCTGCTGCACTGTGGAGTTGCAGGGGCGGCAGGTGGCTGCTGGCTGGGGGTAAGGAGTGCTAGGCTCCACAGCTAACTAGCTGATAACTGATATCTCTGGTTCCTCGGCTACTAAGAAGAGTTGCCCTAGCTCTCATTTATCACAGACTTACTGCCGAGATAAATTGAGATTAAAAGACATAAAAAGTTACCATATAGGTATAATATTTTTCATTGTTTTTAAGATGCAAATATTAGTAATGCTATTATCGTTAGGCACATCTCCAGTCCCCTGGTGGTTACCTGGTAATGTAGTAGCTGGGTTCATGGGTGGCACAGAAGTGAGGGACTGGTTTACTTGTGGTGGCAATAACGGTACTGTTGGTACACCTAAAATGAAAGCACAGTCTTCATTTCTAACAAATTTAGTGGACAAAAAAATGAACAGAATACATTAGGACAATCTTCAGCCCCCTCCCTGCACCACTGTCGGGTTTTCATTTGGTCCCAATTTCCAGCTGCAACTGATTGTATGTTACCCTTTCTGGCAGCTCCACTAACACTGCCCACAGCTCTTCTCTTAATAAAGGCTGTTACCAGAGCCTGGACCAGGAGGGCAGGAGACCGTGCAATCCCACTCCCAGCCCAGCTCACTGGACGAGAGGTTTACGCCTGACCTAAGCAGGGCGGGAATAGAAAACTATCTTAGACATTTGTAAATGGGACACAAGGATTCTAGTCAATCGCTACTGGGCTCCTAAATTAAGATACCATGTAAGCCTGGGGTTGCAGGGGGACTATGTGCCCTGTGAAACAGTGAATGCCAGTTTGTGAAAGCAGAGAATGTCATAGGTAGCCTGAAAGAGACAAAACAGCGTATGAACCTCTAGGACGGAGAGAATGACCTGGCTTCCTGAATATCCATTTCCTTTTGACCTTAGGTTCTGTGACAGTCCTTTGAAGTCTAACACATTTCCATTTGTACTAACGTTAGCTTGAGGAGGTTATGGTTTTCATGTACAAGTAAGCCTTAGGATCCCACCTAATCATGTTTACCACTTACCCCAGTGGGAGGTTTTGCTGATGTTGAAACAATAAATGAAAGCACATCCTTCACTAATTTAGTGTTCATTTTCCTTTATCTGGCACACTGATTCCAGATTTTGTCTTACAGATCTGCATAAATATGGTAGCGGAAATAAACTGTGCCTAAAAGTATGAACCAACCATGCAGACAGTCTATTATTTATTCATTTGTCTACTTTTCTGCGGAATTCAGAGGCAAGCAAAAATAAGAAAAACGTCTAACTGAAGTACTGGCAAATGCTCTACTGGATCCCAGACTGCATAATTTCACTCAAATATAAGAAGCTGCTCTCTACTCTGTACCAAAATGTTGGTGACTGTGTGCTTTGTAAGTGGTCACACACAATAGCAATGCTATCATTTTTTTTATATTTGTTTTGAAATCTTGCTTTTAAGAAAATAAAAGCGGCTTGGATTGGTTAAGCAAATTTCTTCTATTTTCCAATAAAGTCTTGAATATAAGTTTCTTTTCATTCTTAAAGGATACATTCACAAGTCTCAAAAATAACTGACTAAATCTAAGCCAGGAATTCTAAATCTAGGGCCCACAAATGGGCTTCAGGGGGTCTGTGAAGCTACTAAAATTGTATACAACAATTTTTGGAAGGCAGGTTCTTTGCTTTCATCAGATTCTCAAAGGAGTTGAATGCATACTTGAGTGTGGTCATTCATTCAAGTTTTTTGGAGCACCTACCGTACGTTACACATTGTTCTAGGCACCGAGGCACTTTACAACTTGAAGAAAACAGAAATCACAACCTTCAGGAAATTTATGTTCTCATGAGGGGGCAGGAAAAGGAAAGGAGAAAAATCAAGTAAATAAAATACATAGCATGTAAAATGGTGATACACTTGGGCCAAGACGCGGTGGCTTATGCCTGTAATCCCAGCACTTTGGGAGGCTGAGGCGGGTGGATCACCTGAGGTCAGGGGTTCAAGACAAGCCTGGGCAACATGGTGAAACCCTGTCTTTACTAAAAATACAAAAATTAAGTTGGTATGGTGGTGAGCGCCTATAATCCCAGCTACTTGGGAGGCTGAGGCAAGAGAATCGCTTGAACTTGGGAGGCAGAGATTGCAGTAAGCCAAGATCACACCACTCCACTCCAGCCTGGGTGACAATGCAAGACTCCATCTCAAAAAAAAAAACAGTGACACATTGCAGAAAAATCAAGCAGGGAAGGAGAACAGAAAGTGTGAGGGGTGCACTGAAAACGTCACAATGATGAATGCCACTTCAAAATGGTAGAGTCATTTTCTAAAAATTTTATAATCCCAAAATCTTCACATCCACAAAAAAGTTTAATTATATACTTTCATTTCTCTACAGTTACTTTTATAACTCTACAGTTACATTATATAGGCTATTATATTACATTATGTCACACTGTATGGGCCACTTTGCAAGCAATATAATGAAAAGTGAAGACAGAAAATTAACTGCCCATCAAAAAGTTGTTTCTCACTTATTATGCTAGAACATTTTAGTCTTCTCAAATTTATTTACTCCAAGGTGATGATGTCAATTTTTTTCAGTCTCTTGAGCAATTACTGCTTTATTTGCATTTGTCTTTAACAGAAGCCATTTCTCTGCAGTGCCATAAGCCAGGGATCTCTGTGCATGTGCTTATAAGACAATACAAGTAAAACTACAATGTAATGAGGAAAGATTTAAATGTCAAAGAGAAACTGGGGCTTGAAGAGACATGTTGACTATCTCCTAAAATCAGAAGAACATCTGGGGCCAGGCACGGTGGCTCATGCCTGTAATCCCAGCACTCTGGGAGGCTGAGGCGGGTGGATCGCCTGAGGTCAGGAGTTTGAGACCAGCCTGGCCAATATGGTGAAACCCCGTCTCTACTAAAAATACCAAAATTAGTCGGGTATGGTGGCATGCGCCTGTAGTCCCACCTACTTGGGAGGCAGAGTTTGTAGTCCCACCTACTTGAGCCTGTAGTCCCACCTACTTGAACCTGGGAGGCGGAGTTTGTAGTAAGCCCAGGTCACGCCACTGCACTCCAGCCTAGGTGACAGAGCGTGATAATGGGTACAGGGTTTCTTTTGGTGTGATGAAATATTCTGAAATTGACTGAGGTTATTGGTTGTACAACTCTACAAATACACTAAAAAACACTGGATTTTATACTTTAAACAGGTGAACTGTATGGTAATATGCAGTAATATGCATTTTATCTTAAGAAAGCAATAAAAAAAATATAACAAAAACCCAAAACAAACAAAAAGGACTACATTAGGTAGAACGAGGAGTGAAGAAAAGGAAGGAGGCCAGGTGCAATGGCTCAAACCTGTAATCCTAGCACTTTGGGAGGCCAAATCACCTGAGTTCAGGAGTTCAAGACTAGCCTGGCCAACACGGCGAAATCTCATGTCTCCTAAAAATACAAAAATTAGCTGGGTGTGGTGGCACGTGCCTGTAATCCCAGCTACTTGGGAGGTTGAGGCATGAGAATCACTTGAATCATGGAGGTGGAGGTTGCAGTGAGCCAAGATCGCACCACTGTACTCCAGCCTGGGCAACAAGAGCGAAACTCCATCTCAAAAAAAAAAAAAAAAGAAGGGAAACAGACAGGCACATCTCCCGTAAGTGAGACTGAGCTCCTCAGAAAGGAGCTCCTACTCACTTTTGCATCTCCAGTGCCTACTACTTCAGAAACATGCAAACATTTGTTGAGTAACCAGAGCAGTTCAACAGAATTTAAAGTCAGAGTTCTGATTTTACAAGTTGTAGAACCTAAGGAAAGTTCAGGGTCTAAAATATGCAGGAAAGAGATTTAAGCTCTGTATGTATCCACATGGTGATTTAGAACAAGCTTTCACAGCCAGGACCTGTCAACACAGAGTACATATGCAGTTTTCAAGGTACACTGGCATTAATTATTAGAATTCTTTTTTTTTTCCAGACAGTCTCTCGCTCTGTTGCCCAGGCTGGAATGCAGTGGCACAATCACGGCTCACTGCAGCCACAACCTCCGAGGCTCAAGCAATCCTCCCATCTCAGCTTCTCGAGTAACCACCACACCTGGCTAATTAAATTTTTTTTTTGTAGAGACAGGGTTCTACCATATTGCTGGTCTCGAACTCCTGAGCTCAGGCAATCCTCCTGCCTTAGCCTCCCAAAGTGCTGGGATTACAGGTGTGAGCCACTGTATCTGGTCAATTTTTAAAATTCTATGCAATAATATTACAAAATAAAATAGACTGAAAACAGAATATATTTTTCTGCACACCTGTACTGAGAACATTACTGACAGCTGATGGAGTTGAGCTAATAGTAAGTCCAGCCAGACTCTGTTCAATTCCTGTAGTTCCTGGTGGTGACAAAGACGGAGGATTAACTGAGGACAGCTGGACCTTCCAAAAAAGAGAGAGAGAGGAAGATTACTTAAGTTTCTTTAAAAGAAAATACAAACATTGGCTCTTACCTGCCCTGCAGATACATATTTGGTTCATATACGAGCTGTCACAAGCTTCATCTGGCACGTCTGCCTCCACACGCTCCCTCCTAATTTTGGTATATGTCATGAACCATGCACTGTAAGCATCTCTCTGTCCTGTCACTTCTAGTCTTGGGACACATGGCTTCTACCCCAAGTTGCACCCACTGTTCTAGATACTTCCACACTAGGAGAGATTCTACTCTCTCCTCTTTCCTTACCACCTGGAAATCATTTTATTCAGCCTTTAAACCACCACTCCTTTCCTCTTCACTCTGAATTCCCAGCCGGTTTGTTTATTTATTTATTTATTTTAACTTTCCTTGCTCAGGAAAGAAATTAGCTGGAAGTCTTAATACACGATAGACATCGCTTCTCGGCCTTTTGGCTAAGAACAAGTATAATACATGATAGACTTCTCAAGATTTCCAACCTCATGAGTCCATTTAATATTTTCTCATCAGTGAATAAATGTAGCAGCCAGATCTCCACCTTTCAGGAGAAGAAAAAAAAAGGAGTCTATAAGGACTCTACAGATGGGTGGTTTCATTTCTGAATAATCCACCTTCTGCAACTCCAGTGCCCTCAGTACATTCTAAGACAACCTGTATTCCGACCCTTTCCCTAGCTGCTAGTCACTGTTTCATCTTCTCAGGACTACCCAAAGAGGTTCATCTGGGAAAGCCCCGATTATGGTCAGTGGATATGGTGGTTGGGGTCTGAACATGTAACTGTATTGGCTCTGGCCATGAGGCAATGGCAGGGGTGAAACTTCCCAGCAGCTCCTCTTTCCTTCCTCTAGAACTGAGGATGACCAAATTGCATAGACAAAACCACAGTGCCAACAGTCTTGTCTTTACAACAGCAGCATTTTCTTTTTGGATGTTTGGTTTTTATTTAGTTGTGCAGACAAGAGTTAACTGCCCTGAGATGCCTTAAGAAACTTCAAAAACCCTGTAAGCTTGCTCAAATATCTCGTTCCTTAAAAAGTCTTCCTTTGATCCTGTAATAGCCCCCTTACTTACCCATGACCTCCCCAGCTCCCTACAGCTCTCCTCGTTTTCTCAATTGTTTCTTGAAACAGTAAGCAACAGCTAGCAGCACCTTTCCACCCATTCACTCTGCTGACTTGCAATTTGGTATTTGCCCCTGGCAAGTCTCTGAAATTGCTCTCACCCAGGACATGATTTTTTTTCACTCCTTTCACCTGACTTCTCTGCAGTACCCGACATGGGTGTCCAATTTCTTGAAGCTCTGTTTTCCCTCTGGCCTTCTGCTGAGCTTCCTTTGCTAGATCTCTGCCCATCCAGATTTTCAAGATTCTGACTATAGTCCTCTGACCCAGCCAGACCCAAACCCTACCAGTACAGGTATCGTAACTGCCACTGGGTTACATTACCCTCTCTTTGCTGATGATTCCCAAATCTGCATCTCTAGCCCTGTCCTTTTTCCCAAAATCGAGACTCATATAGCTAACCTCTAGCTAGGTATTTTACATGAACGTCAAATTTAACACAAGTAATACTTAACTCATCATTACCCTATCTCATAGTGTTACTGCCATAGACTTGTTTTGGTAAAAACTCCATGATATACTCAGGTAGGAACATTATCTTACCTCTGTAAACCCATCTTTAAGAGGCGTAATAGGTGTACCAGCCATTTGTCCTGGAAGAGAAATTTTCTTTCCTTCCTCAAATGGGCGTGTAGGTATTCGATGCAAATAACCATATCCAATGCCACATCCTAGGCTATAAAAACATTTTTTTCTTAATGTTATCAATCACAGCTTGTATTTCTTTGAGTTTTTTTTTTAGCAACTAAAGAGCATAGATTCAAATTGCCTTGAATATGCACTCCCCCCCCTTTTTTTTTTGAGATTTTAAAATATAAAAACAAACAAATTCCATTCTTTTGAGTAATGTCATCTAAGCAGAGGTCTCCTGGACCACCCCATAGAAAACGGCACCCTTTCCTCCACTGTCGATACCACCCTTACTCCTTTATTTTTCAAGCATTCATCACCGTCCAACGCACTGCGTATTTATTTACTATGTCCCTCAACAAAATGTTAAGGTCCTTAAGGGCAGAGACCTTGTCTGTTTACTGCCTTCACAGCTGCTGCATATGGTAGACACTGATGATTATTTGCTAAATGAATGACATACATACAGCCTTTCCACTGAAGCGCTCTAAGCACTTCTGTATGACATCATTTACACATTCCATAGTTCTCCTTCAGAACCTGACACAAATCAGTCATGTATGTTCTACCCAGATCTCTTCTATTTCATCCTCCCACTGCTACCAGATGTGAACACATTGCTTCTTCCTAGTCTGATGACTTCCTGACATTCCTTTCTCTTTCCTCCCTTTGTGGAATTACTTCTCTGCTGTTGTGTGCAGTGTTGGTGAGACTGTCAATCAGTCTGCTCTGCCCAAACCAAGGGCAAATCATGGTCAAAGCCAGGCCAATTTCTCTTGCCCATGGCTGCAAACCTTGGGAGTCAGAGAAAAAACAAAAATGGCTGTAGCACAATGAATGCTGATGAAATTCCCAAATAATTCTTCTTATCTAAATCCCTAGAGGTTTTCTGAGTCCTGTCCTTTCTACATCTGGTTCTTTAGCTGTTTCTTTGATTACATGAGCTAATCTACAACAATAAGTGTGTTATCAGCTTATGATGGTGACAGCTAGTTTTTACCATTTGAACCCAAAAACCCCTACTGATACAATTATCACAGCTTCCACTGGTCAAAATATATCAGAATTCCTGACTGTGGTATTTAAGGCTCTCCACATCAGGTTCCAACTTATGTTTCCCTCATGATGTCTTTTATTTCCCAAACAACTTGACACTTTCAGAGTAGGCCATCCATGAATACCTCTGTGCCTTTCCCTGCCACACCATCTATTATCTCCACTGCCACCAAAAGCTGGGTGAGCCAGCAGTGGCCAACTTCAGCTCTTGTTTTTTTTTGTTTTTTTTTTTTAAGACAAGTTATTACTCTATTGCCCAGGCTGTAGTGCAGTGGCATGATCTTGGCTCACCGCTGCAACCTCTGCCTCCTGAGCTCAATCAAGCAAATCTCCCACCTCAGCCTCCTGAGTAGCTGGGACTACAGGCGCATGACACTGCGCCCAGCTAATTTTTATATTTTTTGTAGAATCTCGAGTTTCATCAGGTTGCCCAGGCAGGTCTTGAACTCCTGAGTTCAAGTGATCCACCGGCCTCAGCCTCCCAAAGTGGTAGCGGGCATGAGCCACCGTGCCAGGCCTCGCTCTTCTTTAACCAGTCTGATTTGCTCAATGATGCTTCATCTCACAATTATTTGTTCCTTCTTCCCTCACAATCAAAACTGCAATTCAGCCAGGCATGGTGGCTCACACCTACAATCCCAGCACTTTGGGAGGCCAAGGTGGGAAGAATGCTTGAAGTGAGGAGTTCAAGACTAGCCTGGGGAACAAAGCAAGGCCCCATCTCTAAAAAAAGTTTCTAAATTAGCCGGGTACAGTGTGTACACCTGTAGTCCCAGGTACTCAGGAAGCTGAGGCAGGAGGACTGCTTGACCCCAGGAGTTAAAGGCTACAGCGAACTATAATTGTGCTCCAGCCCAGGTAACAGAGCAAGACCCTGTCTGCAAACAAACAAACAAACAAACAAAACCCTACAATCCTCACTGGACTGGATCTCACATAGATTTAGAGAAATAAAGTTTAAATAATTTATATTGATCAATTATGGCCTTTCAGAGGTAGCTGCATTTGAAAACAGGGTGCTTACTGATCAAAGTAATTAAGTGGTAATAAACAATGCACTTGAGGCAACAGCAAGACTCTGGGCAAACTTAAAGATCCTCTAAGAATGAAATTAACAGAAATAAGATTTAATAAATGAAACGTGGTCAGCCTCTGAGGAAGGAATAAAAACAGAGGCACAGAAAGGCCAAATGCATGGTCAGAGGCAGACTGAGGAAAATGTTCTGTATGGGCCTAGCTAATGCAATGGGCAATTGACAGTATTTAAACACATCAAAAGTAAAAGTGTCTTCCAAAGAATGTAGCAAAATTTAGTCAACATAATTAAAAAAGAAAGAATGTGTGATGTTCTTTGCTGTTGGTCTTCACTGTCCATAGGATCTCTTCCTCCAGTTTGATTCCATGCTCACTAGGCACTCTCATGGTACTAATCTGACCTGAGTGTTCTTCTAACTGGAGAGGGGGTATTTTTCTACTGCAAACTGAAAATTTGCCATTCAAATAAATACAGTAGCTTCTCTGCAAATCTAGTTTATATGAGGAAGTGCCTCTGTAGTGAATAAATTTTGAATGGCTTGAGTAGATCGTATTTCTGGGTGCTTACAAACCTGGGCAATGGACAATGATAATTTCATCAAGTATTGCCCTAGATAGGCCAGACTCTTGGATGACACATCTATCTTACTTTTCTCAAACTGCAACAAGTTGGAATTCTTGTGGCAAAACACATTGAGCTGGAGAATCTCAGGTAGTGTGGGTAAAGATACTGTGAGCAAATGGAGGCTTTTCCTGCCTGCAGCAACTAAGTTATCCTTTTCCCAGCATAGGACTAAAACTTTTGAAAACATGTGGAAAGTTTCCAAATCCTAGGCTTTTCTATAATTACTGCTTATGTTCAATAATTCCTCAAATTAAAAAGAAATGTTGTTAGCTCTTAGGTCAGTAAAGAAAAGGACTATAGTACATATACTATGTTCCCTAGATAAGTACTTTAAAAAAATGGGTTCCAATATTCTAGGCTAGCTCTTCCCTTTTTTAAAGAGGAGTCTTACAATAAACCAGTAACTTCTTTCAAAATAAAAACAATGTTTACAACATATCTGACTGGCAAGTTTAAGTAGTCATAACTTAGTCTAAAAAATGACCTTACCTGCCTTCTCCACCCCATGCAGAATTTGGTGTAATAATCACTTCTCGACAGTTATCAGTGTCTGTGTTATACACATAAAGTTTCAGTGGTTTTGCTTCATGTGTTTCAATAAGGCTGAACAGATCTTCAGACTGCAAAAGCATCACAGGAGAAAAATGTTTTATGTTAACCGTACTTTGGAACAGTGTGTCTCAAACCTGGGTACTATCAGAATCACCTGAGAAACCTAAGAAAAAAAATACAGATTCTGGGCCCTGCCCCAGACATAAAAATCACTTCTGAAAACCAATACACCAAGCAGGTTTAATTCAATATATTAATTCAAGCAAGGCCTGCTACACACAAGACTTTATGCCCAGTTCCTTAAGATCTAGTTGGCACTCAGTACAATTCTTCTATACCCAAGTTCTACATATTCTGCTCTTACTTCCCATTACTAAGACCTGTTGTCCGGCTGGGTGCAGTGACTCACGCCTATAATCCCAGCACTTTGGGAGGCCGAAGCGGGTGGGTCACGAGGTCAGGAGTTCGAGACCAGCCTGGCCAATAAGGTGAAACCTTGTCTCTACTAAAAATACAAAAATTAGCTGGGCGTGGTGGCGGGCGCCTGTAGTCCCAGCTGCTTGGGAGGCTGAGGCAGGACAATCACTTTAACCCGAGAGGTGGAGGTTGCAGTGAGCTGAGATTGCGCCACTGCACTCTAGCCTGGGCGAGAGTGAGACTCTCTCTCAAAAAAAAAAAAAAAAGACCTGGTTGTCTGGGCACCTTATTTCTTACTCTCTCTCTCTTTTTTCTTTGAGACAGGGTCTCTCTAACTGTTGCCGGGGCTAGAGTGCAGTGGCATGATTTTGGCTCACTGCAGCCTCAACCTCTCAGGCGCAAGTGATCCTTCCACCTCAGCCTCCCAGGTAGCTGGGACTATAGGCAAGCAGCACCATTCCTGGATCATTTCTGTTTTTATAGAAACAGGGTCTTACTATGCTGCCCAGACTGGTCTCGAACTCCTGAGCTCAAGTAATTCTCCCACCTCTGCCTCCCAAAGTGCTGAGATTACAGGCATGAGCCACTGCGCCCAGCTTTTTCTCTCATTTTTGACTTAGCAATGTATACTTCCACTAGCTAACACACAAGGAAAAGGATCTAATATAGCTGAGCTAATGTTGTCACTGAACAAAAAGGGGGAAGAGAAAATGAAATCAATGAACAATTGAAAATGAGAATTTGATTTAGACTTGAGGTATGCAGAGATTTCTGTATATTATACACAAAATCTGTGCAATTGCCGCACAGTATGTGTTTCTCCTCACAGCTATACCTAATAAGACACCTACCAGATGTTCCATTTAACACCCTGAGGCATAAGTTATGCTTGATCAACAAAGACTGAAATTTTAATTCTAAATGCAAAGCATGCAAATATCTTTCTCAACTCAAACATCAATGAAGAAATTTTATATCGTTTTCACTAGTAATAAACATACAAATTACCTCATTCATTACTGTATCTGCTCCAATAATATAATCACTGTGTGGTCTAAGACCTGCCAGTGCTGCAGGAGAATTTGGTTCCACTTCCTAGAATGACACAAAAACACACACTAAAATTAACATATATAAAATAACCTAGTTTATAGTCTCAATTTTTAATTATATTGATTTTTTAAATCTGTATACTTCTGTCTTGCTAGAGATGTGTCAGATGTCAGAAACTACAGACTATATTTTACACTTCTGAGCATACAAATTATATAATATTTAACAAGTATTTAAAATATTTTTGTAGCTATCTACTTTAATACATCTTCTTACAATGAACAGATCATTAGAAAAAGTTCTTAAACTTCTACATTTGCTTCTCTTCCTCAACTTAAAAAAAAGTGAGCCATATTTAAAAAGCAATGAATGCTGACTTTTGGCAAAAACTGCCTAATAATAACATCCTTACAATCTTATTAAGCCAGAAACAACCATTGTTAAAACATCCTTCTACATTGCTTTGTGACCACCAGTAACAGCTCAGTTGATACCTACCAACACATGCCAAACATTTTCATTTGCCCCATCAAAGCTGCAGAAACGAATGCTCACTCCCAATAAGCCCTGGCCACCCCACAGGTTACTTGGTGTGACTGAGGTCTCTCGCAGCTCCAGTGTTTTGCTGCTATAGATAAGCATTTTTACGGGCTTTTCAACGTTTGCTTTCAGTAGATCCTTAAGAGTGTCATTGTCTTTATTCTGTGAACACATAGAAATCATATTCCTTAGTAAATAAAAAAAATTTAATGTTAACTTAGCTTAAGCATCCAATGGCCTTAGTAAAAAAAATTTAATGTTAACTTAGCGTAAGCATCCAAATGGTTGATTATTATAAGAGTAATAATAATAATAATCAACATAAATAGAACATTCAACAAAAGTTTCACCAACATTTAAATTTTCCTCCATGTACAAGAATGTCAAGAAATTAAGAACAACTCTTATGTTAGCAACAACTTGAAACTGACTTTCTTCTAACAGCTCACTATGGATTATAAATTGCAACCCAACATTATTTAGAATGATCCAGGGCTTCGATGTGTAAAAAACAAAATATGCCCTAAGAAGTTATGATACTAACAAAGTTGTGATGACTTTGATTTTAAAAATCTAAAACATTTACTGGGGTTAAAGTTTAATTTTGGACTCTATTTCTAAATACATACGTCATTATTTATGAATAGAAAGGAAAGCAGAAACAGTATATTAAACATTTCATTTCATAAACAAAGGCCACATGTTGGTCTTTATTTATATGTCAGAGATGTTATAGGTAATGAACAAAAACTTAAGACTATTATGAAAAAATAAACCAATCAAGTAACTACTATTACAAGAATTTTCTTTGCCAAGATTATATAATTTCCTTTTCTTAGAACTTTATTATGGGTAAACTCTAAACAATGTATAAAAAGTGGTTTTAATTTTGTACTTTGGAGCACATCTCTCTGTCTGGTTCTAATACAATTATTTGGATACTGTGAAACTTAGTACCAAGAAAACTGACCAGTTTGAGAGAATGAGTTGAAAGAATGAATCTTTCTACTAATCTATTTGTCAACAACAGAAGTCTTACATCTTTAAAAAGCAATCTTTTACATGTTAATTATTTCTTTCTGCTTATAAAAATTAAATATTTAACATATAAAAGACTCCTCTGATTCTGGAGACTTCCCTAAGATAATCAGTGGAGCATAAGCTACAATATTCTAGATATTTCAATGTTTATTAATACACAATTATTTCTATAAACTGGCATCACAGTATACATAATGTAACTAATAAACACCCATCTCAGATCATCTGAAAAATTCCATTTTGAGAGATTACAAATACTATAGACAAAACTACACAAAGTTGAACTTACTAATCTTGAACCATTAATAGAAACAATAAAATCAAAGAAAGGCTCCAATCCAGCCCTATGTCCTGGGGGAATTTTCCTGTACCTGCAGAAACAAAAACAAAAACAAAAAATGTAAAGCTTAGGTGAAAATTGTTAAGCCAAATCTCTCTTTTCAGTAAAAATAGACCAATTTCACTGATAATGAAATACAGTACACACTAGTTCTCTCATTTCTCTTAATCTCTTCCAGATAATGCCCGTCCAGCTCCCTAAACTCTACCCGTTCTTTACGTTCATCTTCTATTTATATTTTTACTTCTTTGCAACAGACACCCACTCTGTTGTCCAGGCTGGAGTGCAGTGGTACAATCTCGGTTCAACTGCAACCTCTGCCTCCCTAATTCAAACGATTCTCGTACCTCAGCCTCCCAAGTACCTGGGACTACAGGCGTGCACCACCATGTCTAGCTAATTTTTGTATTTTTTGTGGAGACAGGGTTTCGCCATGTTGCCCAGGCTGGTCTAGAACTCCTGGGCTCAAGCAATCCCCCCAACCTCAACCTCCCAAAGTGCTGGGATTACAGGTGTGAGCTACTGCAGTGGGCCTAGTTCATCTTCTATCCCTCTGTGGTTCTATTTCCACAATACTTTCTCCTTTTTTGGGAGAAAGGGGGTAATCCTCTCAGCAATAAGCACAGGACATAACAGACAGTTAATCACTACAATTAAGCGACAAATTCAAGCAATTATTCCTTGACTACTACTAGCAAGGTACCACTCAGTTACAAAATGAATACAGGCACACAGTCACCCGCGTCAAGTCATTTAGAAACTGTTGAGGAACAGGTGAGAAGAGGAAGGGGAAATGGATACACAGCCCTCTAATCACTATAAGACCAAACAGGTTAAGGGCTCTTCAGTACAAGGTTCTAAGGGAAAGATTAGATTAATTCTGACTGAAGAAGCTTCAGACACAAAAGTGACATTGAATTGTGCTTTAAAAAGAGGGTAGAATACTCAAAGGTAAAGATGGTCAAGGGGGTATGAAGGACATCTGAAAATGGACAAAACAATATGAGTAAACACCCCAGAAGCAAGAGTCTGAAGAATGAGGATCATAGCATGCATAGCTAGACAACAGGGTTGTGTGGACAGAAATAGAGAATTACAGATTTTGAAAACTAGGATTAACCCAGAAATCCTCTAATCCAGGGATCTTAAATTGAGGTCTGTGGATGGCTTTAGAAAATACTACAGCTCCTGAAATTACATGCAATCTTTTACATGAATAAGCAATTTTCAGGGTGTAAATATTGGTGACTTTCATCAGATTCTCAGAGGGTTTCTCCATGACTCCAAGAAGGTTTAAAAACCATGTATTCTGTGCAGTTCTTTTATTTTATAGGTTAAAAAAGAATCCCATATCTTTTTTTTTTTTAAAGAATCTTGTATCTTATGATCCCATAGTTGCTTAATGGTGGAAGTAAAACTCAAAACTCCATCTTTTAAATTTTTATTTCTTGAGACAAGAGGCTTGCTCTGTTGCCCAGGCGGGAGGGTAGTGGCACGATCTCGGCTCACTGCAACCTCCGCCTCCCAGGTTCAAACGATTCTTGTGCCTCAGCCTCCCAAGCAGCTGGGATTACAGGTGTGCACCACCACCATACCAGCCTTATTTTTTTAATTAATTTTCTTTTTTGTAGAGGCAGGGTTTCACTACACTGGCCAGGCTGGTCTCGAACTCCTGGCCTCAAATGATCTACACACCTCGGCCTCCCAATGTGCTGGGATTACAGGTGTGAGCCACTGCACCTGGCCAAAAATCTATCTTGAAACTATTAGTACAACAGAAGGCTGGAAAGAAAGGGTAGAGCTAGATTTATTGGCCTTTAAATGGAAGAGTGGGATTACTTTTAATATAATTCATAGGTTCATAGAATAAAAAAGATTACTTAGCTTCTCAACAACAGATTGTCAAATTTTCAAAATTTATAGTAAAATGTTAGTAGCTAGTAATAGTAGAAACATGACAAAAAAGCAAATATAATCCACTCTGCATTTTTTTCCAAAATATTTTCCTGTCTAAGGAATTTATATTCTGCTTGATATTATTAAGTAATGTCAAAACTATTCCATGGCCAGGCGCAGTGCCTCATGCCTATAATCCTGGCACTTTGGGAGGCCGAGGAGGAGGATTGAAGTCCAGAAGTTTAAGACCAAACTGGGCAATATAGGGAGACCCCTGTTTCTACAAAAAATTAGGTGGGTATGGGGGTGTGCTTCTGTAGTCTCAGCTACTTGGAAGGCTGAGCTTGCACCCAGGAGATTGAGGCTGCATAGAGTCCAGGTCGCATCACTGCACTCTGGCACAGGCAACAGGGCAAGACGCTATCTCAAAACAAAACAACAACAAAAAAACCTATTTCACAAGAACAAAAGTTTGCATTGATATTTATAGGCTGATTTTCTATAATAGTCCAAATCTATACTCAGTTTTGCAAATACCAATAGCAAATGACAGATGCATATTCAACCATACATAAAGCTGCAGTTACACAGTAACAAGTCATTTTAATACTTTCAAAATGGAACACAGATTGTTCCTAAAATACATCCCTCTAATACCAATGTCAATCAAAATTGTTCATTACCTCTTAATGCTATCTTTTATTTATTTTAAGCCAAATTACAGTATCATTGTCTCAGAAGAAGTAAAACTAGATATTCTTTTGCCACAGTATAGTTGCCCTATACAGATGGTTCAATGTTTAAGTCCCTAAAACTGTTTGATCATGTTTTTATGTTTTCCTGTAAATTTGGGATCAAATCATTTTTGTAAATTAAATAAGTTAAATATCAAAGGAATTTATTAAAGGTGTTCAGTTTCTTATTCTTCTTCCTTTTTTTCTTTTTTGAGACAGGGTCCCACTCTGTTGCTCAGGCTGTAGTGTGTGTAGTGGTACATTCATAGCTTACTCCTGGCCTCCCGAGTAGCTGGGACTACATGTGTGCACCCCCATGCCCAGATAATTTTTAAATTTTTTGGAGTGTACCATCATGCTTGGCTAATTTTTAAATTTTTCATAGAGATGGGGGTCTTGCTATGTAGCCAAGGCAGGTCTTGAACTCCTGGTCTCAAGCAATCCTCCCTTCTCAGCTTCCCAAAGTACTAGGATGACAGGGGCAAGTCACCACACCCAGCTTTTAATCTCTGTATACTCAGTTTCTAAAATGGGGGTGATTTCATATTCTATATGTTATCAAACAAAATATCTAGGACTCAAAATGGCATATTTCTTCTCAAATGGCAACTCTGAAAGGTGGAGTAGTGGCTGCCTGGAGTTACAAGAAAAGTGAGGTCATGTCACAGTTATCTGGGACAGAGGCAGATCAACTAGATGTGAAATGCCTATTAGGTGGTTATCAATTAAATGTAAAAGGCCTCAGGTGTGAAAAGGGATGACCAGCACAGATCCTTAGGCGCCTCCTCAGAGTGGAGTTTCTCATTTAATAAAGCCCACATCTCATCATCTAATTCTCTGAATCTGAGTGTTTCCAAATAACTATTAATAGCATTTTATCTAGAACTCAACTAGGTCACTGATCAATTTCCGACTTTGCCACTGAGACTGCCAGAGGTTTATATTTTAGTTAAAAAGGGCTAAAGACAGCATTTTTATAATGGAATAACTCATTTAGAAAGCTGACCCTACATACTGATTCTTATCAGGCTGCCCCTAGAAAGTTTAAACTTTAGAGTATAAACTATTTGTCTGAAATGGAAATTTTCCAATATCAGAAGTATTCTTCCTATAATTCAAAAAGGATTCAATAGCTAAATTTGAATTCTAAAATAAACTTGATCCTTTCCCTAACTCTATTTTTCCATTTCATTTGTTACTAACATCGATTTCCTTTCTGTTTCTAATGGCCCTTGAAATTAATTTCTTTCCTAAATTTATTTACATCATTAGTATCTGCACAATTACATCAGGTAGCTATCTTAATTACTGCTAGGAAGCTAGCAGAGGGTGCCTTAGAAAAATGCTCTCTTTGACCCTAATATACCTAAAGGAAATTTCCTATATTTTGTAGCATAGAAAATATGATCTACAACATAGCAAACCAAACACTAACACAGGCAAGTTTCTCTTGCAATGTTATCCACTGACAAGAATCTTCTGGCACCTAATCTCTCAAGCATCAGATTACCACTTCAATACTTTCTATCCCCTATGAGATCTCCTGATTATTAATTTATCTTCTGCTTTCTTCAAGTCATCTTAACTAAAAGTCTATACATACTTGGCTCTACAGACCATTTAACATTTATTACTGGGCCAAATATCATAGCAATTTAAGATGAACAGGTTAAATTTGTAAATTTAATAATTAAGGCCAGGCACAGTGGCTCACACTTGTTATCCCAGCACTTTGGGAGGCAGAGGCAAGAGGATCTCATGAGGCTAGGAGTTCAAGACCAGCTTGGGCAACTAAGTGAGACTCTGTTTCTACAAATTTTTTTTTTTTTTTTAAAGATGAGGTTTCACCATGTTGGACAGGCTGGTCTTGAACTCCCAACCTCAGGTGATCCGCCCACCTTGGCCTCCAAAGTGCTTGGATTACAGGCGAGAGCCACCACGCCCGGCCTCTACAAAAATTTTTAAAAATGTAGCCAGGTGTAGTGGCACGTGCCTGTAGTCCCAGCTACGCAGGAAGCTAAGGCGGGAGGATTGCTTGAGCCCAGGAGATTGAGACTACAATGAGGCATGATCACACCACTGCACTCCAGCGTGGGCAACAGAGCAAGACTCCATCTCAAACATAAATAAATAAATAAGATTTTATAAGATTATATACAGTGAAAAAAATAAAAGACTTTTAGAGCCAGACTGAGTTGGTTTCAAGCCATGATGTTGTCCACTTATTAGCTGCATGAGCTAGGTAATGTTTATTTACCACTCTGGGCCTCAATTTTCTTATTTGTAAGTAAGGGATAATGCCATCTACTTCACATGAATGTTGTCAAGATTTGATGAGTTAAGTTTATGAAATGCCTAGCTAAGTCTCAAGCCTGTGATAGAAGCCCAAGAAATCTTAAGCTCATCCTCCTGACTCTGCAATCACCACCTGAGGGTAAATCTTTATAGCTAACCAATTACTAGATATATTATTTTTGCAACCATGTTAAATACTTCTTACTCTTAAAAGAAAAAAATAAGACTTGTAAAAGTGTCAGCAGGAAGAGAGGCAACCCATTTTTTCAAATGTTGCCTCCCACAAATCAATTCCAGATGGATGGTAGATCTAAAGGTCAAGGGTAAAACAATAGACGCTGTACAGAAAAACATAAAGAATATCTTTGAGACCTTCAAGTTTGCAAAGGCTTCCTAAACTGGACACAAAATGCACTCACCATCAACTAAAAAAAACTGATAAAGTGAACTACACTAAGAACTTCTGCTCATCAGAAGGTATAATTAAGAAAGTAAAAAGATATAATACATATCCAAAAAAGGATCTGTATCCAGAACAAATCCTGAACTACTGTAAACCACTAAGAAAGATGGACAATAAAACCAGGAGATACCATTTCTTGTCCACTGGAATGGCCACAATTAAAAGAGAGTAACAAGCACTGGCAAGGATGTGGAGAAAACGGAACACTCACACATTTGCTGGAGGGAATGTAAAATGGTATAGTCGCTGTGGAAAACAGTTTGGCAGATCCTCTAAATGTTACACACAAAGTTATCACATGATTCAGGAATTCCACGCCAGGTACACAAACAACCAAGCAAAATGAAAATATATCTCCATGCAAAAACCTGTACACAAATTTCCTAACAGCATTATTCAAAATATCCCAAAAGTAGAAACAGCCCAAATGTCCCCCAGCTGATAAATGGATAAACAAGATGTAGTATACCCATAAGAAAGGATGAAGCACCAATGCATGCTGTGACACGGATAAATCTTGAAAACATTATGCTAAGTGAAAGAAGTCAGTCACGAAAGACCACATATTGTTTAATTCCTTTAATATGACATGTCCACAATAGACAAATCCATAGAGACAGAAAGCAGAGTAGTTGTTATGAGGGGTTGTGGGTGGAAGAATGGGGGAATGGCTAATAATACATATGGGTTTCTTTCCAGAGTAATCAACAGATTCTGGAATTAGGCAGTGGTGATGGTTGCACAACTCTATGAATATACTAAAAACCCACCAAATTGTATACTTTAAAAGTCTGAACTTTCTGGTATGTAACTCCTATCACAATAAAGTTGCTTAAAACAGAAAAAGACAACCCAGTAGAGAACTGGGGAAAAGATTTTAGCAGACACTAAACAAAACAGGACGCTGAAGTGATCAATAAATATGAAAATGTGCTCAACTTCAATGGTCATCAAGGAAATGCAAATTAAAACCGCAATGCGATGTTACCACACACCTATCAGAATGACCGAAATTAAAAAGATGAAAAATATCAAGCGTTAGTGAGAATGTAGAACATTTAGAAACCTCAATTACTGCTGGTTGGAATGCAAACCAGTAAATGACTTGGCAGTATCTATTAATATTGAAAATATGCACACCTTTTGACCATATATTCCAGCCTTAAGTATATATCCAACAGAAATGGGTATACACGTTTTCTAAAAGAAATACATGACAATGTTCACAGTAGCACTATTTGTAAAAGCCCCAAACTGAAAACTACAAAAATGCCTGTCAACAGGTTAATAACTATTGGCATATTCTCTCAATGGCACCAAATACATTAATGACGTGAAAGGTCTACAGTCATATACCTGAATACATCTCACAAGCAATATCTGAGCAAAAGAAGCCAGACACAAAGGAGTACCCAGCACATGGTTCCCCTTATACAAAGTACAGGAACAGGCCAAACTAATCTATGCTGTTAGAAATCAAGATACCATTCACCCTGCAGAGGTCGGGGGTGTGCAGGATGTCACTGGAAAGGGATAAGAGGCTGGTTACATAAGTGTGTTGTTTGTGAAAATTCACCAAGCTATACACTTGTGTGCATTCTTTTAATATAAAGTCTTAAGAGATGCTCCCTGTATCAAAACAAGTATGTCGACATTGCACTTTTTCCAATGCTTTTTTTTTTTTCCAATTCTTAGGGCCACATGATTTACTTTGACAATTAAGAAGCATAATAAAGCAGTTGAAAATACAAAAGTGCAATTATGCTTACAAAATAATAATTATAAAAAGATATATTACCAAAATATGGGCTGGTAAAGGAAATTATGAACACACTAACTTGCACTTGTAAGAGTTCAAACTATACATCTGAGGTTAGTTTACGAAATAAAAATCACAGCAGCATGAAAGAAATGCTTCTCTCCTAATACTCGAGAAAAAACGGCTGCAATAAACAAGATGATATTTGCTACACAATTTTTACCCCTCAACAAACAAAAATGAAAAGCTTATGATGAAACTGCACAGTAACGAGGCATCTCCATTACATAAAAAGAAATTTGCATCAATGATTAGAAGCTGGATTTTTAAATCACCAATAGAAATAATCCCTAAAGTGGTGTCATTCAACTACTGTGAATGATTTCAGTAGGTTCTGAAATCCATTTAGTGTGTCACAATAGACACACTAAATGTGTATCTACTGTGTATAGAATGTGTATCAGAACAGAAAATTTGTCAAAAATTCAAGATATTATAAAGGCCTATATTCTTCATGAAATGTAGTATGTACTGGTTGCAGTGAAAATGTATTTTCTGCTTTGAACTATAATAAAAATAAAGTTTAGAAAAGCTGTCCTACAAGATACCATTAACACTTTTGCTCCATCAAGTTCTAGGTAAAAAAAAAAAGCAATTAACTTTTTGACTTTTCCCTCCACTTCTGATCCCGGACCATTAAAAGTTTTTACCAGATTTAGCCTAAACTTTTTTTTCCTTTTCTTTTCTTTTAACATACAGACCTAACTACTGCTTTCCAGTGAAGCATGCATCTCTTCTTCTAGGATTAAGAGTGTTCAAACACTACTACTTATGGTAGGTTTGGGTCACTTCACACTAACCTCTTTCTCTCTTTAATTCTTCACTTGGGGGAGGGAGGAATGGCAGAGTAAGAGAGAAGAAGTGTTTGGGTGGAGTTGGAGGTCGGGAGGCATTCTCACAACTGCACTGGTCTTTGAATTTCAGCTGAGGTATACAGACCTGCTACCTCAAAGTAACAAAGAAAGGAAACCACAAGGCAACTTGCTGCACAGATATATCACAAGACTACGTATTTCATTAGGTGATATACAAAGATACACTTATCCATGTTTCTGGTGGACATGTAAATTATCTTTCTTAAGTTTTCTAACAATGAAAATTTTACCACAAAATTGGCTTACTAGAATGTGTAACTGTCTCCCTTTTCATTACTGCACCATATATTCCTTTCCACACATAAAATGTGTTAAGAAAAGCTTAACACATAAAATGTGTGGAAAGCCCCATTGCATGACTATCTACATACACCATCATCTCCTCTAACACTCTCCCTTTTGTACTGCTTTTAAAAATGGTAGAGATGTTAAACAAGACTAGAAAATAAATTCAATCCAAGCAATACCTAAATGATGACCCACTTCAACTTAAACATAAATCCTCATGCTCTATATGTGTGCAAGGTGATCAAAATGATGGGAAAAGATCTGGGAATGTGATATAACAAAAAATAAACCCGAAATCCTCCATAGTTATAATAGGCATTTTTTTTAGTGTGGGTGAGTGAGGGAGCTATAGCAGTCCCTGATATCCACAGGGGATATGTTCCAAGACCCCTCCATGGATGCTTGAAACTGCAGGGTACCAAACCCTACATATACTGTACTATGTTTTTTTCTCATAGGCAAATACTTATGATAAAGTTTAATTTAAAGGCTAGGCACAGTAAGAGATTAACAACAATAACTAATAACAAAATAGAACCATCTACCACTTATAAACTGTTCATTTCTGGAATTTTCCATCTGATATTTTGGATCTCAGTTGACCAAAGGTAACTGAGACCACAGAAAGTCAAACTGTGAATAAGGTGACACTACTGTATTCTGTGTCTGCAAATGGGTAACTTTCCTTATTTGAGTCTTGACACAAATGTATGGTAAATAATTTTGCAGTAGACTAGAAGAGTTTGAAGCCTCACCTGCTAAAACATTGTCTCCACATATTCTTCCCAAATAAAGCAAATTCCATGTTCTCCTGAAACCAACCCTGATATAATTTTTAACATTCAAGCTGTTTAAAATAAAATTCTAATGGCAACTAAAAGGAAATAAAAACCCATTATTGCATAATAGTTTTCTAGAAAAGATCTGTACATTAGAAAAATAACATTGGAAGAAATTGAAGTCTGCTCTAAACTCTGACAACTTCTTAATGGATTTCTTTAAAGTTTTCTTTAAGTTTATTCTTCAAATAACTTAGGTATTTGTTGCTTAGGGAAAGAAAACTTGCTGTGTGACCTTGGGCAAATCAGATCAATGTCTCTGTGCTTCTTTTCTTGTTTTTGTTTTTTTGAGACAGAGTTTCATTCTTTGTTGCCCAGGCTGGAGTACAGTGGCTCAATCTCAGCTCACTGGAACCTCTGCCTCCTGGGTTCAAATGATTCTCCTGCCTCAGCCTCCCAAATGGCTGGAATTACAGGCACCCGCTATCAAGCCTGGCTAATTTTTTGTATTTTTTAGCAGAGACGAGGTTTCACCATATTGACCAGGCTGGTCTCGAACTCCAACCTAAGGTGATCCATCTGCTTGGGCCTCCCAAAGTGCTGGGATTACAGGTGTGAGCCACCACGCTTGGCCTTTTCTTTAGCTGCAAAAGTGAGGAGGCTAACTAGGTAATCTGTAAACCTGAATGACCCATCATGAAATAAGACTAAATGCTGCTATCTATAGATTCTACACTGAAGGCAATCAAATACAGCAAGATCATTTAAATTACATAGATTCAGCCATTTTAATGTGTGTAGTAACACTTTAGCAATGCAATGAAAAGGATACTGGTACTCCCTGTTTAAAATTAGAAAACAATTTCCTTAAAAATCAGGATATGAGAAAACCAGCACCATTTATGTGTATAAGTAGATGACTAAAATTAATGGGTCATATTTGACCTCAAACTTATGTTTTAAACAGCAGTAAAGTACAGGTTAGGTACACAGACAAAAATAACTATTGCTTAAATAAAAATATTACTAAAAATGTTTACAACAACAGTAGAATATTTCAGCTAGTATTGCCACAACAATACTGGTTCTACGTAATAATGCAAATGCTAGTAATAAAGGCAGCAGCTAACATGTGAATCCTTACCACATTCCACATTCTAAGTTATGTGCTTTACATGGAATATCTCATTTAATCCTCAGGATAATCAAGGAGGTAGACAGTGTTATTTTAAGGAAGAGATTTAATAGTGCTCAATTATTTTCATATACAGTATCTAATGTGGTTTTTAGTGGAAGAGGTGGAAGTGGCTCTGCTATTATCTGTACTTTTCAGATACAAAGACTGAAGCTTTTCAAAGCAGTTCAAAGGGTTGCCCAAGGAACCAGAATGAAGTGATAGGGCTGGCACTAGAATCCAGTTCCTAAAGGTGGTCTCTGGTGGTTGACTATGATAGTTTCTCAATGTACTCATGTCCACAAAGACAACAAGATTGTTTCCTTCTTGCTTTATTTTTTTAGAGACAGAATCTCACTTTGCTGCCCAGGCTGGTTTTGAACTCCTGGCTTCAAGCAATCCTGTGCCTTGGCCTCCCAAAGTGTTGGAATTACAGGTGAAAGTCACTGTAACTGGTGCCTCCTCCTCCTCTCTCTCTTTCCTTTTCTTTTCTTTCTGAGACAAGCTCTCAATATTTTTCGAAGGCTACTCTTGAATTCCTGGGCTCAAGCAATCCTCCCGCCTCAGCCTCCTGAGTACCTAGGACTACAGGCACATGCTACAAAGCCTGGGTTTTACTTTCAATTAATTAATTAGGGCAGGTATGTGGCTCACAGCTATAGTCCCAGCACTTTGGGAGACTAAAGCAGGAGGCTCACTTGAGCCCAGGAGTTTGAGACCAGCCTGGGTAATGTGGTGAGACCTTGTCTCTTCAAAAAAAATCAGCCAGCTGTGGTGGCATGTACCTGTAGTCCCAACTACTTGGGAGGCTAGGGAGGGAGGACTGCTTGAGCCCATGAAGTTGAGGATGCAGTGAGCTGGGACTGTGACACTGTACTCCAGTCTGGGCAACAGAGCAAGACCAGGTTTCTTAAGCTTTTTTTTTTTTTTTTTTTTTTTTTGAGATGGAGTCTCACTCAGTCACCCAGGCTGCAGTGCAGTGGCACTATCTCAGTTCACTGCAACCTCCGCCTCCAGAATTCAAACCATTCTCCTGCCTCAGCCTCCCAAGTAGCTGGGACTACAGGCATGTGCCACCACGCCCGGCTAACTTTTGTATTTTTAATAGAAACGGGGTTTCACCATGTTGGCCAGACTGGTCTCGAACTCCTGACCTCAGGTGATCCACCTGCCTCAGCCTCCCAAAGTGCTGGGATTACACGCATGAATCACCACACCCAGTCTTAAATTTTTTTAAAAAAATTAATCAATTAATTAATTTTAGAGATGCTGCTCTATTACCCAGGCTGGAGTGCAGTGGTGTGAGCTGAGCTGGCTGCAGCCTCAAACTCCTGGGCTCTTTTATAAAAAAGTGACATTTTTGTTTTTATTGAGACAGGATCTCATTATGTTGCCCATGGTGGTCTTAAACTCTTGGTCCCCCACCTCACCTCTGTCTCCTGATTGGAGTAGCTGGGATTACAGGTGCACACTGTGCCCGGCTCAAGCTTTCTTATTTCTGACAATGTGCTTGAGCGATCTCTCATTGATGCTTAAAAAGAGAGAGAGAGAGAACAAAACCCCAGCATAATTCTTTACCTGTTACAGTAAATTTATTTGCAATGCCAACAAGGAAATGTACAGTCTCTCAGAGTAACTACTTTGGACCAGGTGTGGTGGCTCACACCTTTAATCCCAACACTTTGGGAAGCCAAGATGAGAGGACTGCTTGAGCCCAGGAGTTTAAGACCAGCTTGGGCAACACAGAAAGACCTTTTTACAAAAAATTTAAAAATTGGTTGGGCGTGGCAGCACGTGCCTATAAGCTACTCAGGAGGCTGAGATGAAGGGACTGCTTGAACCCAGGAGTTCAAGGCTGCAGTGGGCTATGACCACACCATGACACTCTAGCTAGGCGACAGTGAGACCTTGTTTCAAAAAACAAAAAAGTCACAGTTTCTAAAGCACATACCAAACTTTATAAATAAATATGTCCTAGTTTACATTAATACTTTATTAGTGAATCAATCAATATATATAATCCTTTCAGTAGAATATTAAAGTCAGCAAAATGAACACACTGATGTTAACGGTTATTTTAATCTCAGTTTTTATAAAATTTTCAGAGGAATTATTAAAAAGCCCTGTTAGTATCTCATCCAGAAGGCAGGAGAATCAATGCTGTGCACTCTACTACTTACTGAAACCGTAATTAAGCACTAACAGCAGATCTCTCCCAGTGAGAATCCTGAAGATTATTAGTGCAGGCATTAAAACACACCTCATCATGTAAGTATGAAAAGCTTACAGAGGCCGGGTGCAGTGACTCATGTCTGTGGCTGAGGATGAATTGCTTGAACTCAGGAGTTTGAGAGCAGACTGGGCAACATGGCAAAACCCTGTCTCCACCCAAAATACAAAAAATTAGCTGGGCATGGTGGTGTGTGCCTGCAGTGCCAGCTACTCAGAAGGCTGAGATAGGGGAGGATCACTTGAGCCCAGGAGGTGGAGGCTGCAGTGAGTGGAGATTGTGCTACTGCACTCCAGCCTAGAGTGAGACCCTGTCTCGAAAAAAGGAGCGGGGGGAGTTGTGGAGGGTGCTGGGTGCAGTGGCTCACGCCTATAATCCCAACACTTTGGGAAGCTGAGGTGGGAGGATCACTTGAGGTCAGAAGTTCTAGACTAGCCTGGCCAACATGGTAAAATCCCATCTCTACTAAAAATACAAAAATTAGTTGGGGATGGTGGTGCATGCCTGTAATCCCAGCTACTTGGGAGGCTGAGGCAGGAGAATCACTTGAACTTGAGAGGCAGAGGTTGCAGTGGGCCAAGATCGCACCACTGCACTCCAGCCTGGGAAATAGAGCAAGACTCCATCTTAAAAAACCGAAGTGTATATAAACAACATGATACTACTAATTTGTTCAAGGCCTATTAATATTAGGAAAAGTTTATGTTCGATGATATAATTCCTAGAAGTGTCCCAAGGTTTATATACATTATATTCCATGCCTTTAATAAATGGAGATATCCTCATTCCTACATTTGAAAGCAATTTCAAAGAATGTTTATCAAACAACTTCTGGGCCTTTCATTAGAAAAGATCAATTTTGGGATGGGTGCTGTAGCTCACACCTGTAATTCCAGTACTTTGGGAGGCTGAGGCAGGTGGATCACCCAAGGTCAGCAGTTTGAAACCAGGCTAACCAACATGGTAAAACCCGTCTCTACTAAAAATACAAAAATTAGATGGGTATGGTGGCAGGCACCTGTAATCTCAGCTACTCGGAAGGCTGAGGCAGAAGAATTGCTTGAACCCGGGAGGCAGAGGTTGAAGTGAGCCAAGATTGTGCCACTGCATTCCAGCCTGGGTGACAGAGTGAGACTCCATCTCAAAAAAAAAAAGGAGAGATTAATTTTGGGTGCAGGGTCAGACTCTTCAGGTGGTTTCCCAATTATAACTTTATATTCAGAAAACAATCCCAAACAACCACTGGTTTCTTTTTACACATTGTTTCCAGAATGAGTGAGAAGGGAGCCAGAGTGAGATTTCTGTGTTAGGGCATGAGGCCAGGCATGGTGGCTCATACCTGTAATTCCAGCACTTTGGGAAACTGAGGTGGGTGGCTCATTTGAAGTTAGGAGTTCAAGACCAGTCTGGCCAAAATGGCGAAACCCCGTGTCTACTAAAAATACAAAACTAGCCAGGCGTAGCGGCACATGCCTGTAATCCCATCTACTTGGGAGGCTGAGGCAGGAGAATCACTTGAACCTAGTAGGTGGAGGTTGCAGTAAGCCAAGATGGCACCATTGCTCTCCAGTCTGGGCAACAAGAGTGAAACTCTTGTCTCAAAAAAAAAAAAAAGAGGGCATGAGTTTCAAAAGTTTGAGAAAGACAGTGTTAGAAGAATAAAGAAGAAAATAATGACCATCGAATATTAGAAATTAACTTTTTCAAAATAAGTACTAAATTGAAATCCCATCACAACAGGGTTTCATGTAGATTAGTTAGGCACCATTTAAAAAGAGCAGTTCCTTTGGGAGAGCTCATCTCTGACAAAACAGAAAAAATATATAAAAAGAGCAGTTCCATATTATAGTAGATATGGTCTAGGCATTGCGTTTCTACAGAAGTAATTCCGTTGCAGTCCCTTGCTTCTTGAGGAAAAAACCTAAATGCTGCCCAGTCTGCAGCAGCAAATGGTTTCGAAGATAAAGACCTGTTATTACACTGGTGACATACTTCATGTCAATGACCCTTCCTTCAAAACATCCATCACCTCAAAATCTCTCCCAGAAGCAAGCATGAGAGTGAAAATGCTATTTTCCATGTTTCCACACTGGTGTGAATACTTGCTCCAGAAAGAATGCCCTCAGATGGCCCCCATCTTAAAGAGTTGTAAGTGTGGAACGGAATATGTAGATATTAATTTAGAAGCAGGTCCTGTAACAGACATACAAAAATTTAATTTTAAAAATGGTCTTGTTGGGTTCACTTGATAACTAATGAAAAATGTAGGCAAAAATTTGATATTAAACATAGTTCACACGTAGGAGGTAAGTTACAATAACTTTGAAGACTGAGAAGCCCTAACATTTTTCCTGCCTTACATTAGGATTAGAGAACCGAAATAAAAGTGCCCTTCATGGTGAGCACAGAATCTGACCCACTGTACAAGGGAAAATCTGAAATATGTTATTTTTAGAAGAAGACTTCTACACAAATTTTGAAATCTTCCACTAGGAGTCCACTTCTTTTTTTAAAAGTAACTTTTTAAACTATACTTTTGGTGACTATATAAGTATTTAATGATCACTTCAGAAATCCTAGAAAATACATTAAAGTTTAAAAAAAAGTCACCATCCAATAATAATTTTTCAGACATCCTGGTTTATTACCTTTCAGCTTTATTTTCCTGAGTGCTCAAATGTACCTGCACATACACAGGGTGTTTGAAACACAATTTTGAGTGAATGTATAGCATTCTGTCTGTGGTTAGGCCCTGATTAGTTTAACAATTCCTCAGCTGTTGGATATCTTGGTTGCACTGTTAACCTCTTATGATAATTTTTGGCCATATAGTCCTTGAATACGTCATATCATTCAAAATCTTTGTGAAACATGGCTAAGGGGCGATGTTAGGCCCAGGAAAAAAAAAAAGACAAAGAAAAATACTTCAACAGTATTTGCCTTTAGATAGTGAGATTACAGGTTATTCAAGTTCTTTGTTGTACTTCTTTTTTTTTTACCTTATCCAAATATTCTCTAACGGACACATGCTGACAATCAGAAAACAATGCAGTTATTTACTAAGATGAAGATCAACATTTATACAGACAGCTACCATTAAAATACAGTAATTTGGGAAAAGCATGTATATTATTGAAAACAAAAAGTAGAATTTAAAGTTGTAAATATGTACTTATAACAAGAGAAGACCAGAAAACCATGTTCAACACCAGCTTAACCAAACTGCGGTACAACAGACTACCATGAGCTAACTGAAAGCATCAGGCAGATCTCCCCTTGCCGCTACAGAAACACTGCCAAGATAGGTTATCAGCTGAGAAGACTGAGGTGTGCAACGGCATGGATCATACGATTCCAAGGTAACAAAAGAAACAAAGAGAGAAGGGTGTGAGAAGAGATTCTTTTATAAGCATAAAATATACCTGAAAGGCTGTGTAAGAAACTGTCCACAGTGCTTACCTCTGCAGTGGGAATAAGAAGTTGGGTTCACAATAGAATCCCAATCATGAAAATATGCACTCATACATAAATAGAAAGTATACAAAAAGGAACTACATTGCTCATAACAGAACTTCTGAACCGATTTCAAGGCTGTCCCCTTAAGATTTTTAGATGGATATTGAAAAATAATGAAAAATATGGAAAGTTCAATCTATCTGAATTATAGGGACTCGTGAAATCATAAGACAGCAGTGGATATAGATGTTATTATCATTGGTATTTCAAAAGCCAGTCAGTCATATAAGTTTTTACTACAATAAGGAAATGGCCAGGGAATTGGTTATTCAGAAAACTTCTAATTAAATCATTCTAGAACTTGTTGACTATGGGTGATTTTATTCAAAAACTTCCTGCCAGTTACTCCGGTTTACAAGCTCAGTAATCTAACAATGAAATATATCGCTGTCCATTTAGGCAGTAACAAATGAAAGGAGGACATTTTTACTTGTTAAGATTTAACATAGCACTTTTCCCTCTAAAAACAAAGAAAACCAATTACAGAATCAGAGGCAGAGGGGGTTACGAACTCAGACACAAAATTCTCAACTAGATCATTACTATTTTAAAGCTCTCTTTAATAAAAGTCTAACTAAATAAGAATTATTTCATCATGTGCAACATTAATGCTCCAGATGCAGACTGGTAACTAAGGTTGTCCCTAGCGTTTCTAAAAATCAGATTTATAGATTAATAACACATCTGCACTACTGAATATGTATGAACCCTGATTTACTTGAGTGCACTCACATAAAGAAAATACAAACTTGTTTTATGTCGGAATGAAGTCATTAAGTTGGAATCCTTTTGATGTGTATGGCTTTCTTTCAAACACTCCAGACTTTTTTTTTGCTTATTAACACTACTGTGTTTTACTGAGTTTCCCCGAGTGCATGTATTATAAAAAATATCACAAACCCCCAAGGATTCATGACCACAATCAGCCATTGTGAGAAACAGCTGGTAATACTGAGTAACACTCCAGGGTAGAGAACTCAAAATCAGACCAGATAATATAAAGAAAAGCACAGCTTTCACCTCACATCTGGGAACTGACGATTCTCCTTCCATTTCCTCTCTTAGTGTGGCACTTAGGGGTTTGGTTAGCTGAAGGGGATAGGAAGATAATACGGTTTATTTATAGGCTCCCTTTTCCTTTTTAGGAAAAAAAAAAAATCACCCTTTCCTACCAAGAGTATGGATTTTTAGTGTAATGGAAAGGCAATAGACAGGATAATCCTGAAGATCAGAAAGATGATCTGTCTCAGCCTTACACCCAGACAGCTGGACAATTTAAGAATGTTGTCTCACATAAAACATGGGACCCAGGGCAAGAAATGAAGGTAGAACCAGGAAATGCACTCTCTTATTTTCAGTGAAAACGTTCTTGCCTGTGAGGAGCTAATATTGAGTGACACTCTATTACACCCCTAAATGGCGCTACACGCTGGGGACACTCTGTTGACAGTTCATCATGTTAACACTCACACAGGTGTCACAGCACACAACCATCAATGCTACTTCTAAAGGCACCGGGTTCCATGAGGAAAGACCACCTGCTTTGTACCACGCAGGCCCGGGCCGTTCACAGGTAGGGCTTAGCTAATGCCTTTTCAGATACTATGTTTCTCTGTGTGCTGGAAGCTAAGCTAGGGTTACTTTCCTTTATTTACTCCATTTTTTTTTTTAACACTCCTCTGCACTACCTCTTTACCACTGTGGACCTAAACCTCAATCTGCACCACACCCTCAGCAGTCGGAACAGAACGGAAGTTCCCACTCCAGGAAATCTTGGAGGAGGAGAGCTGGGAGGGTCACGAGTGGCACAGGAGAGGAAAAGTCTTGTCAAAGTCAAGTTTGTTTAAGTCCGTCGAACCTACTTCAAGGCCATTTCGTTTTCCGTCTCCTGCCCCGCTGACCTTTCCGGCCATTTGGCCGGCGCCGAGGTGACTTAATACCTGCCGCTGCAGGCCCCGCCTCCGGACTGCGGGTCAGGATCCCTCTCCTAGGAAAGCGCAAAGGTTGCCTTCACAGTCACCACTTTGGAGAGGTTGCCCCTGCGCCCTTCCTAACTTTGGAAGCTAAAAACGAGGGGGTGGAAGGGAAAGGAGGTCGTGCGGAAGAACGGCAAGGATGTCCCCCCTTCCCAGGGCCGCCCCCTCGGCCGAGTCGCTCCAGCCGGTCCTCCCACAGCCGCGGATCCCAGGCTCAGGACGCTCTGCGGAGGCGGGATGCAAGCGGCCTCCGGCACCAGGCTCTGCCAAAGCAGCGCCCGCGG